>OU744726.1:7280427-7865427 GCA_916613615.1 Steromphala cineraria
AGTTGACTGATCGCCCAAGTTTATAAGTTACTGGAGTGAATAAAGTAGGACAGAGAACTCAGCCCTGCCGCAGCGCTACTAGCAGTCGGTGAAACAGCACGTACAGTCATGACCAGTCGGTTTGACTGTAGTCGAGAATCGTGACGGGGACATACACAACGCAAACTTGAAATTTCCTCGGTGATTTTTAGGCGATTCCCAAACATGATCGTAGACGGTGTTGCAAAATCAAAAGGTCCAGAGCTAGGGGAGGGAGAGCAGTCGATGTCGTCGACGAGCGAACGGGGCGAGTTGAATATACCGTCGGAACAACAAAGTCACGGGTAAGAATCATTCGGGTATTTTTCATTAATTCACATCAAATTATTGTTTTGGTAATTATGTCATAGAAACTGGATATAAGTCATTGTTGCACCTGCCGGTTGTACTTAAGTAAAATACAACATCGTTTGGAGAATACTCACAAATGTCATTTCTTTATATCAAAATATTCTATGATGTTTTAAAATATAATCATCCATAATGAAACATGTAAAAAGGTATCTTGTAATGAATATGTTTAACCTTTTGATATGCAACCATTGTGTGATGTCCGTGCACAGCATTCTGTCAGGGTATATTGTACCCGGATGTCAATATGAAAGTCCTGAATGTCAAAAGAGATAGGCACAATCATATATAGAAAAGAAGACCCCGTGGTACGTTTGAACTATTCGATAAACATAACATGTATTAATCAATCTGGTGATATTTTTGTGAGCTCATCATATCATTTCAATCTTTTTACAATTATCAAACGCAAACACCACGGTACTCCAACATCTAAAGGAACATTTTTCAGGCATCGATGATGACATTTAGATTTTAACAAACTAGGTGAAACAAACAAACTGGTTGAAATGTGAGATTGAATGTAGAAGTGGCGATATACTCTATACCAGCAGGTAAGGATGATACACATGTTAACAGATGAGTTCATATCCGTTAAGGCAATCATGCGTAACTGCTTTAGTTACATCGTCAGTAACATCGCAAATCAAAGCATAAAAACAACTGTTAGGATGTGTTGTAGAATTATGAAACCTCTCCGTATGCTGTAAGATTTGAAGATATAAATAACTTCGGAAATATTCTAAAGTTATATATATATCAATGATAATCAGTGTATGTACTAGTGCGTTAAAGTAGCGGTTCCATAATGTATCGAACGTTTTGGTCTTACGTGAAATGATGAAATAATGATTTGTTTCATATAGTGTTACCCTCACTTATAATGAACTGATCAATATAAACTGCTGTCAAAAGAATCGCTAAATTATGTAACCATGTTTCAGTCATTTCAATGACCCGTGAAATATCTCAGCTTCGTGGTGTAATGTCCATGTAATAGTAGCATGTTAGTGCTTAAAGGGACAGTCCTATCGGGCTATTGTAATTCTTTTGTACAAACGAAATTTAAGAGGACATAGTGATGCATTCTATTCTTTTTAAAAATTGTTAAATATAAGACAACTAAAATGTCACTCTCACTAACACATTTGAAAAAAGTACAAAGTAATCATGTAATAATCATGTATAAGTATAAACAGGGAAGTACTCTTGAATTTTGATTCCACAAAAAGTAACCCGATAGGACTGTCCCTTTAATTATGTCTCCACAAAATACCCCGATGACCGTCCCTTTAAGATTCATGACACGTGCGCAATGCTTCATTTTTATCAAACCTTGCGACGCGGATCCTAAATGAAGTATGGGTATAAGAATTTACTGCTAAGCTGAAAAAGACAACATTACACTTGTAACCAGATACCCGGGTACCTCCCGATCCTCTTTCAACCAGTTTTGTGTTCCCATCTCATAGTCTATGCTCCCACTCACCCGCGGTATTCATCCTTGTATCAAAAGGCCTCAGTAATGAATATTTCGCCAATGCAAATTATGTTAGTAAACAATTAAATTGTGCAATAGAATGGGTCTCTGAATGTATTCTTTTCAGAAAAACCTATTACCCTACAGTCGTATACTATCATGACCTTGGTAGAACAGGCTATAAACAGTATATATATAAACAGTCCAACAGTCCAAGAATTTCTTTGCAGATGGATACATATTTAAGTAATTCCACAATGAAATATATATGAGTTTTCAAAGTTTTGATGGTATTTGTCAAATTACTAATAGGGATTTTTAAATATCAACTTTTCATCGAAACGGAAACTGATGTAGCGTAAACTTTATTTAGGATACTTACAAACAAACACACCCATATCAAACTATTAAAACCTTCTAACGCCTCGCAATGGGTTCTTCCTCGTTTGGTTTCGTTTCGAGTCATTCACGTGATAACAAATAAAGCCTATGCAAACAAGAATTAACATGAATTAAATACTTGAGGCCAATCTACACTAGAAATATTCATGTTCTGGCTGTGAGTTGTGGATAAAACAGATTTTTGAATGCATTGATTGGGAAAAGGATCTTCCACATATTTTCCGAGTTGTAATCGCTAATTATATCGTAAGTGCATGTAAGAATGCAAAGGGCGATATAAAGATTACATAGACAATTCACATGATAGAGTATAGTAATAGGTGTCGTTTTAAAGGGGCAGTAGCACGTTTTTATGGGGAATATAAGGTGATGTCAGGAAAATGAAAATTAATGGTTCCAATTGAAAGACAATGTATTTAAACTAAATGGAGCAGTAATAATTCAGGTATATAACGTAAAGTTTAGCCATGCGAGTCCTTTTTCTCACACAAAATGAATTAAAGGTGTTCACACAAAAATGGCCGCCAATGGATTTTATGTGAATCTTCTTACTTTGTACTCTGACTATGGATGATTGGTTTGTGTAATTAGATTTCTGACACTGTCAAAATAATACATTTAGCATTAACTTACAATTATCAGTGAAAACTTAAGAAAATAAAATTATCAAAAAACGTGCTACTGCCCCTTTAAAATAAGACGCAATAAGAGGAATATAGAGATTATTACACGAGAACCAGTGTAATACGGCTTTCGCGAAGCGAGTATTGAGTGAGAGCGAGGCTCATTCATAAGTTTGCACAAAGCTAAAAATGTTGCAATTTTATCATAACTGCCTTCCGTTGAAAAGGTGAAGATGAAAATCATGATTTTACAGAGAGTTAACTTCTATGTTACAATGGACGCGACAAATGTTAAAACAGCCATCATAGTCTATCAAGTAAGATGTGAACCTTCATTGCAATAAATAAAATTTATTTTCTTTCAACTCTACCCCTTCTTACTTCTTGAGCACTTGATAACAGCCGAATCGGCTAATCGGACAAACTATTCATTTATCGTCCTTTTAATCACCAATCTTAAATTTAGGTCGACATTTCCATATTTGTTAAAAGAATAAACAAACGTTGATTTATTTAGATTGTTCAATCATATGAGCATTATTATGGTTATTACTCAGTTACACATTTTAAAGGTATTCAACGGTTCTAAAGTGATACAATTGCAACTCCGAATAGAAATCAAAATCTCTATGATTTGAGCAAGTAAATAAACGTCTAGTTTATTATATTGGATTCCTCGATCAACTCACTCGAACTATTGACTAACTCTAAATAGTCCAACTTCAGTAACAAGATCTCCAATTTGCTTTGGGTAAGTCGAATATGGAATGGTAACCAAATAGATATATGATTTGAATTAAATAATATTCAGTGTTATATCTTTTTCGAAATAACTGAAGATCTATATTTACCGAGCAAAGTTCAGTATGCACATTGACATATAATTTGACCAAAATTATCCTACATATGATTGTAAAAGTGTTTTTCTTTCAATAAAATGAAACCGAATTTCTATCGTCATGGTGACTAACCAGGTCATCAAAACAGATTTTAAACTGGATTTTGTTTCAAACCCTTTATCGAAACCGCCGATAAAATTATTGTTGTCCCCTACAATAACTTCTCTCGTCCACATAAACAGTTTTTTTTATAAAGATGTTTTAAATTGTAAAAATATCACATGGTATCACATCAAATTACTTGTATCACTTGCCTGATAACGGTGTTAGCATCTACACCGAAACGTCGCATTTCATGCAATAAAGAAGTTGATTATCTATAAGAACTTGTTCTTCTTCATCAAACCTGCTTCTAAATGCCTCTCAAAGAAGCCTTTTATATATAAGCTCATTTTCAATTTTGATTGTAAAAACCTGAAAACAATCATTTTAATCGGTTTTTATATTTCGATTTCACGCTGTGGTTATTAATATTTGTATTTTGTTTATTGTCATGTTTGTGTATTAATAACAAGTCATATGTCACCCACACATTATTCAGATTCTCACCCTGTGTAACCTTCCACCAAAGAAAGTGGTTTGATCTCTGTCACAAAACCATATCCACATCACATTTCGCATCTTCATTTCAACACAGCATGTTTCTCAATAAACGCTTCCGTAACATCTCTGTACATGTACTGTACATGGGTTGTGAAATTATGCAGTATCTTTCATCATGCCACTTCATCCGTTATACATGAAATCAACTCTCCATCTTTAACTTTGTCATCATGCTTATGCTAGCTGTAATCGCGTGTTGATTACTGCACGAAGAACTTTGTAAAACTTTGTTGGTTACTGAACGAGAACGAGAAACCAGGTTGTTTTAAGCACCTCATGTTTAAAAACCTCGAGACTTTCTTTGATTTAATTGGTTTTGATAGAACTTGGCCATATCTATATAAAACATATATCTATGATAATATTGCTTATTGATTGAATTGTCTTTGAATTTAATAAATTAACATCATATATAAAGACCGGGAGAGTTTCCACAACATTTCTTGACAGAACTTAGCCATGCCTACTTTTCATGACAATCTTAGTTAATGAACGAATTATTGTAAAATCTACATAATAACTATGGTTTAGAGGAGCTGTTACCGTCATGTGCTTTTCTATCAAGTTACAAGTTAATTTTTGCCGTTTACTGTTAACGTTAAAGCACAAAACCAAGAGCTGAAATCTGCATTTAGTTTTATATTGCGAAACTGTGGTAAGTGCTGCGGCGATGTCGTAACACTTTGTTGTTGACTACATGGACTATCGTTCGGGACGTCGTTCTAAAGGTAATTGATTACTTAATATAGAAAGGGCGGCGTCAAATTGGAAATGGTATAGACGTTTTTGAAAAAACTTGAAGGATTTTGAAGCAAAATTACCGAGGAGCCCACCTTAGAAGAGACCTTATCAATTTTCTATTGTTCTAGTGCGTTATTGAAGAAAGGGAATTCATTTTGTATAATCGTTTATATCTCAAGTCTTTTCCAACATGCCACTTCCTTGAAGTGTATGCCTTTCCACTTCCACATTAACATATATACAAATGTATTTTTGGTTGACTTTGAATACGATCAATTGAAAATAAACATGCTTTTGTTCAATAATCTTTAAAATCTTTAGCAAGTCCCTTCCGCTTCCCACATGCAGGCTGTAGTGTCTCGCTACACAATCGAGTGCTTCAATTGCTCTTCCTTTATTAGGTCATTGCAAGCCAGTGCTATCATGCTGACAGTGACTTACTTACTTCCACTTCGCAACATTTATACGTATATATCCTGCATGCGTCGTTGATCCAAGTCTTCGGGTTGTAACTTTACGATTTGTATAAAATGTAAAAAACAATTTGGTTGACATTTGTCAATTTTTATGTCAAGTGTCAACCCAAAAATAAGCAAAGAAAACGAATCAATGATTCCGTATTGCACCAGTGTATTACTATCCTAAATTTACATGAGTATATAATAAAAATATCAACTCGCTCAAGAGGGTTATATCAATATTTATACAGGGTCATTGGGAGCAATCAAATATCGAGATTCTTAAGTGAGGTAGGATAAAAAAGCTTATAACCTGTACATTGTTTAAATCGTGACCCTACAAAATTCATTATAAGTTATAATTATAATTTTTTGTATGTTATTTATGACTTAAATGCACTATATTTAGTGTACTTATTAGTTTTTCTTTAAACTACATAAAAGTAAAACTAGTATTATTTAAAAACTTTTGAATAATTTGAAATTAAAAACTTCATTAATGTTATAAGGTAAAAACAATTTGTCATTGTGAAGCAGACTAAAATTTAGTCTATGAAATATTTTAAATAATTACTGTACCTTTATTTATGTTATGTTATTTCTTTGGGCTTTTCAATCTAGACTTGCAGAAATAGGATCTAGACTATATAAAAGGCTCCTATTTAATACACAGTCATGAAGCAGGACTATTGTGAAGCCCACGTAAACTGAGAAAGGCCTCTTAACACCGCTATTGCCTCTGTTTTGAGGTTCGAGATCCAACTCCTCGAAAATTGTTTGAGTACTTGATGAAGTACAACAACTCAGACATGTCATGACTTCATTGTCCTCTTCCCGTAGGCACCCTTGTATTCAGGATATCGTGATCTTAAGTGGTGGGTATGCATTTTCCTCTTTGGGAAGATTTTGTAATAGATAATCATGACATAACTTTATTTTTGGGAAATGTCGTGCAGTTCAAATTTGGACACAATAGCGGGATAAAGTGACACCGCTGATGATTTATAGAGCAATCAACTTTCTATAACTGGGTTACAACTACTGCTAGACGAGAGAGAAGTTGCTTATACATGATGTACACCATTGCAAGTTCATTCTAAGATTGGCTTGTTGAGAAACAATTAGGTATGTAACTTACTTATTTGGACATATGCCTAAATAATGACTCTAAAATCTATGATGTGATGTACAAACACTTGAAATGGATACATTTTTCAAAATTGAGTAGAACGTTATATATAGCATATGAACGCTCGTCGACATGTTTCCGTATCCGCATGTTTTCAACTGCATAGACACGAATAGAATAGAAGATAAAACGTTGCGCTTTGCACTTTTGATATTCATATTCAACACGTGCTACAAGATATTTTCCTTTCAATAATGTATCAATATTTCCTTTTTGATAAAATTGACACATATGTTAAGCCAACTGTATTCGTTCTTTCATTGACACGAGTATGTGATACATATAGAGACTCACCAAAGTGTTTTCAAGTGTCGACACAAGTTGATAAAAGTAACAAATATCTGAGGTTTGACGAGGATATTTGACTTTGAGTAACGAGTGTTGATATATTTGATATCAGAACACACGAGGGTGAGATTCTATTTATCATCCAAAATCTTTCTCAATACGTTTGCATACATTTTTTACATAAATTGAACATAGTACTTCCCTAAAAATCTTAAAAACAATGATGTTCCACAAGCATTATCTCCTGTTTGTTTTATGATAAAATGTTGAACTTTACTTGTTTTGACACTTGGTATGTGGGACTTGACTGATGCTTCAATAATACAGTTTTATAATATAGACTGACGTTTATTCCATTCCATTCCAAGATAAGAAATTCAGGAGGACTTTCCTGTTAACAATCAAAAAAGAAAAACATCGTGAAATAAAGCCAATCTTTGGAGCTACGAACTAGGAATGAATTACTAGGACAAAACATTGTCGTAACTTATAACTTTTATTATGAATTATTTATAAATATGTCTCGCATATCAACGTAATAGTTATTTCTTTATTTTGGTAATTAAATATAGTAAATGTATAGTTTAGAAAATATGCCTGGGACAAAATGACTTCCTCATAGACTCAATATTAAAGTAATGGACAGTGGTTTTTGGTAAACACAAAATGATAAATATTAGATAGATAGATGTTTAAATGATAATGGTTGACATGGGAATCCGTTATTGATATGTTCTTATGTTTGGTTTCTAAGATAAGCCTTGGGGAATTGATCAACTTTTAGTCAGTGCCTCAGAGGTGAAGAACATATCTTTATAAAATTCTGGGATAAACAGAGAGTACAATACTGAAATATAAAAAGAGAAAATATACACACCAAAGTAATTAATTTTGAAATTTTCGTTTCATTTTAAATTATCAATATCAGACTTCAAAGTGGATGAAGTCATATTTTCTCTACGTTTACTTCTTACTTCTCTACTCTCGTAATTAAGCTTGAAATATACGACTTTATAAGTTATATCCACAAATCAAGTTTAAAAATGATCAAGTTTTAGGTTTCATATTTGTTTATGATATTATAAAAAGTGTCATTCTTAGCTATAACATAATCGTTACTAATTGATATTATAATTTAATAGGTTTTACTGTATTTTTACTAAAAAGGATATATCAGGGTTAAAAGTGCATCTACATCGTATTAAGATACAGCAAACAGTAACACAAATCATGAATACTAACAGTTAAAATTAAAGTCTTATTTCGAAACTCATATCTTGAACTATTCCAAGTAAAACATGCACTTGTTTTCATGACCACCCCCCATCCCCCCCCCCCCCACCCTCTGAATCGGATAATGAACCCAAATTTAATCAACAAAAACGAGGGGGCTGAAACTGACACGTGGATAGGGGAATCCCCCATTTACGCGTGAACAGGTAATACTAATATGCTAGTATGGCAAAATGCGTTACTAGACCTTTGCCTCAATATACTTCCTCGGTAAACTGCACCATGATATCATATACCCGGTAATAACTGTCAAATTTCTATGAATAAAGAGCACACATCGATCGTTCTTGATAATGATCCACAGAGTTATATACATTGTTGAATGAATGAATGAATCTCAGGGTTTATTTGTGCATATATTACATTTATATACGTCACAAATAACAATTGTTTTCAAAAAAGTTAAATACCACCCCGTTACTGAGAAGCTCAATTCCTAGAAGCCATTAAAGTGGGTCACGAATCACTAAAAGAATATGTATTGGAGCATAACAAGCAGACTTGTTAGATACCTTATATATAAATCCAAGTTTGCATTTCATGTCATTTTACAACTGATTAATGATCAAATGAATTCTGTTGAAATACCCAAACAATGAATCATAATTTGAATTCAATTTACGACCAATACGTTAGAATAAGTAACTTCGCAATATTTGAGGAACATATAAGGGCCTACACTCTATATATGTATATATAACTGAACAGTCACATGGCATGAACCCGGAAGTATAACTCATACATATGCATGAAGTGACGTCACGGGAATCCCCAGCCACTCATATCTGTTCTCTCGATTCGTCAAGGTCAAGGCCGGGTCACAACTCCTGCGACATGGCGCAGAGCAAGTGCCTTTACGAGATTCCCTACCGTGTTACCAGGGAAATCGTCATGTCGATGGATGCAGACAAATCCTGGGAATCATTAGGTAAGAGAGAATATCTTTATTCATTGTTAGTTAGTTTGATGTACTGCCAAAAGAACAATTCCGTATCATAAACAGAACGTCCGCGTGTCGTTGAACCAATGCCTGAAACTCTGTGTTTTGATTGGCTAAAAGCTGTCCTGGCATAACGGTACTGTTGTTGACAGTTCGAGGGAAGTACATCCCATGACCATCCTAATAAATGCATTGATCACATATCATCGACATTATTTAAACAATACATCAAGCCATAATATTGACCATTTGGTTTATGTTCTCATCTCTTCACCAACCCTACACCAACAAGAAGCTGTCGCTGTAAATTTACAGTAAAATACTGGATTGTCAGTCAGACTGGAGTATGTAATATATTCAATATTCATTGTTAAACATTTTGTTACTTTTACATATATTTAATCATTTTAGGGATTTTTGTTGTAAGATAATACATGAGTATTTTTTGGGATGTCATAATTACCTACTAAATGACATATTCTTTTTTCTAAAGGCTTTATATCATATATATGATTTTTTTCAGATTATGGATCTCTTAATCTAAACTTTCAAATGTATGAAATCTAAAAATGTGTATTCTCAAATTTACTTAAATGTTTAAGATGTGCTTTAATTAATCTAGTTGATCTCAAGAAAAGCCCTTTAAATTTAGATAACAATTATTTGGATTGTCTAGTGTACACAAATTGTCACTTTGTACTCTTTGAGTATTTACAATAGTTTCTTAGTTAGATTAGATTAAATTCAATTAAAATCACATAAAATTGTTAAGAAAAAAAGCCTGGTTATTTTTGACCAAATGGATCCAGAAGATTTTGAAAGAGATTTGATATGTCACAATGTTTCAGGCACAATAATATAAATGTCTTAAAATTGCATCGGATTTGGATATCAGATTAGGTTTTTGTTCCTTAAATGATGGGATAGCTATCGTTCATTGTCAATTGATAAAAAGGTTCATGAATCATTGATTATTATTCCCTTGAGAGGCATGTGAAAAGTGTGAATCCAGAGAAATATATGCATTCCATAAATAGAGAAGTTGTTATCAACAAGTTTCTCTCCTTTGTTGTTTGTGATGTCACTGGAAGGTCACATAAACAAAATTAAATTCATGAAATATGATTTACATTGAAGTTTATGAAATGTGGCAAATTCACTTAACAAAATATTTGATAGGACATATAATTTTACTAACAGTGGGATGGATTTATAGAATGAAAAACACACCAAACCTTTTTGATGATTATTTCTTAATTAGCACACAGTAAATTTATGAACTATCGTTCAAGCAAGTATTGCAACTAGCTATTGTGTAAGATTAGGTCAGATTGTCCCCGCTGTATTGTTTACTTTTGTGCTGCAACTGACCCCGCCTAAAATTAAATGAATAAAATTAAACAGCATATTTGACAAGTATTTAGATTCCACTGGGTCACAGTGCCAAGGAACATATCCCTTTATTTTCATCTACTGTAATGATTTATTCTTCTGTACCCATTTCAAATTAAGAATCCATCTAATCTGCCTGTTAATGGTTGATCCATTTTGAGAAAACACAGGGTCAGAGTGACCTAATTGAATCTTCTGTTCTTGTTTATGACACATCTGGTGATGATTACAGCTGGAGAAATCGGATACAGCTTTGACAAGCTTAAACACTTCGAGTTGGAGTACCAGAAATACAACGGAAGTCCAACTAAAGCTTTGCTGTGGGACTGGGGCAGTCGCAATGCTACAGTGAATGATCTTTACAATAAACTCAAAGTGCTCAATCGAATTCGAGAAATGAAGATCCTGGATGACTATGGTAATTATTTCTTTGTTTCTTTTTTTTAATTTCTGATTTTAGCTCATCTGGCCTGTAAGGCCCAATGGGCTTATGGCATGGCATGGTGTCCGGCGTCTGTCCGTCCATCCGTCCGTAACCTTTGTGGAATTTCGACTTCTTCTCCAGAACCATGATGCCATGCCCTAAAAACCTATTTTCATCTTCTTCTCCAGAACCATAAGGCCTAGAATGCTGAAACTTTGTTTGCAGACTCCTTGACTGGTGAAGATAATAAATTGTAGCTTTGGTGGCCCTGTGACCTCTAATAAGGGCCACAGATGCCATGCCCTAAAAACCTATTTTCATCTTCTTCTCCAGAACCATGAGACCTAGAAAGCTGAAACCTTGTGTACAGACTCCTTGACTGGTGAAGATTATAAATTGTAGCTTTGGTGACCCTGTGACCCCTGATAAGGACCACAGGGGCCACGCCCTAAAAACCTATTTTCATCGTCTTTTCCAGAAGCATAAGGCCTAGAAAGCTGAAACTTTGTGTACAGACTCCTTGACTAGTGAGGATTATGAATTGTAGCTTTGGTGACCCTGTTGCCCATAATAAAGGCAACAGGAACGTCCTTCAAATCTATTTTCATCTTTTTCTCCTGAAGTATAAGGCCTAGAAAACTGAAACTTGTCGCCTATATACTTAATTTTATGATTGGTGCCCCTGTGGCCTCTACAAAGGGGGAATAACATTGGACACACTCTACAGCATAATTGATGATGAAGCCTGATGAGCTACAGAGCCAATGGCTCTATTTTTTTACCTTGTTTTAATCAACTTCTCTTTGAAGACATAATTCACACCAGTTTCAATCACTGCCTCCTTTAAGTTTTGCTGCATTAGGTCAGTGCAGTGCCAGGCCTTTCACCTCTCCAAGCAAGGCTCAATAGTGTGTTTGTAACTGGTTTTAAAGATGTAAACAGTAAAGAGCCACTGAGTGAGTTGTTAAGGTCACATATTACAAACCTTATCACTAGTATCATTTGATCAAGAAATATTGACTGTTGCAAGAAGGCAGCGTTCTAAATCTAATGGACATACTTGTAAACATACAGGTTAATGTATATATGTTTTTCTTCAACCACTTTGTTGAATGGATGGTAATGTTACTGACGTCTATCCACATTCCTCTACAGTTAATAGTTGCAAGGAAGTGAGCAAGTGTGCAGGTGGCAAATCTCTCAACTGGGACAACTCTGTGAAGAAAGACACCTCTGTTCCCTCCCTACCCAGTATGAACATTGATGGTGAGTTCCGCAACAAACTTGACTACTACGCTTTCTAATAGATGTGTAACGATATTGCGATACAGTAATGTATCGTCATACAGTAGAACACAGATATAGCGAACACGGATATAGCAAACAATCGGATATAGCGAACAAATTCCCGTTCCTATATAATATCATCAAAATTTTATGCGTATAGCGAACACCGGATATAGCGAACTAAATTCTTTGGTCCCTTGGAGTTCATTATGTCCCCCGAAATTTTTCGGGAGACATAATGTTTTCACCTCCGTCCGTGATTCCGTGATTCCGTGATTCCGTGATTCCGAAATGCTTTCTTTTCCGGGCCATATCTCCAAAACCGTTCAATATTTTTTCACGAAACTTGGTATGTGCTTAGACCTAGTGATGGAGTGGTGCCTTTTGCTATTTTGGTTATTCTGAATTTTTTATTTTTTCTGGTTTCCATGGAAATAATTTGAACTTAGTGCATATTGGGGGTAGGAACCTTTTCCGGCCTCTATTTCAAAAACCGTTCAATATTTTTTCACGAAACTTGGTATGTGCTTAGACCTAGTACTGGAGTGGTGCCTTTTGCTATTTTGGTTATTCTGAATTTTTTATTTTTTCTGGTTTCCATGGAAACATTTTGAACTTAGTGCATATTGGGGGATGCCTTCGTTTCCGGTCCATATCTCCAAAACCGTTCAATATTTTGTTACGAAACTTGGTATGTGGTTAGATCTAGTGATGGAATGGTGCCTTTTGTAATTTTCCTGGTTTCCATGGAAACAGTTTGTACTTAGTGCATATTTGGGTAGGGACTGTTTCCCGGCCATATCTCAAAAAGTATTCAATATTTTGTATACGAAAGTTGGTATGTGGTTAGATCTAGTGGTGGAGTGGTGCCTTTTGCTATTTAGGTCATTCTGAATTATATAATTTTTCCTGGTTTCCATGGCAACAGTTTCAACTTAGAACATATGGAGGGAGGACCATTTCCGGGCCATATCGCAAAAACTATTTAATATGATTTTACGAAACTTGGTATGTGGTTAGACCTAGTGGTGGAGTGGTGCCTTTTTCTATTTTAGTTATTCTGAATTATTTTTCTGGTTTCTATAGAAACAAGTTGAACTAGGTGTATATGGAGGTAAGGTCTGTTTCCATACTTGAGCTTAAAAACTATTCAAAATATTTTGATTTGATATGTGGTTAGAACTACTGGGGGAGTGGTGCCTTTTGCTACTTTGGTTATTCTGAATTGTTATTTTGCTGGTTTCCATGGAAACAATTTGAAAATTGTACATAATGGGGGTAGGGTCACTTTAAATTCGGATTAAATGTTAGCGGGGGACATCACAGTGCATCTAATGCACATATTTCTAGTTATATCCGTGTTGTACTGTATATAGGATGCATACCGTGATATATGTATATTAATGAATTCTTAATGTAGATGCTAAAAAAACTGAGATAGAGGTCTAAAAGATATTTTTTTCGCACACAAGAACCTCCTCTTGGAGGTTTGATGATATTAGAATTACATCAATTATGGAAAAACTTGCACAAAAATAATTTGTGAATATTTTGTGAAAAGATCATTGTGTAAGGTATTACTGTTCCAGGATACACATCGTATCGTGACCCTGCCATATCCTCTACTTTCTAAGATAAGATACTGTAAAGCATTCGTCTCTAGCAACCCAGCTATTCCTTTCAACCTCCCTATTAGCCTTATTTGCAACCAAGCAGTGATATTAAGTTTATGCTTGAAATATTGTTCAATCAATTAAAAACAAATTAATGTCTAGTTTTATCCAAAGATATTTTGGCTGATGAAAATTATTAATATTTTTTAAGTTCAAGTTTTGAAAGAAAAAATTTAGAGAAACAACATTACTCTTACCTTGTAACAAAAAAACCATAAACTAAGAATTTGAATTCTTCTTTCCAACTTTTTTTGTGTGGTCAATATGTATATATCTTTTAAAAGACTATTACCGATCTTATATTTACTTTTTGAGCAAGTGAAAACACACTCCCAATAAATAATATTGATAAAAAGATTTTGATGTTTAATATTTTACCCATAATTCACGCAAGTTTCCCTGACAGACCTCCCACCACCCCCATCAAGACGGCAGCCATCAGAGGAGACAGACGTAAACCAGGTCAACTTCAACCAACCCAAAACAAACGTCACTAAACTAAGAGCCTCGTCAAAAGTTGAATCAACTGTGAAGGACAAACAGTATGATGATAAGAAGATACCAGGCAAAACGCTCAACTCCCTGCCACATATGGGGTACGAGCAGAACAATTCAAAGGTGCCCCAGGAATCGGATTCAATGGTTGTCATGGATACGATGAAGGCATCAGAGAGTACTGAACCGTCTTCATTTGACCTCTCAACTTCGTTGTCCGAGAAGTCAGATCCGATGAAAGGGTTTGAGACACTGAAGAGTTATATGAAAACAGACAATTTGAGTTTGGACGATGCTGTGGCCTTCATGGGGACACCCATCTTTGAGTATAAGGAACTATATGAAGCAACAGACGGTTTCAGTTCGAGTCACAAGCTCGGTGCTGGGGCATTTGGCACTGTGTATAAGG
Source organism: Steromphala cineraria (assembly GCA_916613615.1). Lineage (NCBI taxonomy): Eukaryota > Metazoa > Mollusca > Gastropoda > Trochida > Trochidae > Steromphala > Steromphala cineraria. Next base: position 7,295,414 of record OU744726.1, read on the forward strand.
GCAAACTGCGGTGCTCTCAGTGTGCCATCAAGAGACTGGAAGGGGTAATCATTGTTTTAATGGATAATATCATGAAACAGTATTTCTATCATATCTTTGATGTTCACCCTCACAAAAAAAATTCAATATAGATGGTGGTAAATTTTTTAAGATTGTCGTTTCAGTAACAGTCTTTACGGACTAACATCAAGATTAAAACCAAAGACTTATAACATATCTAACACAAGGATAAAAAACTTTAATTGGTATAACACCTCTATCCTGAGTCAAGCAAGCTTTAGAACTGATTGTAACTTACTGTCAAGATTTATTGTTTTCATACAATGTGTGTTCTTGTTGCAGCAAAAGAAGGATGTGAAAGAAGACAATTCTGCCCAGTTACGCAGTGAACTCACAGCACTACTCAGGTAATATCATTATGTCAATAATTGCAATTTCTATAGTGGGGATTGAGTTTGGTTCAGAGGAACTAATATATCAATTCCCCCTGTTTTGTCATGTACAATCTAACATATGTAGTTATGGGCCGATGGCCTTCACTTCAGAAATTAAGAATTGAAAAAAAAATCTCCTTGTACAACAAATTGCTAACTAGAGCTGTGAGAATATATCTTTGTATCAAGAATCATGATACTTACTCTGACAGTATAATATAGGTATCATCTTACAATATCTGTATCCTAAAACGTATTGTTGCCCTTAATATGGTAAATCTAATGTATAAATCAAGGTGTCTGTCAACAACTTATGTGTTTCCATGAAGGAAACAACTAAATACTGTATCATTATAGTGAATCTATTTGTATCATCCCGTGTTAACATGATACATATTGTATCGTCAAATATCTGTATTGTCACACCTCTATTGATTAGTCTTGAATTTTACACAGAGGTATTTGTTGCTTGCAGGTACCGACACGAGAACATCGTGAACCTGTATGGGTATGCGTACGACGGCCCCTCGCTGTGTATCGTCTACCAGTTCATGGTGAACGGGTCCCTAGAGGATAGGCTGCAGTGCAAGGTAGGATCATCTACAGATTATAGTCATAATGATAATGGATAACACTTATATAGCCCAAAATCTCAAAGTTGTGGACTCAGCACTCTATGCACCGGTCAGGGATTGTCCTGCTTCAAAGTATGAAATGACGAAAAATTTCCCTCGGCCAAATATGATTTGATTTTCAGAGAAAGCAATGGGATGTTTGAGAAGAAAAATAAGTTTTGATTTTGCAATGAGACTTTCTCCCCTCATTAGTATCGATAATGGGATATCTTGATAGTGATCCATGACCGCTACCCTGGTCTAACCAAAGCTGAAATATATGTTGCTAGAAGGTCACCACAAATAAGACTGTTACCATGTTATATAGATTTATGATTAAACATTACGAGACTACTGCATTAAATCAAGATATTTCCTCATGTTTTTAATGTGTTTATAGTCATACTGTGATATGTCCCTGGGCAAGGCACTTCATCCACATTTCACTCAGTCTTCAAAGTTGTTCAAATAGGCCCCTAAAGAAAAGATATTTGAGACCTATTTGGTCGAACCAAGTGCTTGATAGCGGCATCAAAAGAACTTTTCATTCAGGGTAATGATAGAATATGAACACATTTAGCATGCCTGTCATGTAAATCATGTTAAATCAGTTGGCTGCTTATGGTTCATTTTCTTATCCTTCGCTTGTCCCAAGGTTTAGATAATGATGAATGAATAATAAATATTGGTTGGTTTGATTTCAGAATAACACTCCGGCGTTGCCATGGTTTGTGAGGATTAACATTGCTCTCGGAGCAGCCAAAGGACTCCATTTTCTTCATAACTTTGGATCCAAACCTCTTATACATGGAGATATAAAGAGGTTAGCAAATATTCTCATTTTGTACCTTTGTCTTCAGATCAATATCTGGATATGTATAGTGTATTCATTGTAGTGAATACCACAGAGCAAGTTTCTTTAGATTTTTATCCAAAACATCTTTTTGACTTCATATTATCTAAGTGTGATGTATTTAAAAAAAGAGATCTTAATATGTTTTGTTTGTTTTGGCAAACTCATCTTTTGAAATTGAAGGGAATATTTGTTTATGGAAAACATACCATTCGGGTTGATAACAATCTCTCATGATACCATTGACAAGGTCTTGTAGTCACCGGTCAAGTGGTTTTGTTGGTAGGTCAGTATAAAGCTGTCTCTGAGGGTGGGTTAAATCCTGTTAAGGACTTGATCTGCCTGTCATGTAAATCATGTTAAAGAAGAATTTGTATAAGGACGAATATTAATGAATAACAACTTCTTTATTCTGAGAACAGGACGTTTTGATACAGCTTCTTGTATCATTTTCAAGCATGATAATTTGTGTTATCGCAAATACCTGATAATATGGTACGTTCAATCTTTGCGTTTAAAAGTAACGAGCAAAAGCATGTTTATTTTCGGTAAATAGAGGGATGTCACGAAAACAATGTTACCAAAGGCAAGAGAATCTTTTGAATCCACTTGTCAGTTTTAAGATGAACATAACTTCTTCAGTTAGGGCACACAAATCCATTTACCTAAACTAAGTATAAGAAATTAACCTTATTCTCTCATTCCAGTGCTAACATCTTACTGGACAAACATATGGAGGCAAAGATAGGAGATCTCGGCCAGGCTCAACACGCCAACAGCGGAGAACTGACCGGCAAGTTTACTCACATCACCCAGAAGAACGCCACATCCAAGTTGTACGGCACAAGAGCATACCTGGCGCCGGAGGTTGAGAGAGGGGGAGCCATGTCCATCAAGTCAGATGTCTTCGCCTTTGGAGTTGTGAGTATTCCTTATTTTCTTCAGTTTGATCAATGTCTGCTTGTTTTGTGTCTCTGCACCATTTCTATCATTGGAATTTTCATGTACCGCTATTTATATTCCCACCCTGAAATATTTAAACAATGACCAAACAAAAGGAATTGACATTAGAAGACTTGTTTCAAAAGCTGATTTTGCCTCCTGAGCTGGGAGGTTTCAACACTCTCTCCCTTCTTTCAACAACAAACAGTAATTTAGATATTATTTTATCTTTGTTGTTAGCAATTATTATGATGATTATTTTTTCACATAGGTACTGCTTGAGTTGTGTAGTGGAATGAAGTCTTTTGATGAGAAAAGAGAGGGCGAAAAGTTCCTGGTGAGTGCATTGTATAAAGTCTTGAATATAAAACAACTGCATTCTGCATCAGCAACATATATCTACGTGCCAATGCAATGACTTGAATCCAGCTATTACAGCAGGCTACAGATTATAGAATAGAAGGAGTCAGGATATAGATAGATATTTTATTTGCTGAAAAAAACAATCAGGTCAGTTTTAGTGATAAATTACCACCTGGTGGGGATATAGGGCATTTGTCTAGATAGACATCAGGATATCTGTATTAACTCAACAGACACTTATACGCTGATGTAACACTAAACAAGGCATTTGACCTGTTAGATATCAGGATATATGTAGGAGCTAAACAGATACAAATACGCTGATGTAACACTAAACAAGGCATTTGACCTGTTAGATATCAGGATATCTGTATTAACTCAACAGATACAAATACGCTGATGTAACACTAAACAAGGCATTTGACCTGTTAGATATCAGGATATATGTAGGAGCTAAACAGATACAAATACGCTGATGTAACAGCATGTGTGAATTTCATAGGGTTATTTTTTATAGTCCTATGTATCCATTTTATGCCATTGTTTTATTACGACAACATCCTTGGCACAAAATTAAGATTAAGTCCTCTTGACGTCCTAGTAGAGCATTGAAGACCAACCCTATACGGGGGGAGTGACTGATTCAAGAAACTATGATACTTAGATTGATTTACTACTATAATCAAAAAATTAATTGACTTTACAGATCTAATCAGAACTTTATAAAAATGTTATGAATCATATTCCAGAGACCATTCTTCGAGGACCTGAAGGACGAAGCTAAAGAGGACCAGGAGAAACTGTGTAAACTGTTCAGAGACAAGCGTGGAGGGGAGTGTCCCGACTCTCTAGTCGTAACCCTCGTCTCCGCCGCCGATCACTGCATTGCAGATAAGAAGAAGAATAGGATCGAAATGGAGAAGGTGAGGGGACTTTGTTTTGGCTATTCTATTCAAACCATTAGTTTATTGTTTAAGGCAAGTTGACAACTAAACATGCATGAAAATACACATATACCTTTTCAAGCAATTTTCCTAACATGATAAATCATAAGAAATTGTTGCATCATTTTAATAATTGAAATATGAATTTGTGATGCTAAGAACTATAAGTGAATAATTTATGATTATGATTAAGAATATTGTCACATGATAAATGTTTACTATGAAACAGCGTTAAAGTATTGTAAACAATCTATACACTTATAAGAGCAATTTTTTAACCATGAAAAGAATATCACAAAATGTAATTTAACATGAAATGTGATGAATGGTAAGTAAATTATGAAATGATTATTGTGATATTTTATTTCATCTTTGTAAATTATGATACATTCTTCATTGAAATAGTGTAAAGAATTGTATTTAAATCAATTGTACCCATTTATTGTGCACCTTTTTAAGTAACTGCATTACCTTTGCTTCAGCTGCTTCACCAACTTGAAGATCTGGAGGACAGAGTGAAAGATATACAATGTAAGTGTTGATTCATTCTAGTCTTATTAAAAATTGTCATTCTAAGGAATAACAGTTTCGAAATATAGATAGTTGCATTAAATCAACCTACGCTGTTCCTGTTGCTTTTGTGACACAAAGTATAAAGTGCTTAATGTGATTCTCTGACTATGAACAGTATGGCTTCTTGTAATAGCGGCATTTATATTTTATCTTTCGAATACTTTGATATATTTGAACCATTTCCAATCTTGTTGCATACAAACATAATGTTAAGAACACCTCCAGCAGGAATTAAATCTAGCGGACTTAATGTTTTAGTCGCGTTTCAAGTGATGAATCATGTATGTTTACTCATCATATCTGTGTTTCAGCTACGTCAATGTCCCCCTACGTCAGCAGTTTCTCTGTTCAGTCTCATCACATCTCACACATCAGCGGAGACGACTATAGCGCCCCCAATCTCGCCGCAAACACATCCCAGAGTCCAGGAAGATCTATCTCCTCTTCCAAACAGTCTGGTATCTCTTCAGTGAGTCACTCTAAACAACCCATCTCAGGATCTGTTGACCAGCCTGCAAGTCCAGTTGAATACTACCAAGGAAAGGACTTTGCATCTCTTCCTGAATCTATGAAATTGCAGATGATTGCAGATGCAAAGAAAGAAGGACAAAAGTTTGAGATGGACGAGATCGCAATGTACAAAGCTATGAACAAACAGAGAGAGGCATCAGAGTGTCTCATAGATTCGGATCCAAACAAGATGCGAGAAATCCAGAAATATAATGAACAGTTTGATAAAGCCTACACTGAAGACAAGTCTGACCCCGGATTGTTAGCATCAGACCCAAAGAAGCTTGCAGTCCTGAAGCAGTTTGACACGGAGAGGCCGATGACTCCTCAGGATGTTGAGTCTGATGAGCACCTGCCGGCAGCAGATCCCGAGAAGATGAGGAAGATCCAGGAATACGACCGACAGTGGTCCAGCGGATCCATGCCATCAGGGCTACTGTACGGAGACCCCTGTGATCATCAATCTGCTCCCGGACATGGAGGTCTTTCACCTGCCATTCCAGGGCATGGCTCTGGATCTTCAGGAACTCACCTGTATACTCCAGAGCACCTCAGACCTCCAGCAGTGAGCTCCGGATCTGGAGGTGTATCAGTTGGATCTGGTTGCGCTAATGTGCATGGTGTTGGAGGTTCTCCTTCTGAATCTATTGATCTGAACCCTTGTGGTCCAGTTGCTATGGTTCAACATCATGTGGGACAGTTGAATATCTCGGCATCTGTCAATCCAGGCTTTCAACATGGTGGCTTTGTTTCAAATGGCATTCAAGCAGGAGGTCAGAACACTGGTGGCTCTCCATACCAGAGTGGAAACTTCAGTGGATCGAGTTCATATTTCAGCAACGAGTCACACCCAACAATGATTGTGAAGAACTTACCCAGTGGTTACAACAGTCACATCCAGCATGTTCCTAGTCAGTCTATGGGTGTGGGCTCGGGAAGTATTGTGATGGAGGTTTGTGAGGAAATGTCTCCAATGGCCAAGCTCCATGCACAGACAGATTCCTACTCTGTGCCTCGGCAACAGACCAACACCCACACTTCAGAACACATCACCTACACGCCAGCCAATAAGACAATGCACTCCTTGCCTTCTGAGAATGTTACAAAGAGAACCCCAGAATCTTGCACCGTGACCGATGTGCTGAGGTCAACAAGCTACCCTGGGGAGAGAAGAGCCGTTGATCCTGGTGTCAGAGAGAGCAAGGGGTTTCAATACACAGGCTATTTCGATCAGAGAGATGGTTGTGATCAAAGCAATGAACTTCAAACAGGTAATAATCAGAATGAGGGCCTAGTTGAGAGAGAAGGTCATGTTATTGAAGGACATCATGTAGAAGGCGGACACTTTGTTGAGGGTGAAGGTCATATTGTTGAAGGTGAAGGTCACATCAATGAAGGTGAAGGTCACATCAATGAAGGTGAAGGGCATGATGAATGGGTAGAATTACCTAATACCTCACAGACATTAAACAGTGATCCTCAAGACAAAATGAAGAATTTCTTTGATGCTTACAATATGTGCAAATTGCAGTTGGAAAATGAAGAAGATGAAACTGAAGGTGTTGAAGAGGACAATTGTAATGGTGAGGAATACGAGGATTCCGTCACCCACATCAATGTCTAATTGGCATGAAACCAGTGTTAGATGAAGCTTCCTGCTCGAAGTCAACTGCTGAGTTTTTTCATGTCGCCAGTTTCAGAAGAGGCCAGCAAACTTGTGTGGCTTGTGTGATATGTTTTATGTCAAAACATTGCAGCGCCTTGTTACGTTTAAAAAATTGGTTTGTTATTGAACAAAATACCCTGCTTTGCCAATCAAGACTACAAAGTAGCAAAAACTTACACTACATGAGCCTAAAAACATTTTTCAGTAAAAATTTAACCCTTAGAAATTTGTGATTTGTGGAAAGTTGTATTTATTTTGTATACTGGTTTTGAATTTGATTATATTTATTTAATTATTTATTAGTATACATAAAGGGGTATTATTCAAATAATAAACAAGGTATTCATGATACGCTATTTATATACATTTGTATGTTTGTTTAAAACTAATGTTAACTCGAGTGATTTGTTTAGATTTGATCAAATTTTGTTTGATTTGTTGAAAGTAGAGTTATTTGTAACACTAGCTGAAAGATGCTTGGGTGACTTTATTGAGAAAAGTTTTACATTTTTCTACTTATTATATTTTATTGGGACCAATAATAAACAATTACAAAGAGTTATTATCCCCGCCACGAAGTGGGATATAGGTTTGGGCTCCATACGTGCTACCGTCTGTCGAAAATTAGAACTGCGCAATTATTTTGTACAGACTTATTGCCCTTGTTTCTTCTTTTTCACTCTGTTCAAAGGATGTCATTAAAGGGGACAACTTTTCTCAGAAACTGTATAAGAAAGACTAACCAAAGATGCTGTGTGTCTTCAGGGCATCGATGCCTTGATGGAGGTCGAAAATTAAAACCGTGCAATTATTTATTACAGAGTTGTTACGCTTGTTCAGTGTTTTTGGACTCTGTTGAAATTTACGCAATTAAATAATACAGAGTTATGGCCCATGAGGGAAAATGGCGGGAGCTTTAATGAAACTAATCTGGCGGGGGATGTTGATGACCATGTAGTCTTGTTATGAAATTAAAGGTGCTGATATTTTTATTTAGACACAATATTGGTGTGATATGTATTATATCATAGGCTGTTATCTCGTCATAACTTACAGTAGAGTATTGCAAATCAAGGAAGCTATATCACAAGTAGGGATTAGTAAGTAGGAGGATTAGATATGATATTTGAATAAGATCTGATCAAATCAACTGATATTAATAATATCAAACCTAATCAACCGAAGCCCTTTTGTCCATGATTGCAGATCTTCCATGCTCCTAGTTTGTGGAACAGAAAGTTTCTCCTTGTTCCTGTTGTTCTCAAGAATATATGTATATGTAACTTATATATATATATTTACAGTCAATGTTCTCATTGTCATTCTCTTAGATATACTAAACAAAAATACTTTTGGATGTCTTTGAAATTTTGAATTTTATAAGTAATGAATATTTATATATTCCTTCATTCAATCTCTTCATAATGATAAAATAACCCCAACTTATTTTGTCAAGTATACCATGATAAAAAAATTCTTTGAAACATGTTTGTGTATCGTCCATTTGTGCCAAAGTGTCCTTTTACGTAGTTGTATGTACAGCCTGTTAATAAGTATCATTATTATGTAAAACAGTGTAAACTATCAGATTCTCTATGCTATTGTATTCTAATTAAGTCTGTGATAGGTAGATATTTATGTGTATCTATATCTTAAGTCTTTGTACATTTGATTATGTCATGTATATACAAGAATAAATGTCTGAAATTGCAATATATTTACATTTTTTATTGACAACGACGCGTTGGTTGGATTTGTGCACATTTCATAATATAGGAATGTTACGATACATCGATGCATTGTTGTTGTAAAGTTCTCAATACAATACACTATACAGTTAACTATATCATGATACAAATTTTGGGAATATCACTCAATCTTTTTATGAATATCGAATCAAGAAATCCAGAGTTAGTTAATATCCTTCTTTAATATAGCGTTTCTTTTCATCTTAAAGTCGGGGGAAAAGTACGCTTGAAATGTTGAATACTCAAATAATTTTTGTTAAAAATGAAGATTTAGATCAGAATCTCTTTGAGGTAAAGTTTCATTAACTGTATCGTGATGAGAATCGCACCGTGAACTTAATATAGTGACATACCTAATTACATACTTTACAAGAGTCGTCTTTGACAGAATTGAACAAAAGACAATGTGATCTTTGCTGGAGATAAACATGGCTGCATGACAGCAAAAACAAAATGGAAGACTTGCTAAGGTAATCAGTGCATGCCTACCAACAGTATCTGGATGTAGATAAAAATATCTTAGCTTCTATTTCATCAGAACTATGTTGTATTTGCTAAGAGATAATTGGATTTATCAAATTGCTGTCAGTATATCAAACGAATTAGAGTGTATAGTATTCAAGTACTGCAAGGAAAGGCTCCACAATAATTTGTCAGTTTTAACATATTCTTATTTCACCAAATGACAAAGAAGATTGGTGAACAAGACATGAGCTTATTTGAAGATAGCTCCTAAAACAGAGCTGGACACAGAAATCATATAATAAAAATCAGAAAAAATAGAGCCATTGGCTCTGTAGCTCATCAGGCTTCATATCAATTTTGCTTCAGGGTGTGGCAATTATGGCAATTTTTGTCTACAAAACCGGGATAATGAACATAAAATGAGCCCTCCGCTCAATATATCTGCCAAAATATCAAAGTGTGGGAGATAAATGCAAAAACACCTTTGTGTTGTTAGTTTAAGTCGTAAATTTTACTTCATTTTTAGCTCATCAGGACTGAAAGTCCAGATGGGCTTATGGCATGGCCCGTCGTCCGGTGTCCGTACGTCCGTCCTTAAACTTTTGACACTTTCGACTTCTCCTCATGAACCATACACATTAGAGAGCTGAAATTTTGTGTACAGGTACCTTAGCATATGGAGATTCTTATTTGTAACTTTGGTGACCCTGTGACCCCAAATAGGGTCACAGGGGTCACAACTTTAAAAACCTATTTTCATCTTCTTCTCCAGTTCCAGAAGGACTAGAGAGTTAAAAATGATATGTGCAGACTCCTTGGCAAATGGGGATTCTTAATTGTAGATTTCGTGACCCCATGACCCCAAATAGGGTCACAGGGGTCACAACCTTAAAAACGAATTCTCATCTTCTTCTCCAGTTCCAAATGGAGTAGATAGTTAAAAATGATATGTGCAGACTCCTTGGACAATTGGGATTCTAAGTTGTAACTTTGTTGACCCTGTGACCCCAAATAGGGTCACAGGGGTCACAACCTTAAAAAACTATTTTCATCTTCTTCTCCAGTTCCAAAAGGAGTAGAGTGTTAAAAATGATATGTGCAGACTCCTTGGACAATGGGGATTCTAATTTGTAACTTTGGTGACCCTGTGACCCCAAATAGGGTCACAGGGGTCACAACCTTAAAAACCTATTTTCCTCTTCTTCTTCAGTTCTAAAAGGACTAGAGAGTTGAAAGTAATATGTGCAGACTCCTTGGCAAATGGGGATTCTTAATTGTAGATTTTGTGACCCCATGACCCCAAATAGGGTCACAGGGGTCACAACCTTAAAAACGAATTCTCATCTTCTTCTCCAGTTCCAAAAGGAGTAGATAGTTAAAAATGATATGTGCAGACTCCTTGGACAATTGGGATTCTAAGTTGTAACTTTGTTGACCCTGTGACCCCAAATAGGGTCACAGGGGTCACAACCTTAAAAAACTATTTTCATCTTCTTCTCAAGTTCCAAAAGGTCTAGAGAGCTGAAATTATATGTGCAGACTCCTTTGCCAATGGGGATTCTAAATTGTAGATTTCGTGACCCCATGACCCCAAATAAGGTCACAGGGGTCACAACCTTAAAAACTTATTTTCATCATCATCTTTAGCTCCTAAAGGTCTAATGAGCTGAAAGACTGCATGTAGACTCCTTGGCCAATTGGGATTCTAAACTGTAGGTTTCGTGACCCCATAACCCCAAATAGGGTCACAGGGGTCACAATCTTAAAAACCTATTTTTCTCCATTAGATGACAGTCTATGGCAAATTTATTTCTCCTTGGATATTTTAGTGTGGACTTCTTTCACTGTCTGATATTGGCGATCTAGAAAGTGTTGAATAATAATAAATCGTTTGTGTAAGGAAATTTATTTTGAAATCGTTACATTTGATTTGTAATTTTTTAATAGGTTTTCTTGCAATAGGTAACATCAGTTTCATTTTTAGCTCATCTGACCTGTATAAAGCAAACTTGATATGATGAGCTACAGAGCCAATGGCTCTATTTTTTTAAATTTTTACGACATATTACTAAACTGAAAATAGATTTTGTCTTCATGAAATATTTAATTTTTCCTTAGTTTGTGAAAAGTTTGATAGTTAACAGTGAGAAAACAGAAAATACAATGATGGTTTCAAATAAGTGCTAAATGAACAGCAACATTCCTGTTATATACTAAGTATAAATATATGAAAAAGTTTAAAATTGATTGTGATCATGTATTTATATGAAATTTCAATATAGTGTTTACATAATTCAGGACTTACCAAACTTAACATTAAATTTTACTATCCACTGAAATGAACAATAGTTATTCTACTTGTGTTGTCATAGTTACCCCAATAACAGGACCACTTGTTAAATTGATATTGCAGACTAAAGAAAATATTTGTTGTCTCTCCAAAAAAAACAATTTTCAAGGAAACTTGAACATGATAAAAGGATATTTGTGCAGTTTAAACGAAGTCTAGGTTATATTTATTTCGATCGATATTTACATTTAAAATGATAAGACAATGATACTAGGGATCACCAATTATAAACCACATGTATATGCAAATTAATTTTCGTTTTTTTAAAGCAACAAACTCGCTTTACAGTATATATCAGTCTACCTTAAAAAACTTGAATACAATCACAATTTTTTTGGTAAATATTACTTCTATAAAAGCAAATAGGTACCAAACATAATCTTAAAAATCAAATTTAGAAAGTCGTTTCGTTTTCTTTCTAATCGAAATTATGTGCGTTACATTTGGATTCAAACTGACATCAGTTTTACTTTTGATCCAGTCAAATAAGTGATGCCACAAACTCTTAACATATATACACACAATCGTATAACAGATGTTTTATCGATTCATTTGGACATTCACAAAAAGTACTCGATGTGGAATCTTGTAAATTAAAGATGAAGGCACTATTTGTTGTTAATATTCTGTGAATGATTCGGTGCATCCTGTCTCAGGGTACGAACGTTACGCTAACTCCACTTATCTTAATGTAATCTAATACAGATTAGTGGAGTTACCGTAACGTTCGTACTCTGAGACAGGATGGATTCGGTGCTGAAACCTATGGGGTGTCAAACGGGACTTTAATCGCTATTTAGTAAGCTTACTAATTCAAAACGATTTAGTAAGCTTACTAATTCATTTAGTAAGCTTACTAAATGAATTAGTAAGCTTAATAATTCAAAACGATTTACGTCTACCGTAAAATCCGTTTACTAAAGCACTTTAAATTATACCTGATTAAAGTGGTTTAATCAAATATTAAAGAGATGGTCCAAAATTTAAGAAATTGAGACAACTAGCGATAAATTTCCGTTCAATTGAATCGAATGCATTTTCAAAATCAGTAAGTATCAGGATACCTGGTATATGTGCATATATTCCGTATATTCCATTGTGTCCTGTACTAGTCTTGTATATTCTTCTTCATAGGCCTATACCTGCCTTTCAAAAATCTTATATGATTTGTTCAGTAATGATAATGGTCGGTATTTTTTAAATATTTTCCCTGAACTTTTCTTTTTTGGTGCGTGTGATAACCCTTGTTTTTGACCTACTGTTGATTAAACCTCTTTTTAAACAATTCATGATAAATCAGTGTATAAAATAGATTGGAAACTTAGCCTGTCCTGAAAATTAATTGGTCAACTCTTAAGGGGAAAATAAAGAAAAACATTGAAAAGTTACCAGTCCTGACCAAAAATAATCAGTCCTTGCAAAAAGTAGCCAGTCAAGGACTGACGGACGGGCTATATTTTACACACTGGATAAATGCGTGTATTTCATCATGACCTACTATGTAAATTTTCTCTTTTACTAAAAATTCCTCTTGTCTTACAGGAGGTGTCAAAATTCCAAAATAAATAGAACTAATTATAACGGTTTTTTTGGCCAATTTCTTATTTTTGACCAAGCCTATCTAAATTACAATTTTATTAACTTTTTCTATAATTACAAACATGATAAGTAAATTCAAATTTATGATGAATCATCTTGTTTATGTAGAGAGAGAGTTTTTTCTATCTGTGTTTTTAAATATTTTGCAATGTGTTTTTGAAAATACTAGTATCATGTAGATTGTGTTGTTTCACAGAACCAAATTCATCCAAACAATTTCTGGGTCACGTGATATCATCAGCTGTGGACTTCATGCGAATGACCTTTCAACCAAAGTCACATGACCAAATGGCGCGAAAAGGCGTATTAATTTTGTATGTGAAATACAAAACAAGTATATTTATCAGTAATCGGATCAGATATTATATTAATTGCTATCAAAATACAAATGATAATCGTTTATTCACATCCATTTAACTTGATGAGATCAACTGGTTTTACGAACTATTTGATGACCTCGCGGCCTTGAACCCTCACCTCCAGTTCCCGCGCTTTACGATCACTTTGTGTAAATTTTCTGTCAGAAAAGGATTACACACATCCTCCGAAGAAATCATGGCAGTAAGTATTATTTGCGGGATTGTTTTAATAAGTCTATACTGATCAGTTTTATTAATCTTTCTAATGCTTGTATCTATATATTTGATAACTTTTTGCGTTATTTGCTACCCTAATATTTCTAACTTTTTGATGCGATCGTCCTGTGATCAACACGTGTGAATCTAGAACTATAAACGGATCTTATATGCTATCATTTGTTGATAGCATGTTCCAATTGACATAAACTGACATTCATTCACGAGAAAAGTCAGTTGATCCTCAATCGGGATAATAAAATTGTCAACAATATGGGAAATACTAATAGTGTTTTATTACTTATGTTTACGTGTTACCATTACACATCAATTCTTATGACTAAAGAGATGGACACTTTCAGGATTTTACATAGTCAAAAAAAAATGAGAGTCCTGGGGACTCAGGGTATGCATGTATTTTGGGGAGTCCTTTTCCTATAATCAGGAGTCTCATAAAAATTATTATGTTGCATACTTGATGAAAATGTTGAAAAAGATTCGACTTTAATATGGGATGGTTATTGGTTGAGATTTAAAACAATCTTGAGAGGAAAATACTATGAATTGTGGATTTCATGAAGAGATTGCGTATTTGTATCAGAATAACACTGAGTCACAGAGGACCCACATGATTTTTGGGGTCCTTTCTAACATTTTCTGCATCAATTATCAAGAAAGTTGAGTCCTGTAAAACCCTGCAATTTGAAAGGCATCATGGTCATTGGTGAAAAAAAAAGGTCTAACAAATAGAGGTGTAATCAGGTAATGATACAGGAGGGTTGTGAAACGATGCGTATTCCAATATGGGAGTCACGATACGATACGTCTTAAAGTGATCATTTCACAAACTTTTGGCGTCAGTTAATCTTAAAAAGAATTGACTTGATGTTTTTTTTTTATGTAATTGTAATACAATCAAACTTCCAAATTTTAGAAGAGGTTCTTATGTGCATAATGAAGTATCTTTTTAATGTATTTCTCAGTTTTGAGCACCTATATTGAGAATTTATCATTATTTTATGTATCCCTATACTCATACTACAATACAATACGATATATTGTGGCCTATCATGTATCACGATACGATACTGTATTGCCGTATCGCTACACCTCTACCAACAAAGGACTTTCATAAATAAATATGTTTAAAATATGCTGTGTAAGATGGTCCAGTCTAGTTACGGCATGATGCTCTAAGACCAATCTGTGTATGGCAGCAATATTGAACAGTTTCTTTCTCCCCGAATATTTGTACCACTACCTCCTTGTAATGTTTTATGAGTAAGAATAACCACCATGGTGTATCATTTTGTAATTAAATGAGCTTTATATGTCAATATTTTTATTTATCAGAATAAAATGACATCTTCTTTCCCTGCAGGATGAAACTTCCTCAGACCCCTTCTCCACAGCGACCAGTCCGTCACGCCCTTCACGTGGAAGGCGCAGCAGTCGTGGAGACCCCATCACCTCCAGCCCTGGTCGTGATCTTGCTCCGTTTGAAGACGAGTCTGAGTTGAACGGACCAGAAGAGGAGGAAGATGGGGAGGAGTTGTTTGGGGACAACCTGGAAAGGTAACAAAAATGGATATCCTCGCTAAAAGAATATCTGCTACTGGCAGAAATATTGCCCAAGCAGTGTTGAACCTAAACTCCCTTCTCACAAATACTACTTTCAGATTTCAGTGTTTAATTTTGTGAGCATTTCCATAACAAAACTTGAAAAAAATATCTATATGTGAAAAAAGAAAGGGTTTCAGAATTATAGGATATCTAACGAGCTTCCCCTTTCATATCAAGTTTATGTCCCTAGTGAAATAATTTTGCTTTGTCACGAGCCTTGGCGAGTGACAAAACAAAATTATTTCACGAGGGACATAAACTTGATATGAAAGGGGAACGAGTTATGTATCCTATTTATTACCAACTTGCATTTCAGACGATTTATTGCGTTTTTAAACAACTTTTTATTATGCCTATAAAGAGACGAAACGGCGGATGAATATCAAACCACGTCACAGCCTCAATTATTATACTATTACGACGTTAAATATTCACATTTCTAAATTCTACCCTACGTTAATTCATAGTGTCTGGTGAAATGTAAGTTATAAGCACTTTTGTCATGAACGAAGCGTACGTGAAAATAAAATCACACTGCGCGAGAACAGTCAGAGTTATCTTTCTTTGATCAACGGCATGTCATGACGGCCGCCATTTGCCTGTATCTTTTCGTCAAATTGTGTAAACAACCGCCTTCAAAGTAAGTTTAATATGCTTATCATTGTTCAAACGCGTTTTTGTTTTGAAGAAATGTTGTCTAAAGAATATTCAGTTGTCTTTATATTCTATAGATAACAAGCAATATCTGTCTGCGTCATTTTGGAGCGACATGGATCAAATAAATGAAATTCGGTGATCAAATTGTGCTGAATTTAAACCCTTTTGTGTTTATATGAGCCTTGAGATATCAGTTAGATGTTTTATTGTAATTCTTTTGTCCTCCGATTTATTCCTTAACAATTCGGTAAGGAAGATTTAAAAGATAAACTGAAAGTTTGAAGAATGACTCCGACTCACTCAGTGCCATTCGAATTTGTGAATGAAAATACGTTCGTTTTATGAATGAATAAAGTAGTCCGGACAATGTCAAAGTTCACCGCAAGCCAATCAAATCACTTTGAGGTGTTATGACCCATATGTGTCATAACAAATTATTATGAAACCCCTTTACGAAGTACCACGTGGGTAATAATATGATTTACAATTAAATAATGAATCTCCCTCTGACAGAGACTACCAGGCGATCCCGGCACTTGACCGGTATGACCGGGACCAGATGGACGAGGGAGACTACTCCGACCTCTCCGAGACCCAGCGCCATGCGGCTGAGAGAGAGATGAGACAAAGGGAGAGGGAGGAGGGCATCTCGGCCGGCCGCATGAGGAGGGGCCTCATATATGGTGCGTGAACTCCATAGCTATAGATATGTTTTGTGCAGGACTCTGTGGAGGATAGGGGGCAGGTCAGAGAGTTTACAGAGATTTATTGAAGTGATAATCACCACTCCATAGTGTTACATCCTGGCTGTACGAATCCTTTAACTTGAGTACATTAAGAGACTGATAATTGCAAAGCAGAGGATGGACCTCATAAATGGTGCACTGTAATCTTACTGAGCAGTGATAAGTCTAAAGCATTTACTGCGCATATTCCATCATGGTTATAATTAGCAGCCCCGTCTAAGGACGGGGCTGCTATCAGTTTTTGTGAAGTTTCCATCGCCGCCGCCGCCGCGTCCGCCGCCGCACTCGTACTACTAGCTATAACTTTTTCCCCCTAAGCTTTCCAGAACTCTTATTCATACCTTACTCCTCATACCTCGGGGGAACGATTTTGACACGTTCACTTTCAAGGTCAAAGGTCAAGGTCACGAGCTATGTATTCACACTAAGAATTCCTTGTAAACGCGATAACTTGAAAAGTTTTTGTGCTATGAAGCTCTAACTTGGTATATATCATCCTTGGAAAAGTAAAAAATTTTGAAAAGGTTTTGGCTACAATCCGTCAAAGGTCAAGGTCACAGCAAGGTCATGACGTAAGCATGTTTTAGCGAAAATGCTTTATTTTAACTATGAACACTTTTAATCAATACATGATTGTTATACTAAAAAAAAAGTGTTCAATGATTGTGTGACCTTGAAGGTCAAAGGTCAAGGTCATGAGATATGAGTTATTACAAAATGCACTAAATTGGGGTATAACTTTATCCCATTTAGCTTTTCATAACTCATGAACATGTCTAAATGTTAATACTTCCAGGGAATCATTATGACATGTTCACTTTCAAGTTCAAAGGTCATGGTCACGAGTTATAAAATCACCACAAAATTCTTTGTAAACACGGTAACTTGAAAAGTTTTTGTGCTATGAAGCTCTAACTTGGTATATATCATCCTTGGAAAAGTAAAAAAATTTTGAAAAGGTTTCGGCTACAATCTGTCAAAGGTCAAGGTCACAGCAAGGTCATGACTTAAGCATGGTTTAGCGAAAATGCTTAATTTTAACTATGATCACTTTTAATCAATACATGATTGTTATACTCAATAAAAAGTGTTCAATTATTGTGTGACCTTGAAGGTCAAAGGTCAAGGTCATGAGATATGAGTTATTGCAATTCCTTGTTAACACAATAACTTGAAAAGTTTTTGTGCTATGAAGTTTAGATTTTGTATATATTATCTCTTGAGAAGTTCAACATTTTCAAAAAGTTTTGGGTACTCACTGTCGAAGGTCAAGGTCACAGCAAGGTCAACATATATGGAGAAAATGGATTAATTGTATTTTTAACACTTTATTTCATTACAATAATGTTATACTCAATGAAATGTGTTCATTGATTGTGTGACCTTGAGTGTCAAAGGTCAAGGTCACGAGAAAATTCCCAATTTGGTGAGGCCTGTAAAAGGCGGAACAGGGTAAGGCGAAACCCAAAGTTCCGGGGCTGCTCTGCTTTTGCGGTATCCCGCAAACGCTAATCTAGTTTTGTAGGGATCTTTCCAATTTACAATAAGTAACATTACAGAAATTGATTATTGCATGTGATGGCTGGTATAGTATGATAAATCGCCATGAAAGTTATCAAGAAAATTTATTCTCGTGTTCCCAATAGAGGACTCTGATGACGATGAAGACCGTCCGGCCAGGAAGAGGCGTATGGCGGAGAGAGCGGCAGAGGGGGATGTAGAAGATGAGGAGGTGCGGACATTGTTGTTTAATAGTTTGTTAGGACTGTTATCCCTCATTTCTATTTTGCAATAGATTACTACACAAAAGGGTATTGCATTGTCGTTATTTTTCAAATTTATGATATTGTATTCTCTTTTAACTGAATAACGACAAAGAAGCAATCACTGCTTAGCTGTCTCAATTCAATTCAATTCAATTCATTTTATTTCGGTTTTGTAGGCCATTGGCCCATGTACAATTGCAATATAATTCACAAAATAAGAGTAGCTGTCTGCCATTTTGGAAAGGGAATTTTTTCATTGATTTGTTAATCTAAAACATGTTCATTAGTTAGTTCACACTTTTCTATTAGATCATGTTTATTGGGTTATGTTTTTCTGCAAGTTGTGACAATTAATTGTGAAATTCCTGGGTGAATCTTCCTTTGAAACAGAACTGATGAATTAAATGTTTTCCATGTCTAAAACATGAGGTTGTATTTCAGATGATCGAGAGCATCGAGAACTTGGAGGACATGAAGGGTCACACAGTCCGCGAGTGGGTCACTATGCTCGCTCCCAAAACTGAGATTAAGAACAGATTCAAGAACTTCCTGCGAACATACGTAGACCAGAAGGGACACAACGTGTACCGTGAGAAGATTAGACAGATGGTCGAAGGTGTGTACTGATAACCGGATGTGATATTACAAGAATGTTGTATTATTGTTAACACATTAATATTCTGAGCCTTTGACATATTGATGAATAAGATGACAGTACACACATTTTCTTTTCTCCAACAGCCAACAAAGCGAGTCTGGTGATAGATTACAACATGCTGGCGTCAGTCGAACAGGTGCTTGCTTACTTCCTGCCTGAGGCGCCAGCGGAGATGTTGCAGAACTTTGATGAAGCGGGGCGCGAGGTGGTGTTCAGCATGTACCCAAACTACGAGCGAATCACCAAGGAGATCCGGGTCCGGATAGCAGAGCTGCCACTCATTGAAGATCTCCGCTCTCTCAGGTGGGTCACATTTTAACAATAGCCAGTGATATTTCTTGGCCTTTTCTGGAAATACAAAGGCTGACAAGTTTTTTCATTCATGTTTTTTTAAATTTTCTGAATTTCAAATGAGCCATTGACCAATATACCAATAGTAAACTTCAAAATTTTAATTGGCCATTTTTTCATCCAATGCGCAAAATGGCCCATGGTCCCTGCCTTTCCCAATCACTGCAACAAAAAGACTGATCCATCTAACAGTGAACACAGTCAGAAATGTGTAGAGACAACATCACAAGTGATGCATTTTCATTCTCGTTCAGGTTGCCTCCTCAGCTACAATCTTACAAAGAACTGTTGTGAAGTCTTTCGAGCAGAAATTTTCATTGTTGAATGCTTCTCTGCTAAATGAATAACTTATCTCCCCACAAACATTGTGTAAGAACGTTTATTTCATATTTCAGACAACTGCATCTAAACCAGCTGATTCGAACCAGCGGCGTGGTGACGAGTACGACTGGTATCCTGCCCCAGCTGAGCGTTATCAAGTACGACTGTAACAAGTGTAACTTCATCCTGGGACCGTTCTACCAGACACAGAACCAGGAAGTGAAGCCCGGAACTTGTCCCGAGTGTCAGTCAACCGGGCCCTTCGAGATCAACATGGAACAGGTGAGCTGGTAGAGAATAATGAATTAATTTAAGTCGTACTTCTATTTCCCATTCAACAATCATGTCATGGCCACTCAGACTAAAATTTGACAAAATCGTTATCGTTGGCTCCAATAAGATAAATTTGGACTAAATATTATTTGTTTGGTCATGACTATTAAAATTTAAACAAAGTAACAACTGAATTTCCAATTATTTTATGTAAAAAGACTTGCTAGAGATTCTTTCATAGATCTTGAGTTCAGTTTCATTTTATTTATCTGCTTTCTTTGTTGATGCTCAGCTGCTAATGGCTAAACATATACATTATATATATGTAAACATTCTGACGATGAATCTCTTCAATCATGTTTTCAGACTCTGTACAAGAACTACCAGCGCATTACTCTCCAAGAATCTCCTGGGAAAGTTCCTGCCGGTCGACTTCCAAGATCAAAAGATGCCATACTGCTTGACGACAATGTGGATACATGCAAACCAGGAGATGAAATTGTACGAAAATAAGATTGGAAAATATTATGTTACTTCACAAAGAACTAGAAATGAAATCTTTACAAAATTATATAGTTCTACAGTTCTGCTAAATTTAACAATAGTTTAAAGAAAATAAAACAATCATGTTCAAACCAGTGGAATGTTTCTTATAAATGCAGCTGTTATTCATTTTATCATTTTATAAGAATAAAGTTGTACAATTTTAAATTGATTTATTGAACATCATGTCAATTTTGTCTAAAAGTTCATACTGACATACTTATGCTTCACACATGTTCAACCAACTTTTATTGAACACACCCATACATATTTGTCAGGAGTTGACGGGGATCTACCACAATAACTACGATGGATCCCTCAACACGGCAAATGGCTTTCCGGTGTTCGCGACCGTCATCCAGGCCAACTACATCACAAAGAAGGATGACAAGATGGCAGCGGCAGCACTTACTGATGAGGACATTAAGGCTATTGTTGCTTTGTCCAAAGATGAAAGAATTGGCGAGAGGGTATGTTCACATATTTGAAAATTAAAAAAAGATGAATTAAACAGTAGATTAATTCTAGAGTTAAAATGGTATGCTAGGAATGTGTGGGATGTATTTCAAATTCAGGCAGTACCATGTAAACTGAACTTGCTGAAAAGTTTTTTTTGCAAATAAGTGCTTTAACAGACAATTAAAGATTCAAGTTCATTTTGCCAAACTCTATCACCACTTGTTTTTTGAAATATTGGAACTGGATATCTGTTTCCAGGTTTTTGCCAGTATTGCCCCATCCATCTACGGCCATGAAGAAATCAAGAGAGCGATCGCTCTGTCTGTGTTTGGAGGTCAACCAAAGAACCCGGGCGGCAAACACAAAGTCCGAGGCGACATCAACATCCTGGCTTGTGGAGATCCGGGCACAGCCAAGTCTCAGTTCCTGAAGTATGTGGAGAAGATGGCTCCCAGAGTTGTATTTGCAACTGGTCAGGGTGCCTCCGCTGTTGGTTTGACCGCTTATGTTCAAAGGAACCCAGTTTCCAAGGAATGGACGCTCGAAGCTGGTGCACTTGTACTGGCTGACAAGGGAATCTGTCTGATTGACGAGTTTGATAAGGTTTGTTTATATATATATATTATATCCTTTCATTAGCCCTATTGATTGAATCCATTATATAATTCTTTTGAGTTGATGGCTTTTAAGCTTTTCATTGAGAGCAATTTCTGTCTTCTAATCCCTAAAAGTTAATGAAATGAAATTGATGCAAGTTCTTTTCAACTTTATACTGCAGTTACTGTAATATGAAATACTTCCTTGTCTTATTTGTATATCCCATGATAAGAGCTTGATGTTGCTATAGATTAAGAAGGTATCTTTATCATTGTAATGGATCTCATCTGTTCAGAATTTTCAATTATGACCTCTCTGTCTCGCCACCAAGGAATAGAAAAATATCAGTAGATTAAATTACTGGAATAACAAACTGATAATCGTTTGATCTTAGATGAACGACGCAGACCGGACAAGTATTCACGAGGCAATGGAACAACAGAGCATCTCCGTCTCCAAGGCCGGTATCGTTACATCTCTCCAGGCTCGCTGTACCATCATCGCAGCTGCTAACCCTATCGGCGGCAGATACGACCCCTCTCTCACATTCTCTGAAAACGTAAGCATTGTTTAAAACCTATTCTTCAGCATTGTTTAAAAACTATCTGTATGATCATCAATTCATCAAAAAAAGATATCTGCTTTGACTTGCTCAGGTCTGAGAAAAAAATCTTAAATTTTAAAAAATGATTGTGTTTGGACAAAGGTTTTAAAAAGTTACATTGTTGTTACCATTCCCCTCCAAGAAAAGAGTTACAATTCACGTTTGTGAAAGGGTTAAAGATCATTAACTTGATATTAGTCACAGAGTATTTTCTTGTTTTCCAGGTTGATCTGACGGAACCCATCTTGTCCAGGTTCGACATCCTGTGTGTTGTTCGTGATACTGTAGATCCTGTACAAGTGAGTATTCCGTAGTTTGTTCTAACGAGTATTCTTTAAAGTGGCTAATAAAATGATAAGACCTTACTCTATTTCTCCCCCTGGTTTGTGCTTGCTTTCTACAAATACAGCAGTAACAAGCATTTCATCTTGATGTTTACCATTGATATCCAATGATTGATTATGAAATCACAACAGATTCCCAACAGTAGCACGTTAATTAATTGCCATTAACTACATCTATTCAATATTCCAGGACGAGGCTTTAGCAAGATTTGTCACCAGCAGTCACATTAAGCATCACCCGAATGCAACTGAACAGACAGAAAACCTCTTGGTGAGTTGTTAATACTTAAGAGTTGTCTCCCTTGAGCTATGATTTGTTTATGATAATGCATTATGTAATACTTCAGGCTGAATTAACCAATCTTTATGCTCAATAATAGTCAATATATGGCAATCTTTGAGGCAGCTGTACTTGTGTCTTAAATATTGCCCAAATGGTGTTACACTCCAATTAACTTACTTACTCTTTAGCTGTTAAAATTATCTATTTATATATTGTATAAAAAATCTGGAAATTTTTGCCTGCCCAATGAGTAAGTGAAGCAAGGACAATTGCAAGCTATTTAATGATAAACGTTTCTTATGGCTGAAATATTGCCCAGGTGTTTCTTCACGCACACTCACCAATGATCATCTACCTTTGAAATCGTTTAGCAGAGTGGAAATTGATAACCGTTTGTCCGTCCCCAGGATAATCTGAACAACACCGGTATCGACCCTATCCCCCAGGAGCTCTTGAAGAAGTATGTGGTCTACGCGAAGGAGAAGGTTCACCCCAAACTTCACCAGATGGACCAGGACAAGGTTTCTAAGATGTACGCTGACCTCAGGAGGGAGTCCATGGTGAGACGCTTATCTTTGTTTCTAAGAAAAGATCTTTGAATGGTATTAGCACTTCGCTTTAGGTTTCAAAGTGTTCAATGTTCTAAAATTTTTTCTTAATATTCATAGTTCAGAGAATCAAATATTTAGATAATGGCTTTGAATTATTTAATTAATAATATATTATACTGTAATATCTCCTACATTTTCAATTTCTAATGCAATGGTCATGTATCTACAGGCAACTGGCAGCATCCCCATCACCGTGCGTCACATCGAGTCCATGATCCGTATGGCCGAGGCCCACGCCCGGATGCATCTGCGAGACTACGTCAATGATGACGATGTCAACATGGCCATTCGTATTATGCTGGAGAGTTTCATCAGCACGCAGAAGTTCAGTGTCATGAGGAGCATGAGAAAGGTGGGACCTTTATAACTTCTAATCTTCCGATGTATCATCCTGCTGTGGATAAAATATTCCCTAGCTGTCTCAAACAACTCAACTCTTGATTGCATATTTCTTAGAATCTGGTACAAATATTAAGTTAGTGTAGACAATTGAACTTTAAATTTGATACACTCCCATCCAATCTGAGTTTTCAGTTAGAATTTCATTGATAGTGGTAGAGTTACCCTGATTAAACCAGTGATATTTATTTTCTTAACAAAGAATTGAAACATCGATGCATCAGTGCAATGTCATTGCCCAGTTCTTGATTGAATACAATTTTGAGCTACCTGTATGTATACATCTTAAATCCTTGACGCTACATGAAAATGATGTGTGTGGTTGTAATGAATTGAGGCTGTAGTTGATTAAGCCCTTGATTAATCATTCTGAAACTTTTTCGGTTTCAGACGTTCGGTCGGTACCTCTCATTCCGCAAGGACAACAATGAGCTGCTTCTGTTTATCCTCAAACAACTGGCCCAGGACCAGATGACGTTCCAGCGCAACCGCTACGGCATGGATCAGGACTCCATCGAGATCTCCGAGAAAGATCTGGCTGACAAGGTGTGTTTCTATCTCTACATATCTTATCTGATTTTTACACATGAATCTCGTTTATCTTTTATATCTACTGTGTTCACATACGGTCTCGATCAAAGAACTAATTATTCTTTGCTATTGACTTTAAGACTAAGCAGAATGTTCATTTTAGAGTTTACTTTGGTCTTTGTGGATATTCTTCTTTATGAAGAAGTTGTCCAGATAATCTATCTATTCTTGTGGTTTATTTAATGTAAACTATCTTGACACTGAATAGATGCATGTTATTTCTTCATCTCAGAATTGTCTTTATCGTGTCTTGTTATTCTTTCCAGGCGAGACAGATCAACATTCACAATCTGACATCGTTCTACGATAGCGACTTGTTCAGGACCAATCACTTTGCGCACGACACCAAGAGGAAGATCATCATACAAAGTTTCTAGATAAAATCTCAAGAAACAGAAACTTTGAAAGATACATTCAAGGCAATTGACATCAGTGAAAGTTAACAAGACTAGATCTGTGAACAATCTGAACAAGGGGTGAAAATGTTGATAAATGGACTTAAATTGGTGCATTTTGACTCTTTAAGAGATGAACATCTGACCTTACAGAATGAATGGATTCAGTTTCAAGGAAAAGCTGCTTCTGTTATGAAGCTTCTATTTGTTTGACCTTTATGGTGCCCCTTCCTTGCATGTGAATATTTGGCCTTTCAAGATTGAGTAAATTAGTCTTGGTTGATAAATAATGGAATGCCGATGATATTATTGAAAAATCAATTGAAATAGTGCTTTTGACTTCTTTATGATGTATGTAAATTTCCTTACATATGTAAGTCTAGAGAAATGAATCCATGATCAAGACTAGTGATGTGAAGTGTATGAAACAATGGTGAATAGTAGGAGCAGCTCAAAAGTGGTATTTTTTAGATGAAAATTGTTAAGATCGAAGAAAAACCTCGGGCACCAGCCAAAACCAGAAGTAACTGGATCTGGGGGATGGGCCTTAACACTGGACATTAAAAAACACTTAAAACAGGGTTCATACAGGTCATGGATAATAAAAATTATTAGTTTCGGAAAACTCGCATAGATTTATGAATTCATGGAAAGTTAATTGATTTTGTATTTCTTATGAAATATCAATTCATTTTAACTCTTATCTTCTTTTCATGTGGGCATCTTTTTCCAAAAAATGTCATTCAAATTCATGTTTACGCACTTGAACCTTGTTTTTTGGTCATGGACTACTCTTGCAACTTTATTAAAATACCATAGATAAGTCGTGGGGATTAAGTGTTTCTTTAGAATGTATGAATCCTTTTAAAAGGTGTCAAATTTATTTAGTGTTGTACTGTTTAAAGAAAAATGAATCATGAGTAAAATTTGAATTTTTAAAAATCTTTGAAAATTTAGTCATGTTTTTCAGTAAATGTACTGACTTGTATAATGTTGTATATACCTTAACGATTGAATAATTTTGGTCGGGTTTGTTATGTATATATCTCGTGTAAAGTGACGAAAGTGTACAGTCTCAACCATTGTTCTGTGGTTGTCTCATTGGAGGATGAAATGTCTTGTTCATTTGTAAATAAGCATTGAATAAAATTCAGGAATAATGTGTTCTGTCGATATTATTTATTTGAAGAGTTATTATGACCTCATCTGAAAGGTCTTGTCATATCAAATGTCTACCTTTATCAATTCGCAAGTGATGGCCAATGCTGAAGTTTTTTGTGACAAATAAACTGACGGACATGGCAAAAACAATATGAACCGGGTTACCCAGAATCCCCGATTTGGGGGCATAAAAAGTGCATTTGTGCGCAAGCTGCACGATTATGCATTTTGCTCATCACGATTTCCGAAAATTGCAGTTTCTGATCAAGTTCAGTTATTAAAATGCTTACACGAGACGTTTTTAACCCAGAATTCAGGGTGCGAGATTGTCAGAGGCTGTCAAGTGGCAGTTTATTGGTCTTCTCGGAGCAGCTCTTTCTTTCAAGGATATTTCAAGATCTCATTACTCTACTGTACCATAGGCAGTTTAGCAAGAAAGTATTCACGGACAGATGCCGTGAAGAATCGCACACCCTCAAAACAGACAACGTATCACTCTGTGAGAGGATAGTGTTCCCCGCGTGGGTTGGAATCCCATCCTCGTTGCCAATGTTGAATGCTTCTCTTATTAGGTACATAGAGGATATCTTTTGTTTTGAGTGTGATATCATTTATCTCTCATCGAGTGACGGGGTCGAGTGAAAATATAGGCTTTACCCCGTCACGAGATGAGAGATAAGTGATACTGATATCACACTCAAAACAAAAGACAATTCTGTTTATTATATGCCTCCGTGGTCGAAAATTTTGTAATAATTGTCAAAAAGGCTTTGACTCGAGAGTTTTCTGGCGACGTCATGCCATTGTTGGGCGTAACTTAGCGACGGCGATGACGTCGCGTTGATTGTAGAAGTGACGTCAAACCATTGTACACATGACGTCATCCCCTCTGTGATATTTTCACTGACTCGAAAAAATGATATCACACTCAGTGGCGAGATCACTTTTCTACAACTGAGAAAACTCAGTCTCTCACCGCTTAGCATATAATAAAAAGCCCATCTTCGCATGCAGTGACAACACGACGAGTCAGTCTTGGAGACACACTTTACTAGCACCAAACCAATTAGAGAGTTACATGCCCTTGCCTCTATCGAGTGATTGATCGAAGCGTTCATAAAATCTCTATTAGAAGGCTGTTAGTCACACCAGATAGATCAATGCTAAGGCTCGTAAGAAGGTATCCTTATTTTCAGTCAACAAACAGACATCACTCCAGGCAGCTGGATTGAAGTCCAGAAGAGTAATCGAGCGACCGAAACTCCATAACCACAAGCAGTTGTGTCTGGGATGGTGTAGAGAAAGACTTGGTGCGAAATTAAGATCACGGAAGGATATGAAAGCATGTTCCTTCTGCACTCAGGATGGCAGGATCAGAGTTTGGAGGCAACCGGGAACAGTGTATGCACAACGAAACATCATGCCAACAGTAGCTTATGTCGGGGGATCTGTGATGGTATGAGGGTGCTTCTTACGGCAAATCAAACATCCTTTATTCTTAATAATGTCCACGGACCATGTCTTATCTATTGAATAAACTGTCAACTATTAATAAATACATTGGTATGAAAAGTGAAGGGTTTGGAAAGAACAGAGGCGGTCGTAAAATATCAAACAACCCAAACTCATGAGAGGACCTTAAATCTCCATCAAACTATCTGGATTCCTATCATTAATATGCTGCTTTTTCCAGACCCTATCCAAACAACTTGAGATTTCTCAAAATTAATCCGAGTTCAAAGATTATTACGCAGAAATGTTAGTACTTAATTGTAGCTTTTAATGATGAGTAAACGCCATTTCTGTATCAGTATAAAGAGCAATAAGGTATTCAACATTGTCAATTGTGATTCCCCTTAAACATTGATTAGATCGAACAAGATATGCTTAAAACCTTAAAACCTATTTTCATCTCCTTCTCCGAAACCATAACGCCTAGAAAGCTGAAACTTTGTGTACAGACTCCTTGACTAGTGAGGATTATAAGTTGTAGCTTTTGTGGCCCTGTGGCCCATAATAAGGCCCACAGGGGCCACACCCTAAAACCTAGTTACATTTTCTTCTCCAGAAGTATAAGGCCTTGAAAGCTAAAATTTTGTGTACTTAGTCCTTGACTATTGAGGATTATAAATTGTATGTTTGGTGGCCCTGTGGCCCCGAATAAGGGCCACAGGGGCCACGCCCAAAAAGCCTATCTTCATCTTCTTCTACAGAAGCGTAGGGTCTAGAAAACTGAAACCTTGTTTACATACTCCTTGACTAGTGAGGAATATAATTTTTTGCCCTGGTGACCCTGTGACCCCTAATAAGAGCCACAGGAGCCACGTCCTTAAAACCTATTTTGATCATTTTCTCAAGAAGCAGAAGGCTTAGAAAGCTGAAACCTTGTGTACATACTCTTTGACTAGTGCGAAATATAATTTGTAGCTTTCATGGCCTTGTGACCCCTAATAAGGGTTACACCCTTAAAACCTATTTTCATCTTTTTTTCAAGAAGCATCAGGCTAAGAAAGCCAAAACTTTGTGTACAGACTCCTTATTTAGGATTCTAAATTGTACATTTGGTGACCCTGTGGCTCCTACTATTACTAAAGAAGGAACCACATTTGCCACAACCTAAACCAAAATTGATATGAAGCCTGATGAGCTACAGAGCCAATGGCTCTAGTTTTGTAAGTTATCAGGAATATTGGTGGCCAACCAACATCTTTAGGCTTGTAACGGGTTGCTTTAATTATGGTTCAAGCCAGGGATTATGCAATGCCAGTGGAACCAGTTTGTGTTTGTTACCGTTCTATCTTCGACTTCAAACCATCTAACGATTAATGAGCATAACAGATCACAAAACTCTAGTTTAATAAAGAGTAGTTTTTACGTTATAAAGAACGTTTGAAAGGGTTTTGGGTTTTGGGTTGTTTTCTACATTCAACGGCTTTAGAAACGTCTACATATTTATCTTCAGAGCCAAAAACAAAATCCTGTCGCTGTAACGTTGATTATGAATGTCACAAAAAACGTATATGCTTTTGTAATAGGAATAGTATTGACTATTTAATTTATAACCCTTTTCAGACACAGAAAGGGGTGGAAAATTGCTTTTGAAGAACTATTTTTCAACAAAAACTTTGGGCATTATCCTTATAAAGTAAATAATAGATATTGTCCATATAATGCACCTTGTTGAACTTCCAATTATTAACCCCGTAAAAAGGTCGTATTTCAACCTCCCATCTCGGCTAGTTAAGGAGATTTTTCAGCAAGATCAAGGAGTTAACATAAGAAAATGTCTCATGATGTGGGGTGTTGCAAGGCTTGAAGAGCTTAGGATAATGGAGAAATGTGTTCTTTTTACTAACATCTTAAGGTTATGAAAATATCATGACATGCTGATAGATAAAATTACTCTACAGATAGAAGCTGTACTATAACACATAACTGGGTTATCGGGCAGTATTAGAGGCCTTCGTTTCATTTGACCCCTAGTCCAGTCCTATATGGGTCACAGACGTAAGGTAAGATGATATTACCTCAAAAACAAATATTTCTCCATGTCTATGCTGTTCAGTGAGAGCTTGATGCGGGTAGAGACTAAGTCTAAAGGTCATCTTACCCGCAGTGCATACTGACCTGCGAAGTACAGATTAAGAGGTGGGTGTAATATTAACGAGCGTAAAGCCATGCATGTTTTGTGGTCCTTGTGTTAAGTAAATTATTGATTTATTTATTCTTAGTACATTATATGCAATTAAAATTAAAATATCCGTAATCAAGGTCGGAGTTATCGGAAATGGTTGGGAGTTTAGTTTTAACATATTTTATTCACATGAAAAGGATTGGGAACAAGTTGTCCAACTTAAAATACCCTCTCCTAAGTATGTACAAAATCGATTCACATATATTAACAAACCAAAATGACAGAAAGTGAACAAGAGCAAAGTAAGATTTAGTTAAGAGAATTAAATTACATCAATATGCTAATCAAATCGTTTAGTGTCACTGATATAAGTTTGCACTAACATAAATAATCTTCTATTCTGACATAGTGATAGGTTGGGAGTCTCCAAGCAGTGACTTGAAGATGAATACTGACTGTATGGAAACTGTACAAATTAAGTTAGGGATATATTTATACTTGTGAATGATGAAGGAATAAATATACTCATCACAAATTATTTAGCAACATGAACAATTTAGAGCACATGCATGTTGTCAAAATCGATGTTTTAGGGTGATTGTGTTCAAGCGAAGTGATCTGATATCTTGTTAAAAGTCATTTATCCTAGATATGTCTCCACCTACATCATTCTCTATGGATTTCTCTTCTTAGAATGACACACATTTTTTACTTCAATTGGATGAATTCGAAGAGTCCATTATCAAACATAGGTTAGAAGAAGCCGACACACAAACCAGTAAGTGCAGTGCATTTTGAACGGTTTACTGACTGTATAACTGAGTTACTAAAAGTTGGTGCTGTGAAAAACCAGTGAAAACAATTTACCTTGTTCCTATATATTTCGAAACTTGTTTAACCATTATTTCTACTGTATGTGTCTGAGGTCAAATCACTGTAACCTATTGCGGGGTTATCCGAGTAGATACGGTAGACTGGCAGTGCACTTCAACAGCTTTGCTGTACATATAACGGAGTTACAAAAGGTTAGTGCCTATTACTATAAAACAATGTTATCGTGTTCCTACCTATATGTAAAATATTTGAGATAACCAAAAGTTTTTATTTGTATGTTTTTGTAGTAGATTCAGTGATAATGAATACAGGTTCCATCCGAATTCACAGCGTTATAGTGTTTTGAGGGAGTGATTGATTGAGTGAGTGAGTTTTTGTTTAAGCCATTAGCGGCGTATACAGTGCTTAGAACATCACATGTTTAGTGACAAATTTCCTTCTTTACAATGTATATAAACTGACAAGTTACAAACAAAGTCTTTAACCGAGTGCACAAACACATTATGAAATTCATTTCTCGAATCATAAGTGGTCAGTGTATTTCGCTAGGAAGAAGGAATTCATGAGGAGGATTCTTGATATAGCACAAAAGTGGCATAGATGGAATGTATAACAGTCATGTTCTTAATTTTAGTAGAATCTGTAATGTGTAATCGGAGGTAAAATGAAGGACTGTTCTTCAGTTTCTACAACCCTTTTACACGTTTGAACAAAATATGAAAACGATAACTTTGATTTTAGTTTATGTAGCCAACCGGAGAGAAAAATATAATTTGCAAGATAGGACACTACTGTTTTTTATTCAAATAAATGGTACAAACAGTTATATAAAGTAGGTCAAACGTCGCCAAACAACATGGGATTACCTTTCACCCCTGGTTTGTATTTTTTTAAACCCCACCCCAAATAATTCATTCACTCGGCTGGAGATTTTTTTATTTCGGATAATATGTCTACATCAGTGGTAACAATTTGAACTTATTGCAGTTGATGCCATTAATGTACGGGCAGTATATGAATACACACTGAATAGCTGGTGTCATAACGTGATAGAAAAGTGTTTTTTTTTTGTCCGAAGGTCGAGACCTCTGCTGATAGACTGTGCAGACAGACAGACAGACAGATAGATAGACATATAGAAATAGTTTATTATAGTGTCACAAGTTTAGCATATACATAAATATAAATATGATATTATAGTACACAAGTATGTTTAACAACCAGCTATAGTTTTGCTTGTGAGACACTGAAAAACAGTAAAAGACATCACGCGAAGTAATAATGATAAATAGTAAAAGCAGTTATCACAATAAAAGCAATAAGGTTAAATACTTTGGTGGATAAACAATTATATGTTAAAAGAATTTAAGTGAAAGACTGGCGTCTTACATTTTACAGTTAAACTAAGATGTCTAACAGAGGTTAACATATTGTAAAGAGTACTAACAAAGCTGTGGGGTGGGAATCTTATCATTTAAAAACGAGGCAAGAGGATGTCAGGTTTTGAACTTCGAAATAAACCTGAGCCCACCAGAATCGATGTTTCAAGAATGATGTTATATGTATTTATCTAGATAGGTTCTCAAGAAAAACAGGGTCATAAAACGTCTCAAAATTTAAAATGGACTTTCTATGACATCAAAATTCGAAAATAGAATATTTCGCTTTCAAGAAGTTATACATGACTTATGAGGGAGAATGCAATGGTAGAAGAACACTCGTAGATACTTTTCATCAATCTACCCCTCGTCATTATATAATAGACTCGCCCTTTCCGGTGGTTGGATATTTTCCGCGGGTCAATGTTCTCATATTTCCCCCGATGCTGAACACAAGGTATGTGGGGTGAAATATGAGTAAAATGCCACAATAACATACCCAGTGATCAGAAGGAGGAATAGCCTACTGTATCGTAAAGTCGTAGCTTGCACTCTGGCTCTCTGTGTAATGTCTTTCTATTCATCAGTATCAGTTGAGTGATGCACATGCCTGTTTCTTTCCAATACATATTGTTTCGAAGTTACTCAGTTATAAATGCTTTCATCGTTGTTGTTCCTGTTGTTTTTTATATCTTGTTTGATTTTTAATTTCTTAGTTCCACACGGATGTACTTCTAATTACATGGTAGCGAAATAAAAGGGCAATCTAGTGGTTAACAATAAGATGGACAAATGATAACTAATCACTAAATTATGAAGATGCTGTAAACCAAATGTATACATGTACATGTGTATAATAACGCAATAAAAGTACTTGATATTATTTCAAGTACATCTTCATTTTGATATAAGTCTATGTACAAGATTAGAATGAATTTACATTAATTACCAATTATTCAAACTAAGCATTTTTGTGTCATTCTAACACAGTATTGTCATTCATCAATGTTTTGAAACTTTGAGTCCAATACTATTAGAGTTATCGTCAAATTTGAAAGATTTGCTAATACCCTTAATTGACCCCTATAACCCAAAACATTCCAAAGACCTATTGGTTTAGGAGTGAAAGGGCTAAGAATATTTTCTTCGTCATTGGCATAAATTATCGGTCATATGTAAATATCAATTCAAAATTATCAGAAACATCATATTTCTTCACCACCTAGACGATGCATCTGAAGCTCCTCGGAATCCGGAACCTCCAGAAGACCCTGGTGCGTGGCCTCTCCTCCCGGTCTGTGTTCCCCGACAGGAGCAAACCCCCGGGACTGGGGGACCGACTCAAACTGTGGTGGGCCAAGGAGGTGACCCCAGACTACCATGTAGCTGGCCGGCTGTCAGAGAGGCAAATCAAGTACGCCTCTGAAGGAGGTTTCAGGAGTGTTCTGTCTCTATATGGAAACCAAGATGGCGGCGATTTTGGCGGAGAGTATCTTCCGTCGAGTTCAGAAGCAAAGGATATAGCTGAGAAGGAGTGCGGTCTTCAATATGCGTCGTTGTTGTCGACAGGAGAGGAATGGTGTAGTGTTGATGCAGTCAAACAAATGGCTCAAGTGTTACCGAATCTTAAAGCTCCGGTTCTATTGCATAGCAACCATGGTAGAGCCATCACGTTCGTGTTGCTTGCGAACCTTGGTCAGAGTTCCCGAAATATCAATATAGACTCCAAACGGTTTCATGAAATCGCAGCAAGAATGGGTTTGAGCTTTGGAGACGAAGCTGCTTCAAAGGTTATTTCCGAAATAACTGGAGAAGGGATTGTAAAGGACATAACTGTGTCTAATGCTCAACCGGAAGACTGGTTCAAATACTGGCTTGCGCATCCGGTTTACAAGAACTGGTTTACTTCCGGTCAAATTACACGGACTCACATACCTGTTCTTGAACGTGCAGGGTTTAAATCTGTTATCTGCATGCGCCTTGGCCTGACCTCTAGCGGGAAAGACAGCCAGGAGGAGGTTAATCTGTTGAACGTTCCAGAATTCACAGGAACTTATGGCACAGAGAAGAACAAACCTCGGCAGCACAAAGAACGACTTGAGGAAACACGCCTCGACTCCACGAAGCCAAACGGTTACATTGGAAGAGACTCGCTGACTAACTACGAGACATGTGGCGAGGAAGAGTTTGGAGACTCAGTCGGTTTCAATGTGGAGCTGGAACGGGAGGCCTTTCAACAATCCTCCCTGGAATTCTACCATCTTCCATTAGGTGTGTTACTTTACAATAGGTTACATGCTATTAGTATTAGCTTAATGCCGTTCGGTATACTATATAAAGTCTATTTTTACTGACTGAAACATATTTTATTAATTCAATCCATTTTGTATATTTTTTAACTCTTGATAGCTGATAGTTTGGTTGTCTCCTCAAGTCAGTGTATATCTATACCTACCGTTTACGATTTTAACATTCGAGAGCAAGCCTTAGTATGTAGAACCTTCAGTTGTAAATTTTACGAAATAAGACGTCTTCATCGTTTGTTTTATGGTTGATCTAAATATGGGATTGAAGAGACGTGTATCGAAATGTGTTTGTTTGGCTTATTGACATGCATAATCACAGGCTATTGTAAGACATGTCTGTATCATAAATCCATTTGACATTGTGTCTCTATCATTGCCATTGAAACTCAGATACAGATCTCGCTATGTAATATGTACATCAATACGACAGCTGTTGGCGCCCCCCACGCTCCATACTTCGAGGAGAACCTGGAGACGATAGCAGAGATCGGGTCTAGAGGTCCTGTACTGGTCCAGTGTGCCCGGGCCTTCAGAGCAGGTGCGTGATGTTATCTCTCGTGCTTTCCGTCTTTTGTAGAGAGTGAGCCAAGCAAATCGAGTTAATTCCCTGTATAATTGACATCATGGACGTTATTATTAAGTTTTTATGAGTTCTACAAACAGTACTTATATCCCCGACGCTCCCTCGCAATATACCTATAGCTGTTGTTACATAGCAATACCCTGACCCTAACCCATATCCACACGGGTGAATACACAAAACAGACGGATATATTTCTATATCCGCACATGCAGTTCGATGATTCTCTATGTCGATTGGTCGAAAAGTACTGCTCGCAATAGCTCATGAGTGTGAACATTATTTCGATTCGGTTATTTTTGCCTTATATAGTCACTCTAATCTCGTTTGTTATTTTCTTTTAATTAACATTAATTTTTTCGACTATGCCAGTGAAGAACGTTTCGAATTCTTGCTACAGTCTTTAAAGTTTTTAGTGGCCTTGACAATGAATAACTAGAACTGCTTTAATGGTTTACTCATGGTTATATATAGGTTATTTGACCGTCAAAATAACCAAAACCGATTACTATTTATCTTTCCACGTCACTTATATTAAATACAATATCTAATGGATGAAATGACTTTTTGTATATGAGTCTCATCATTGTTCCTTCATTCCAGCTTATGCGGCAGTGTTGGCAGCGGCCGTACAAGACAACCTGGCACTGCAGTGGGCGGAGACGCGGTGTGCGGAGCTTGGGTACCCCATCTCCAAGGACAAAACGCCGGACATGTATGCTGTTTTTGAGAAATATTTGTCCAAGAACTAACAAATGATAATTTGGTCAAGTTGCAGTTAAGCCATGATCCCATTTTAATATTGACAATATATAATCTTGCTACGACATTTCATTGGTTATAAATATATGCAAAACGGCAATAAATAACCGTCCTTCAGCGACAGGAGACATTAGGCCTGGAAGATATCAGGTTATTGTAGGATCTTTGCAGATATACATGCACCGATGTAGTAGTTTGTAAGTATATATTTTCAATATGGATAGGACAATAATGAAACTTCTTGAACGAACTTGGAGTATGACCACTGATAGGGTAATGTACTCCTCGTACTCAATACGACCCTCTCGACTTTATAGTCCATAGTTTGTAGTTATAGTCAATGGTAGCCTACATGGTTTGCCGATCAGATAATGTATGTTAAAATATATTTAGATATCGGTTACGTAATTTCAATTGCATTGTCATTTCCAATCATTAAGGATTCAGCTTGAAAAGCTGAATCCTTATTGTTATTGGCGTGTTTATTATTAAGGATTCAGCTTGAAAAGCTGAATCCTTATTGTTATTGGCGTGTTTATTAAGGATTCAGCCATAAGGCTGAATCCTTATTGTTATTGGCGTGTTTTATTTTTAAGGATTCAGCTTTTCAAGCTGAATCCTTATTGTTATTGGCGTGTTTTATTATTTTTTTTTTTTTTTTTTTTTTTTTTTTTTTTTTTTTTTTTTTTTTTTATTCCACGAAACTTTAGCACAGTTTTTAGCCAAAACGGCACAAGCAAATGATACCAAATTTTACAGACTTGTTGACCTTATTCTGGAATCGCGAGGTTAAGCTTTTGGGCCAAATCGGCTCAGTCATATTTTGCCTATGTAGGCGTAAAGTTTAAAATTTTAACATGGGAAATTTTTTCAAAATGCACTTAGAGACTTGAAATTTTTTTTAAAAGAAGCGCAGGGAAAAATGATGAAAAAAAGACAATCATGACGAAGTCGTAAGTCACGTGGTTTGGCCGCCATATTGGATTTAAGCACATTTTACAAAAGTCCGACCCCGTGCACACTTGGTGAATCACCAC
The DNA here is from genome assembly GCA_916613615.1 of Steromphala cineraria. NCBI lineage: Eukaryota > Metazoa > Mollusca > Gastropoda > Trochida > Trochidae > Steromphala > Steromphala cineraria. Next base: position 7,331,964 of record OU744726.1, read on the forward strand.
TCGGCTACTAATGATACTAGATAGCTGAAATTTACACACGATGTAGCTAAGTCATTGGCCTTTAACAAGTTTGTTATATAATTAAGAAATTCGAAATACTTTTGTCGCAGCATCCTTTCAAAATTTCACATTTTCTAAAAATTTATTACACAGTGCCATTTTCAAAGGGCGATAACTCAAAAAGTTAGACTCAGAATTATGCAATTTTTTCAGGAATGTAAGACAAATATATAGACAAAACGAATTTATCAAATTATCGATCGCAAACAGTCATTGGCGTTCAGAATTTCTGATCAAAGTCGATAGAAATAATGTCGAAAAAGAAAAAAAATGCTAAAAAGGCTCCTGAAGCTTAACGCGTTAGCAGAACTTGATGAACTTTTCAGGACTGACTCCTGACATGTCAATCTATGCAATCATTAATGCATACTGCATACTGCATATTTTATGGGTAGCAACTCCTTCAAAGTTTGCTGTGTCTTAGAAAAATGATTTTCTTCAAATGGAGATAAATAAAAAACGTGACCAACAAAATTCACAATTTTTGTATGAGAGGCTGCGCAAGGAAATTCTACGTAAAAAAAATATCCTTACGAAGTCGTAGGTCACGTGGTTTAGCCGCCATATTGGATTTTTCAACTTTTCAGAATTTCCGGACCCCATGCACCTTTGAAGATCTTCTGCTCTGAAGATACTTGCACCAAAGTGCTGCAACTTTTGTATGTTGTAGCTGAGGCATTGAGCATCAAATTTGAATAATTCGAAGACCGTACCTCAAATAGTTTTTTTCTATAAGCGTTCAAAGTTGGGTGACTTAGTACAAGGTGTCATTTTCAAAGGGCGATAACTCAAAAAGTCAGACTCAGAATTATGAATTTTTTTCAGGATTATAAGACAAATGTACATACAATAGGAATCTATCAAAACATTGCTCACAAACCGTCAATTGCGTTCAGAATTTGTGATCAAAATCGATAGAAAAACAGGTCTAAACAAAAAGAAAAATGCTAAAAAGGCTCCTGAGTACCAAACGAACCGCAATGACATTTTAAGCAAAAAAAGTCTAAATTTAGTTGTGACAAATTTGAAGGTAGCATAGATCTTGAGTTTGAGGTGAGTTAAGTTTTCAATATTAAGCCAGCAGTAGTGCTTTCTAGTGACAGCTGTGCGAGGTCAGGCAGAGGCCAAGCTGGTTGTGTATTGTAGCTTGACCCAGCATGCGGCGCTTGAGTGCTCTAGACTTGCTTTGAGCCTGCTTTGATATTCATGATTTTACATGTAAGTTCATTTAGTAAAAATCGTTTGAGTATCTGGTCCTTTAATACTTTGTTGGTGTTATGACTGCAGCTGAATCCTTTTGTCGCCGCTTTGCGGCTATATTTAAGGATTCAGCCTTTCAGGCTGAATCCTTATTGTTATTGGCGTGTTTTATTATTATTATTATTATTCCACGAACTTTGGATCAGTTTTTAGCCAAAACGGCTCAAGCAAATGCGACCAAATTTTACAGACTTGTAGCCCTTACCCTGGAATCGCGAGGTTAAGCTTTTTGGCAAAATCGGCTCAGTCAATTTTCGCCTATGTAGGCGTAAAGTTTGAAATTGTAACATGGAATTTTTTTTCAAAATGCACTTAGAGACCTGAATTTTTTTTTACAAGATTCGCAATAAAAAATAATGCAAAAAACGAAATCATGGCAAATTCGTAGGTCACGTGGTTTGGCCGCCATCTTGGTTTTAGTGCATTTTTGGCAATTTCCGACCCCACCCACCTTTGAGAATCTTCTCCTCTGAAGATACTTGCACCAGAGTGCCGAAATTCACACTCAGTGTAGCTGAAGCATTGTAGTTCTTAATTTATATTCTAGAAAGACATAACGTTAATACTTTTCTTGCTGTGATCTTTCAAAGTTGACCAAAATCTAAAAAACGCCAAATTCAAAGGCAGATAACTCAAAAACCAGACCGTAGAATTTAATGATTTTTGCATGAGAGTTAGACATTGGCAAGGTCTTTAGGATAAAAGAATAAAATCGCTCGCAAACAGTCATGTCCGGTCAGGAGGAAGGTTCAAAGTTTTCATTTTGGAAAATTGATGTTTTAGTGGTTATGTTTGAATACTCAGTGCCAATTAATGACACATGGTAATTGATTGTTCTATATCTCATTAGAAAGCCAAAAGATCATACAATCTGCGATAAATCTCATTAAAATTAGATTAAACATTACATTGAAATTCGGAGCATTTGAATGTGGTCAACCCTATTTGCGTTTTGAAGGATTCTGATATAAGAATGATTGAAAATTTTTACTTCATTGACGATAAAACACTGGGAAAACATACTATACATCGATGGCTACGCTTGTTGAAGACAAAAACCTTTTGTGTAGTACTTCATTATAAAATTGTTCACAGTAAATGACTCATAAGCTAAATTATCTAATTTTTTTAGATAAAGCTTGATATTTTCGGCAGATGTCGCATCGCTCACCGTTTCTTTACTGTTTCATGCTCATAAACAAATAATGTATGCATATAAAGACAAATCTCTCCTCTAAACAATGGTAAAATCAATTTTGAAATGTCTCTAATGGTTCGGCAGATAGGAATGCTGCACGGTGAGTGCCGTCGGTTAATTTTGGGGAAAAAATAGAAAAACTTTACACTGATAGATTTGATACATTTGAATAACAATGAAATTGCGTGCATTCAAACAATACTGATTCTAAGTGCGGCCCAACACACTTTGAAAGCCTTTGTGGTCAAGATTTAGTTTCAAGACCAAAGGCACGGGTGGGTGCGTAGGTACAAGCAAATGTACCTTCCCTTACGTAAAAGAAAAGGGCATAATGACGGCCACTATCAGCTCTTGGGCTCTTGGTCAAAAGATAAAGGGAGGCTGTCCTGATTCCTGCCTAAATGCTCGGCAGATTCCACTGGCAAGGGTGTGACGTCCTCGATTAACTCTTTTTTCCAAAATGCCTGTCGTCCTCCTGAACTTTGAAATATGCATTTCCTCCCGGCCGCATGCTCTACACTTTGTGCTTGTAAAAATTTCATGCAAACACGCTGTCCAGTCATGTACATTCGATTTTGGTCACTAAATCCGTGCATACGGCCACGGGACACCGGAAGACGTCGCTACAACGTTCTCTGAACTCAGAACAGCGCTAGCCTCGCTAGACATCGTATTTTCGACCTAAAACAACACACCAAGGAGCTCGAAATGGTCAAAAGCACGCTCTGACCTCAAACAACACATCAAACAGCTCAAAACGCTGAAAAGCACCCCTCCATACAATGAATTCATTCTCGGATGCGAGATTGTTTGTTTTGCCTTCGTGAATTTCAAAGTCTTAGTGCTAAAATCAAAGTACATACACAAACACAGGCCTAAACGTTGAGTATCAAGTGAAATCTGGTCATTTTGATAATGTTTTAGTTACTTTTTAAATCTCAGAAAAATACATCATGTGAAGGTCAAACACTCTGTGAAGGTCAAACAGGATGTCTTGAAGAGCTAAGTACTGCCGCGGCAGTCCTAGTTCAATATGACATTTACGTTTGCAATTGACAGAGTCTTTTTGGCCTTGGTAATACTGAAATCGTGACTTTTAAAATTCGTCTGAACGAACTATTGACTTCATACATACATGCATTGCATATATTTGTCATACATATCATCACCATACATCGCTGAATCCGTTTGTCGTCGCTTTGCGACTATATTTAAGGATTCAGCCTTTCAGGCTGAATCCTTATTGTTATTGGCGTGTTTTATTATTATTATTATTATTCCACGAACTTTGGATCAGTTTTTAGCCAAAACGGCTCAAGCAAATGCGACCAAATTTTACAGACTTGTAGCCCTTACCCTGGAATCGCGAGGTTAAGCTTTTTGGCAAAATCGGCTCAGTCAATTTTCGCCTATGTAGGCGTAAAGTTTGAAATTGTAACATGGAATTTTTTTTCAAAATGCACTTAGAGACCTGAATTTTTTTTTACAAGATTCGCAATAAAAAATAATGCAAAAAACGAAATCATGGCAAATTCGTAGGTCACGTGGTTTGGCCGCCATCTTGGTTTTAGTGCATTTTTGGCAATTTCCGACCCCACCCACCTTTGAGAATCTTCTCCTCTGAAGATACTTGCACCAGAGTGCCGAAATTCACACTCAGTGTAGCTGAAGCATTGTAGTTCTTAATTTATATTCTAGAAAGACATAACGTTAATACTTTTCTTGCTGTGATCTTTCAAAGTTGACCAAAATCTAAAAAACGCCAAATTCAAAGGCAGATAACTCAAAAACCAGACCGTAGAATTTAATGATTTTTGCATGAGAGTTAGACATTGGCAAGGTCTTTAGGATAAAAGAATAAAATCGCTCGCAAACAGTCATGTCCGGTCAGGAGGAAGGTTCAAAGTTTTCATTTTGGAAAATTGATGTTTTAGTGGTTATGTTTGAATACTCAGTGCCAATTAATGACACATGGTAATTGATTGTTCTATATCTCATTAGAAAGCCAAAAGATCATACAATCTGCGATAAATCTCATTAAAATTAGATTAAACATTACATTGAAATTCGGAGCATTTGAATGTGGTCAACCCTATTTGCGTTTTGAAGGATTCTGATATAAGAATGATTGAAAATTTTTACTTCATTGACGATAAAACACTGGGAAAACATACTATACATCGATGGCTACGCTTGTTGAAGACAAAAACCTTTTGTGTAGTACTTCATTATAAAATTGTTCACAGTAAATGACTCATAAGCTAAATTATCTAATTTTTTTAGATAAAGCTTGATATTTTCGGCAGATGTCGCATCGCTCACCGTTTCTTTACTGTTTCATGCTCATAAACAAATAATGTATGCATATAAAGACAAATCTCTCCTCTAAACAATGGTAAAATCAATTTTGAAATGTCTCTAATGGTTCGGCAGATAGGAATGCTGCACGGTGAGTGCCGTCGGTTAATTTTGGGGAAAAAATAGAAAAACTTTACACTGATAGATTTGATACATTTGAATAACAATGAAATTGCGTGCATTCAAACAATACTGATTCTAAGTGCGGCCCAACACACTTTGAAAGCCTTTGTGGTCAAGATTTAGTTTCAAGACCAAAGGCACGGGTGGGTGCGTAGGTACAAGCAAATGTACCTTCCCTTACGTAAAAGAAAAGGGCATAATGACGGCCACTATCAGCTCTTGGGCTCTTGGTCAAAAGATAAAGGGAGGCTGTCCTGATTCCTGCCTAAATGCTCGGCAGATTCCACTGGCAAGGGTGTGACGTCCTCGATTAACTCTTTTTTCCAAAATGCCTGTCGTCCTCCTGAACTTTGAAATATGCATTTCCTCCCGGCCGCATGCTCTACACTTTGTGCTTGTAAAAATTTCATGCAAACACGCTGTCCAGTCATGTACATTCGATTTTGGTCACTAAATCCGTGCATACGGCCACGGGACACCGGAAGACGTCGCTACAACGTTCTCTGAACTCAGAACAGCGCTAGCCTCGCTAGACATCGTATTTTCGACCTAAAACAACACACCAAGGAGCTCGAAATGGTCAAAAGCACGCTCTGACCTCAAACAACACATCAAACAGCTCAAAACGCTGAAAAGCACCCCTCCATACAATGAATTCATTCTCGGATGCGAGATTGTTTGTTTTGCCTTCGTGAATTTCAAAGTCTTAGTGCTAAAATCAAAGTACATACACAAACACAGGCCTAAACGTTGAGTATCAAGTGAAATCTGGTCATTTTGATAATGTTTTAGTTACTTTTTAAATCTCAGAAAAATACATCATGTGAAGGTCAAACACTCTGTGAAGGTCAAACAGGATGTCTTGAAGAGCTAAGTACTGCCGCGGCAGTCCTAGTTCAATATGACATTTACGTTTGCAATTGACAGAGTCTTTTTGGCCTTGGTAATACTGAAATCGTGACTTTTAAAATTCGTCTGAACGAACTATTGACTTCATACATACATGCATTGCATATATTTGTCATACATATCATCACCATACATCGCTGAATCCGTTTGTCGTCGCTTTGCGACTATATTTAAGGATTCAGCCTTTCAGGCTGAATCCTTATTGTTATTGGCGTGTTTTATTATTAAGGATTCAGCCTTTCAGGCTGAATCCTTATTGTTATTGGCGTGTTTTATTATTATTATTTTAATTCCACGGATTTTGTGAACGCGTTTCAGCCAAAACGGCTAATGCTATAACAGTAAAATTGTGTACACTGATAGCACTCTATGAGAAGAGGCCATAGTAAGCTTTTGGGCGAAATCGGTCGACAAATAAAAGGTCAAGGTCGAATCCAAGTTCGAAAAATTAACATGGTTTTTTTTTTCAAAATGCACTTAGCGACCTGAAACTTTTTCTAAAAGATGCGCAATAAAAAATAATGGAAAAAACCAAATCATGGAAAATTCGTAGGTCACGTGGTTTGGCCGCCATCTTGGTTTTAGTGCATTTTTGGCAATTTCCGACCCCATCCACCTTTGACAATCTTCTCCTCTGAAGATACTTGCACCAGAGTGCCGAAATTCACACTCAATGTAGCTGAAGCATTGTAGTTCTTAATTTATATTCTAGAAAGTCCTAACGTAAATACGTTTTGTGCTGTGATGTTTCAAAGTTGACCAAAATCTAAAAATCGCAAACTTCAAGGGCAGATAACTCAAAAACCTGACCGTAGAATTGTATGATTTTTGCATGAGAGTTAGACATTGGCAAGGTCTTTAGGATAAAAGAATAAAATCGCTCGCGAACAGTCATTTCCGGTCGATGGGACGTGTCAAATTACATGATAAGTCAAAATTTCCGGACCCCACCCACCTTTGAGAATCTTCTCCTCTGAAGATACTTGCACTAGAGAGCTGAAATTCATACTCAATGTAGCTGAAGCATTGTAGTTTGTACGTTGATTTCAAGAAAGTCCTAACGTTGATACTTTTGTTGCTGTGATCTTTCAAAGTTGACCAAAATCTAAAAATCGAAAACTTCAAATGCAGATAACTAAAAAACCTAGCCAGGGAATTTGAAGATTTTTGCATGAGAGTTAGACATTGGCAAGGTCTTTAAGATAAAAGAATAAAATCGCAAATTTTTTTTTCTCAAAAGTTTTGGCTTGGAAAAAAAAGCACTTTTTTCGATTTTATTTGATAAAAATCCTTCCCAAGGGCAGGGCAACACGGCAAATCGCCAATGAAGTCTGGACTTATAAAAAAAAAAAAAAAAAAAAAAAAAAAAAAAAATGGATTTTCAAGTATATTTCTTCGTCCTCTGTCCTCTGTCCCCTTCTCTCCCTTTATCCCTGCAGTCTGACTACTTGTCTGTCAGCTCTGAGAATTTCAGGCAGATATCAATTCAAGTTTTCGAGTTATGTGCACTTGAAATGGTAGGTATGGAAAAAATGACCTCAAAACAGCTTTTCCCCCCCTTAAAAAATAAATCATGCCAAAGTTGCTACAAATGGCCTCAAGCACTGATATATTTGGCTGAATCCTGTAATCGTCGCTTTGCGACTATATTTATTATTATTATTCCACGAACTTTGGATCAGTTTTTAGCCAAAACGGCTCAAGCAAATGCGACCAAATTTTACAGACTTGTAGCCCTTACCCTGGAATCGCGAGGTTAAGCTTTTTGGCAAAATCGGCTCAGTCAATTTTCGCCTATGTAGGCGTAAAGTTTGAAATTGTAACATGGAATTTTTTTTCAAAATGCACTTAGAGACCTGAATTTTTTTTTACAAGATTCGCAATAAAAAATAATGCAAAAAACGAAATCATGGCAAATTCGTAGGTCACGTGGTTTGGCCGCCATCTTGGTTTTAGTGCATTTTTGGCAATTTCCGACCCCACCCACCTTTGAGAATCTTCTCCTCTGAAGATACTTGCACCAGAGTGCCGAAATTCACACTCAGTGTAGCTGAAGCATTGTAGTTCTTAATTTATATTCTAGAAAGACATAACGTTAATACTTTTCTTGCTGTGATCTTTCAAAGTTGACCAAAATCTAAAAAACGCCAAATTCAAAGGCAGATAACTCAAAAACCAGACCGTAGAATTTAATGATTTTTGCATGAGAGTTAGACATTGGCAAGGTCTTTAGGATAAAAGAATAAAATCGCTCGCAAACAGTCATGTCCGGTCAGGAGGAAGGTTCAAAGTTTTCATTTTGGAAAATTGATGTTTTAGTGGTTATGTTTGAATACTCAGTGCCAATTAATGACACATGGTAATTGATTGTTCTATATCTCATTAGAAAGCCAAAAGATCATACAATCTGCGATAAATCTCATTAAAATTAGATTAAACATTACATTGAAATTCGGAGCATTTGAATGTGGTCAACCCTATTTGCGTTTTGAAGGATTCTGATATAAGAATGATTGAAAATTTTTACTTCATTGACGATAAAACACTGGGAAAACATACTATACATCGATGGCTACGCTTGTTGAAGACAAAAACCTTTTGTGTAGTACTTCATTATAAAATTGTTCACAGTAAATGACTCATAAGCTAAATTATCTAATTTTTTTAGATAAAGCTTGATATTTTCGGCAGATGTCGCATCGCTCACCGTTTCTTTACTGTTTCATGCTCATAAACAAATAATGTATGCATATAAAGACAAATCTCTCCTCTAAACAATGGTAAAATCAATTTTGAAATGTCTCTAATGGTTCGGCAGATAGGAATGCTGCACGGTGAGTGCCGTCGGTTAATTTTGGGGAAAAAATAGAAAAACTTTACACTGATAGATTTGATACATTTGAATAACAATGAAATTGCGTGCATTCAAACAATACTGATTCTAAGTGCGGCCCAACACACTTTGAAAGCCTTTGTGGTCAAGATTTAGTTTCAAGACCAAAGGCACGGGTGGGTGCGTAGGTACAAGCAAATGTACCTTCCCTTACGTAAAAGAAAAGGGCATAATGACGGCCACTATCAGCTCTTGGGCTCTTGGTCAAAAGATAAAGGGAGGCTGTCCTGATTCCTGCCTAAATGCTCGGCAGATTCCACTGGCAAGGGTGTGACGTCCTCGATTAACTCTTTTTTCCAAAATGCCTGTCGTCCTCCTGAACTTTGAAATATGCATTTCCTCCCGGCCGCATGCTCTACACTTTGTGCTTGTAAAAATTTCATGCAAACACGCTGTCCAGTCATGTACATTCGATTTTGGTCACTAAATCCGTGCATACGGCCACGGGACACCGGAAGACGTCGCTACAACGTTCTCTGAACTCAGAACAGCGCTAGCCTCGCTAGACATCGTATTTTCGACCTAAAACAACACACCAAGGAGCTCGAAATGGTCAAAAGCACGCTCTGACCTCAAACAACACATCAAACAGCTCAAAACGCTGAAAAGCACCCCTCCATACAATGAATTCATTCTCGGATGCGAGATTGTTTGTTTTGCCTTCGTGAATTTCAAAGTCTTAGTGCTAAAATCAAAGTACATACACAAACACAGGCCTAAACGTTGAGTATCAAGTGAAATCTGGTCATTTTGATAATGTTTTAGTTACTTTTTAAATCTCAGAAAAATACATCATGTGAAGGTCAAACACTCTGTGAAGGTCAAACAGGATGTCTTGAAGAGCTAAGTACTGCCGCGGCAGTCCTAGTTCAATATGACATTTACGTTTGCAATTGACAGAGTCTTTTTGGCCTTGGTAATACTGAAATCGTGACTTTTAAAATTCGTCTGAACGAACTATTGACTTCATACATACATGCATTGCATATATTTGTCATACATATCATCACCATACATCGCTGAATCCGTTTGTCGTCGCTTTGCGACTATATTTAAGGATTCAGCCTTTCAGGCTGAATCCTTATTGTTATTGGCGTGTTTTATTATTATTATTATTATTCCACGAACTTTGGATCAGTTTTTAGCCAAAACGGCTCAAGCAAATGCGACCAAATTTTACAGACTTGTAGCCCTTACCCTGGAATCGCGAGGTTAAGCTTTTTGGCAAAATCGGCTCAGTCAATTTTCGCCTATGTAGGCGTAAAGTTTGAAATTGTAACATGGAATTTTTTTTCAAAATGCACTTAGAGACCTGAATTTTTTTTTACAAGATTCGCAATAAAAAATAATGCAAAAAACGAAATCATGGCAAATTCGTAGGTCACGTGGTTTGGCCGCCATCTTGGTTTTAGTGCATTTTTGGCAATTTCCGACCCCACCCACCTTTGAGAATCTTCTCCTCTGAAGATACTTGCACCAGAGTGCCGAAATTCACACTCAGTGTAGCTGAAGCATTGTAGTTCTTAATTTATATTCTAGAAAGACATAACGTTAATACTTTTCTTGCTGTGATCTTTCAAAGTTGACCAAAATCTAAAAAACGCCAAATTCAAAGGCAGATAACTCAAAAACCAGACCGTAGAATTTAATGATTTTTGCATGAGAGTTAGACATTGGCAAGGTCTTTAGGATAAAAGAATAAAATCGCTCGCAAACAGTCATGTCCGGTCAGGAGGAAGGTTCAAAGTTTTCATTTTGGAAAATTGATGTTTTAGTGGTTATGTTTGAATACTCAGTGCCAATTAATGACACATGGTAATTGATTGTTCTATATCTCATTAGAAAGCCAAAAGATCATACAATCTGCGATAAATCTCATTAAAATTAGATTAAACATTACATTGAAATTCGGAGCATTTGAATGTGGTCAACCCTATTTGCGTTTTGAAGGATTCTGATATAAGAATGATTGAAAATTTTTACTTCATTGACGATAAAACACTGGGAAAACATACTATACATCGATGGCTACGCTTGTTGAAGACAAAAACCTTTTGTGTAGTACTTCATTATAAAATTGTTCACAGTAAATGACTCATAAGCTAAATTATCTAATTTTTTTAGATAAAGCTTGATATTTTCGGCAGATGTCGCATCGCTCACCGTTTCTTTACTGTTTCATGCTCATAAACAAATAATGTATGCATATAAAGACAAATCTCTCCTCTAAACAATGGTAAAATCAATTTTGAAATGTCTCTAATGGTTCGGCAGATAGGAATGCTGCACGGTGAGTGCCGTCGGTTAATTTTGGGGAAAAAATAGAAAAACTTTACACTGATAGATTTGATACATTTGAATAACAATGAAATTGCGTGCATTCAAACAATACTGATTCTAAGTGCGGCCCAACACACTTTGAAAGCCTTTGTGGTCAAGATTTAGTTTCAAGACCAAAGGCACGGGTGGGTGCGTAGGTACAAGCAAATGTACCTTCCCTTACGTAAAAGAAAAGGGCATAATGACGGCCACTATCAGCTCTTGGGCTCTTGGTCAAAAGATAAAGGGAGGCTGTCCTGATTCCTGCCTAAATGCTCGGCAGATTCCACTGGCAAGGGTGTGACGTCCTCGATTAACTCTTTTTTCCAAAATGCCTGTCGTCCTCCTGAACTTTGAAATATGCATTTCCTCCCGGCCGCATGCTCTACACTTTGTGCTTGTAAAAATTTCATGCAAACACGCTGTCCAGTCATGTACATTCGATTTTGGTCACTAAATCCGTGCATACGGCCACGGGACACCGGAAGACGTCGCTACAACGTTCTCTGAACTCAGAACAGCGCTAGCCTCGCTAGACATCGTATTTTCGACCTAAAACAACACACCAAGGAGCTCGAAATGGTCAAAAGCACGCTCTGACCTCAAACAACACATCAAACAGCTCAAAACGCTGAAAAGCACCCCTCCATACAATGAATTCATTCTCGGATGCGAGATTGTTTGTTTTGCCTTCGTGAATTTCAAAGTCTTAGTGCTAAAATCAAAGTACATACACAAACACAGGCCTAAACGTTGAGTATCAAGTGAAATCTGGTCATTTTGATAATGTTTTAGTTACTTTTTAAATCTCAGAAAAATACATCATGTGAAGGTCAAACACTCTGTGAAGGTCAAACAGGATGTCTTGAAGAGCTAAGTACTGCCGCGGCAGTCCTAGTTCAATATGACATTTACGTTTGCAATTGACAGAGTCTTTTTGGCCTTGGTAATACTGAAATCGTGACTTTTAAAATTCGTCTGAACGAACTATTGACTTCATACATACATGCATTGCATATATTTGTCATACATATCATCACCATACATCGCTGAATCCGTTTGTCGTCGCTTTGCGACTATATTTAAGGATTCAGCCTTTCAGGCTGAATCCTTATTGTTATTGGCGTGTTTTATTATTATTATTATTATTCCACGAACTTTGGATCAGTTTTTAGCCAAAACGGCTCAAGCAAATGCGACCAAATTTTACAGACTTGTAGCCCTTACCCTGGAATCGCGAGGTTAAGCTTTTTGGCAAAATCGGCTCAGTCAATTTTCGCCTATGTAGGCGTAAAGTTTGAAATTGTAACATGGAATTTTTTTTCAAAATGCACTTAGAGACCTGAATTTTTTTTTACAAGATTCGCAATAAAAAATAATGCAAAAAACGAAATCATGGCAAATTCGTAGGTCACGTGGTTTGGCCGCCATCTTGGTTTTAGTGCATTTTTGGCAATTTCCGACCCCACCCACCTTTGAGAATCTTCTCCTCTGAAGATACTTGCACCAGAGTGCCGAAATTCACACTCAGTGTAGCTGAAGCATTGTAGTTCTTAATTTATATTCTAGAAAGACATAACGTTAATACTTTTCTTGCTGTGATCTTTCAAAGTTGACCAAAATCTAAAAAACGCCAAATTCAAAGGCAGATAACTCAAAAACCAGACCGTAGAATTTAATGATTTTTGCATGAGAGTTAGACATTGGCAAGGTCTTTAGGATAAAAGAATAAAATCGCTCGCAAACAGTCATGTCCGGTCAGGAGGAAGGTTCAAAGTTTTCATTTTGGAAAATTGATGTTTTAGTGGTTATGTTTGAATACTCAGTGCCAATTAATGACACATGGTAATTGATTGTTCTATATCTCATTAGAAAGCCAAAAGATCATACAATCTGCGATAAATCTCATTAAAATTAGATTAAACATTACATTGAAATTCGGAGCATTTGAATGTGGTCAACCCTATTTGCGTTTTGAAGGATTCTGATATAAGAATGATTGAAAATTTTTACTTCATTGACGATAAAACACTGGGAAAACATACTATACATCGATGGCTACGCTTGTTGAAGACAAAAACCTTTTGTGTAGTACTTCATTATAAAATTGTTCACAGTAAATGACTCATAAGCTAAATTATCTAATTTTTTTAGATAAAGCTTGATATTTTCGGCAGATGTCGCATCGCTCACCGTTTCTTTACTGTTTCATGCTCATAAACAAATAATGTATGCATATAAAGACAAATCTCTCCTCTAAACAATGGTAAAATCAATTTTGAAATGTCTCTAATGGTTCGGCAGATAGGAATGCTGCACGGTGAGTGCCGTCGGTTAATTTTGGGGAAAAAATAGAAAAACTTTACACTGATAGATTTGATACATTTGAATAACAATGAAATTGCGTGCATTCAAACAATACTGATTCTAAGTGCGGCCCAACACACTTTGAAAGCCTTTGTGGTCAAGATTTAGTTTCAAGACCAAAGGCACGGGTGGGTGCGTAGGTACAAGCAAATGTACCTTCCCTTACGTAAAAGAAAAGGGCATAATGACGGCCACTATCAGCTCTTGGGCTCTTGGTCAAAAGATAAAGGGAGGCTGTCCTGATTCCTGCCTAAATGCTCGGCAGATTCCACTGGCAAGGGTGTGACGTCCTCGATTAACTCTTTTTTCCAAAATGCCTGTCGTCCTCCTGAACTTTGAAATATGCATTTCCTCCCGGCCGCATGCTCTACACTTTGTGCTTGTAAAAATTTCATGCAAACACGCTGTCCAGTCATGTACATTCGATTTTGGTCACTAAATCCGTGCATACGGCCACGGGACACCGGAAGACGTCGCTACAACGTTCTCTGAACTCAGAACAGCGCTAGCCTCGCTAGACATCGTATTTTCGACCTAAAACAACACACCAAGGAGCTCGAAATGGTCAAAAGCACGCTCTGACCTCAAACAACACATCAAACAGCTCAAAACGCTGAAAAGCACCCCTCCATACAATGAATTCATTCTCGGATGCGAGATTGTTTGTTTTGCCTTCGTGAATTTCAAAGTCTTAGTGCTAAAATCAAAGTACATACACAAACACAGGCCTAAACGTTGAGTATCAAGTGAAATCTGGTCATTTTGATAATGTTTTAGTTACTTTTTAAATCTCAGAAAAATACATCATGTGAAGGTCAAACACTCTGTGAAGGTCAAACAGGATGTCTTGAAGAGCTAAGTACTGCCGCGGCAGTCCTAGTTCAATATGACATTTACGTTTGCAATTGACAGAGTCTTTTTGGCCTTGGTAATACTGAAATCGTGACTTTTAAAATTCGTCTGAACGAACTATTGACTTCATACATACATGCATTGCATATATTTGTCATACATATCATCACCATACATCGCTGAATCCGTTTGTCGTCGCTTTGCGACTATATTTAAGGATTCAGCCTTTCAGGCTGAATCCTTATTGTTATTGGCGTGTTTTATTAAGGATTCAGCTTTCAAGCTGAATCCTTATTGTTATCGGCGTGTTTATTATTTTTCTTTCTAGAAACTTTGGACCAGTGTACAGCCAAAACGGCTGAAGCAAATACAACTAAACTTTACAGACTTTTAGACATTACCCTGGAATCGCGACGTTAAGCTTTTCAGCCTGATTGGATAAAGCATTAAAGGTCCAGTTCGATTCCAAAATTCTAAATTTAACATTGATTTTTTTATCAAAATACACTTAGAGACCTAAAACTTTTTTTAAAAGATGCGCAATCAAAAATAATGCAAAAAAGCATATCATGACAAATTTGTAGATCTCGTGATTTGGCCGCCATCTTGATTTTAAACACTTTTGACAACAGTCCGACCCCATGCACCTTTGCCGAAACCGTTTTTTCTTAATATTTGTACTAGAGAGCTGACATTTGCACATGATATAGCCAAGACCCTGGTCTATAACAAGTTTGTTTAAAAATTGGAAAATTCAAAATACTTTTTGCGTTATAACCTTTCAAAGTTTGACAATTTTTCAAAAATATCAATTTTAAAGGGCAGATAACTCGAAAACCTGACCGACGAATTATATGATTTTTGCATGAGAGCTAGCCCGAAGTATGGTCTTGAAATTAAAAAAATAAAATCGCTCGCGAACAGTCATTTCCGGCCGCCATGACACATTTTCCTAACATGGGGTCAGCTCCGACAGAATAATGTAAATGATACTTTCCAATGCTGCTATAGCTTATTGCTTCACGGGATTTTCATGAATGATTATTAACATTACTATCTTTTTGATGAATATGTTAGATTTACGGCTGAATCCTGTTTTCGTCGCTTGCGACTATATTTAAGGATTCAGCCATAAGGCTGAATCCTTATTGTTATTGGCGTGTTTTATTTTATTATTATTCCACGAATTTTGTGGTCAACTTTCAGCCCAAACGGCTGATGCTATCAAAGCCAAATTTCACAGGCTGGTAGACCTTGTTGTGGAATGGCGACAATAAGCTTTTGGGCCAAATCGGTCCATGCATTAAAGGTCCAGTTCGAATCCAAAGTCGAAAATTTAACATTGATTTTTTTTTCAAAATGCACTTAGAGACTTTTTTTTTTTTTTAAAAGATGCGCAATCAAAAATGCGGCAAAAAACGAAATCATGGCAAATTCGTAGGTCACGTGGTTTGGCCGCCATCTTGCTTTTAGTGCATTTTCGATCATTTCTGACCCCACCCACCTTTGAAAATCTTCTTCTCTGAAGATACTTGCACTAGAGAGCTGAAATTTATACTCAATGGAGCTGAAGCATTGTAGTTCTGAATTTGACTTCTACAAAGTTCTAACTTTAATACTTTTCTTGCTGTGATTTTTCAAAGTTGACCAAAATGTAAAAATCGCAAACTTCAAGGGCAGATAACTCAAAACCCAGACCATAGAATTTTATGATTTTTGCATGAGAGTTAGACATTGGCAAGCTCTTTAAGATAAAAGAATAAAATCGCTCGCGAACAGTCATTTCCGGTCAGGGTCAGAGGTCAAACTTTGCATTTTGGAAATGTGGTGTTTTGGTGGGTATGTTTGAAATATCGTAGCGAATCAACGGCGTACGATAACGCTTTGTTCTATACATCATATGAAAGCCAAAAGTCTATAGAATTTTTTTAAATTTGACAGTAAATTCCTTTATTTGTTTTACATTGATTTACGGCCCTTTGAATATTGTCAATTCTGCTTTCGTTTTGAATGCTTAGGATAAAGGTATGTTAAAAAAGTCGTTACTCATCAGTGACAGGAGACAAATCATTGTTCCATATATCATTAGAAAGCCAAAAGATCATACAATCTGCGATAAATCTCATCAAAATTAGATTAAACATTAACATTGAAATTCGGAGCATTTAAATGTGGTCAATCCTATTTGCGTTTTGACTGATTCTCATATAAGAATGATTGAAAAATTGTACTTCATTGGCAATAAAACACTAGGAAAACATACTATACATCGATGGCTACGCTTGTTGAAGACAAAAACCTTTTGTGTAGTACTTCATTATAAAATTGTTCACAGTAAATGACTCCTAAGCTAAATTATCTAATTGTTTTAGATAAAGCTTCATATTTGCGGAAGATGTCGCATCGCTCACCGTTTCTTTACTTTTCCATGCTCATAAAGAAATAATGTATGCAAATAAAGACAAATCTCTCCTCTTAACAATGGTAAAATCAATTTTGAAATGTCTCTAATGGTTCGGCAGATAGGAATGCTGCACGGTGCGTGCCGTCGGTTAATTTTGGGGAAAAAATAGAAAAACTTTACACTGATAGATCACATTGTCAATTAAACTCTTTGTTTGGGACTGGCAATAAATTGTCTAAGTGCGTCTCATACACTTTGATAGCCTTTGTGGTCAAGATTTAGTTTCAAGACCAAAGGCACGGGTGGGTGCGTAGGTAGGTACAAGCAAGTGTACCTTCCCTTAACAAAAAGGGCATAATGACGGCCATATTTAGCTCTTGGGCTCTTGGGCTCTTGGTCAAAAGATATATATGGGACCTCCTGATTCCTGCCTATGTGCTCGGCAGATTACACTGGCAAGGGTGTGACGTCCTCCATTAACTCTTTTTTCCAAAATGCCTTACGTCCTCCTGAACTTTGAAACATGCATTTCCTCCCGGCCGCATGTTCTACACTTTGTGCTTGTAGACATTTCATGCAAACACGCTGTCCAGTCGTGTGCATTCGATTTTAGTCACTAAACAGGACACGGGACACAGGAAGTGTACTAAAAATAGCCCTAGCCGTATTTCCCGCCTAAAACAACACCAAAAGGCTCGAAATGGTCAAAGATGTGTTATTTCCGACAGATGTCGCATATCGCTCATCGTTTCTTTACCTTTTCATGCTCATAAACAAAAAATATATACAAAACAAGACAATTCTCTCCCCTACAAACAGGTGCAAAAATTATGAAGATATCTTTATTGGTTCGGGTTATATCAGTGCTGAAAGACAAGTACCCCCAGTCATCTCGAGATAAAACTTGATATTTTCAACAGATGGCGCATCGTCTACCGTTTCTTTACTCTTTCGTTCAAATGTAAAAATGACACATTGAATTGAAGCTGGTTCTTCGCGCTTTTCAATGATATAAACCATTTGAAATTGCGCCACCCCGTTCAAAAGAAATATGGTGCGAGAGAAGGGTGGGATTTCACAACTTTGATAGTAAGAAGCTTACACATGGAGAGCGGTTTTCACTACGCTATCGTAGTATCAACCCTTAAAAGGTGTTTCCATATATGGCAGATTTTGTGTATCATGTGAACGATGTCTTTTATTCCGTCCACCGCTTCTTTATTTCTGTCCTGGCATAGACATATGATACATGGAAAAAAAGACAATTCTTTTGTCTAAAAGATGATGTAAAAATCATAAACTTATCTCTAATGGTTCGTGAGATATGAGGGCCGATAGGTGCGCGAGTAACTACAATTTCAATTCGCGATAGCAGGAGTGGTCTTTTATTCCGTCCACCGCTTCTTTATTTCTGTTCGCGCATAGACATATGATACATGGAAAAAAAGACAATTCTTTTGTCTAAAATATGATGTAAAAATTATAAAATTATCTCTAATGGTTCGTGAAATATGAGGGCCGATAGGTGCGCGAGTAACTACAAGTTCAATTAGCGGCACCCGGATTTGTCGTATCTTCCGTACGGCGCTTCTTTATTTCTTGTCGTGCGTAGACAAATGATACATGGAAATGAAGACAATTCTTTCCTCTACATGAGGATGTAAAAATTATAAAAATATCTCCACTGGTTCGTGAGATATCAGTGCCGATAGGTAACGGAGTAACTACAAGTTCATTTAGCGGCACCCGGAGTTTTCGTTTCTTCAGTACGGCGCTTCTTTATTTCTTGTCGTGCATAGACAAATGATACATGGAAATGAAGACAATTCTTTCCTCTACACGAGGATGTAAAAATTATAAAAATACCTCCACTGGTTCGTGAGATATCACAAGGGTTAAGAGTACTGCTAAAATCGCTAGAAATCGTATTTTCGACCGAAAACAATTCATCAAAAGGCTTGAAATGGAGCTCATATAGTTGGCTGAATCCTGTCATCGTTGCTTTGCAACTATATTTTTAAGGATTCAGCTTTTCAAGCTGAATCCTTATTGTTATTGGCGTGTTTTATTATTTTTTTTTTTTTTTTTTTTTTTATTCCACGAAACTTTAGCACAGTTTTTAGCCAAAACGGCACAAGCAAATGATACCAAATTTTACAGACTTGTAGACCTTACCCTGGAATCGCGAGGTTAAGCTTTTGGGCCAAATCGGCTCAGTCATATTTCGCCTATGTAGGCGTAAAATTTAAAATTTTAACATGGGAAATTTTTTCAAAATGCACTTAGAGACTTGAAATTTTTTTTGAAAGAAGCGCAACGAAAAATGATGAAAAAAAGACAATCATGACGAAGTCGTTGGTCACATGGTTTGGCCGCCATATTGGATTTAAGCACATTTTACAAAAGTCCAACCCCGTGCACACTTGGTGAAACACCACTCGGCTACTAATGATACTAGATAGCTGAAATTTACACACAACGTAGCTAAGTCATTGGCCTTTAACAAGTTTGTTTTAGAATTAAGAAATTCGAAATACTTTTGTCGCAGCATCCTTTCAAAATTTCACATGTTCTAAAAAATCGAATTTTCAAGGGCAGAGAACTCAAAAAGTTCGACTCAGAATTATGCAATTTTTTCAGGAATGTTAGACTGTGTTGTATACATTAGGAATCTATCAAAACATCGATCGCGAACAGTCATTTGCGATTACAAAATAGAGTCAAAGATGACCGAACGTAAGGGTGAAAAAAAATAACATGGGCAATTTTTTCAAAATGCACCTAGAGACTTGAAATTTTACATAGAGGTGGACAATGACATTCTAAGCAAAAAAGTCAATCGTGACGAAGTTGTAGGTCACGTGGTTTCGGCGCCATTTTGATTTTGTGTGCTTTTTAGAATTTCTGGACCCCTTGGATTTAGCGAATGTTCTCCTTTAAAATGCTCCTAAAGCTTGATGCATAAAGATAAATAAATGAAATTTTCAGGACTCATTCCTGACATGTTTATCTTTGTACTGAACTTGCTGTTAATGCGGCTGAATCCTGTTGTCGCCGCTTGCGGCTATATTTATTATTATTATTATTCCACGAATTTTGTGGTCAACTTTCAGCCCAAACGGCTGATGCTATCAAAGCCAAATTTCACAGGCTGATAGACCTTGTTGAGGAATGGCGACAATAAGCTTTTGGGACAATTCGGCCCATACATTAAAGGTCCAGTTCGATTCCAAAATCGAAAATTTAACATTGATTTTTTTTTCGAAATGCACTTAGAGACCTGATTTTTTTTTCAAAATGTGCGCAATCAAAAATGCTGCAAAAAACCAAATCATGGAAAATTCGTAGGTCACGTGGTTTGGCCGCCATCTTGGATTTAGTGCATTTTTGACCATTGCCGACCCCACCCACCTTTGAGAAACTTCTTCTCTGAAGATACTTGCACTAGAGAGCTGAAATTTATACTCAATGTAGCTGAAGCATTGTAGTTCTGAATTTGACTTCTACAAAGTCCTAACTGCAATACTTTTTTTGCTGTGAATTTTCAAAGTTGACCAAAATCTAAAAATCGCAAACTTCAAGGGCAGATAACTCAAAACCCAGACCATAGAATTTTATGATTTTTGCATGAGAGTTAGACATTGGCAAGGTCTTTAAGATAAAAGAATAAAATCGCTCGCGAACAGTCATTTCCGGTCAGGAGCAGAGGTCAAACTTTGCATTTTTGACATGTGGTGTTTTGGTGGGTATGTTTGAAATATTGTAGCGAATCAACGGCGTACGATAACGCTTTGTTCTATACATCATTTGAAAGCCAAAAGTCTATAGATTTTAAAAAAATTTGACAGTAAATTTCAATATTTGTTTTACATTGAGTTACGGCCCTTTGAATATTGTCAATTCTGCTTTCGTTTTGAATGCATAGGATACAGGTATGTTAAAAAAGTTGTTAGTCATCAGTGATAGACAACAAATCATTGTTCCATATATCATTAGAAAGCCAAAAGAATACAAAATCGTTTTAAATGCATTTGATAACTGTTTGTTTGCAAATTGCGTTAATCATCAACAAAAGATTATAACCCATAAGCTTTTGACTGAAATCATTACCTTTGTGCATTACATTTAACACCATACAGCGCTGAATCCGTTTGTCGTCGCTTGCGACTATATTTATTTTTATTGTTCCCAGAATTTTGTGAGCAGGATTCAGCCCAAACGGCTGATGCTATTGAAGCCAAATTTCACAGGCTGGTAGAGCTTGTTGAGGAATGGCGACAATAAGCTTTTGGGCCAAATCGGTCCATACATTAAAGGTCCAGTTCGATTCCAAAATCGAAAATTTAACATTGATTTTTTTTTCAAAATGCACTTAGAGACCTAATTTTTTTTTTAAAATGTGCGCAATCAAAAATGCTGCAAAAAACGAAATCATGGCAAATTCGTAGGTCACGTGGTTTGGCCGCCATCTTGGATTTAGTGCATTTTTGACCATTGCCGACCCCACCCACCTTTGAGAAACTTCTTCTCTGAAGATACTTGCACTAGAGAGCTGAAATTTATACTCAATGTAGCTGAAGCATTGTAGTTCTGAATTTGACTTCTACAAAGTCCTAACTGCAATACTTTTTTTGCTGTGAATTTTCAAAGTTGACCAAAATCTAAAAATCGCAAACTTCAAGGGCAGATAACTCAAAACCCAGACCATAGAATTTTATGATTTTTGCATGAGAGTTAGACATTGGCAAGGTCTTTAAGATAAAAGAATAAAATCGCTCGCGAACAGTCATTTCCGGTCAGGAGCAGAGGTCAAACTTTGCATTTTTGACATGTGGTGTTTTGGTGGGTATGTTTGAAATATTGTAGCGAATCAACGGCGTACGATAACGCTTTGTTCTATACATCATTTGAAAGCCAAAAGTCTATAGATTTTAAAAAAATTTGACAGTAAATTTCAATATTTGTTTTACATTGAGTTACGGCCCTTTGAATATTGTCAATTCTGCTTTCGTTTTGAATGCATAGGATACAGGTATGTTAAAAAAGTTGTTAGTCATCAGTGATAGACAACAAATCATTGTTCCATATATCATTAGAAAGCCAAAAGAATACAAAATCGTTTTAAATGCATTTGATAACTGTTTGTTTGCAAATTGCGTTAATCATCAACAAAAGATTATAACCCATAAGCTTTTGACTGAAATCATTACCTTTGTGCATTACATTTAACACCATACAGCGCTGAATCCGTTTGTCGTCGCTTGCGACTATATTTATTTTTATTGTTCCCAGAATTTTGTGAGCAGGATTCAGCCCAAACGGCTGATGCTATTGAAGCCAAATTTCACAGGCTGGTAGAGCTTGTTGAGGAATGGCGACAATAAGCTTTTGGGCCAAATCGGTCCATACATTAAAGGTCCAGTTCGATTCCAAAATCGAAAATTTAACATTGATTTTTTTTTCAAAATGCACTTAGAGACCTAATTTTTTTTTTAAAATGTGCGCAATCAAAAATGCTGCAAAAAACGAAATCATGGCAAATTCGTAGGTCACGTGGTTTGGCCGCCATCTTGAATTTTCTGCATTTTTTTCAAAAGTCCGACCCCAGGCACATTTCAGGAATCACCACTCGGCAACTGCTGATACTAGAAAGTTGAAACTTACACATGATGTAGCTGAGACATTGGCCTATAACAAGTTTGTTTCAAAATTTAAAAAATCGAAATAGTTTTTTTTATAAAAATCTTCAAAGTTTGCACATTTTGCAATATTCAAGGGCAGATAACTCAAAAACCCGACCATAGAATTTGATGATTTTTGCATGAGACCTAGACATTGGCAAGGTCTTTAGGATAAAGAAATAAAATCGCTCGCGAACAGTCATTTCCGGTCAGGAGCAGAGGTCAAAGTTTGCATTTTGGAAATGTGGTGTTTCGGTGGGTATGTTTAAAACATCGTAGCAAATCAACGACGTAAGATAACACATTGTTCTATGTATCATATGAAAGCCAAAAGTCTATAGATTTTTTTAAAAATGAAAAGAAAATTCTGATTTTTTATTTACATTGAGTTACGGACCTTTGAATATTGTCAACCCTGAATGCATTTGATAACTGTATATTTGCAAAATGCGTAACTCATCAATCATCAACAGACATATCTCACGAACCATTTGAGATACTTTTATAATTTTTATGTCAACTTGTAGAGAAAAGAATTGTCTTTATTTCCATGTATCATTTGTCTATGCGCGCACAGAAATGAAGAAGCGGTGCGCGCTCTACTTGCGCTCCGGCGTTCGCTAATTGAACTTGTATTTAACTCGCGCACCTTGCGGCACTCATACCTCACGAACCATTAGAGATAATTTTATAATTTTTATATCAACTTGTAGAGAAAAGAATTGTCTTCATTTCCATGTATCATATGTCTATGCGCGGACAGGAATAAAGAAGCGGCAAGCGAAATATAAGACATCGTTCACACGCGCTAGTTGCGCTCCGGCTATCGCTAATATAACTTGCATTTACCTCGCGCACCTTGCGGCATTCATATCTCACGAACCATTAGAGATAATTTTATAATTTTTATATCAACTCGTAGAGAAAAGAAATGTCTTCATTTCCTTGTATCATACGGTGAGTGCCGTCGGTTAATTTGAGGGATAAAATAGAAAAACTTTACACTGATAGATCACATTGTCAATTAAACTCTTTGTTGGGGACTGACAATAAATTGTCTAAGTGCGTCTCATACACTTTGATAGCCTTTGTGGTCAAGATTTAGTTTCAAGACCAAAGGCACGGGTGGGTGCGTAGGTAGGTACAAGCAAGTGTACCTTCCCTTAATTGAAAAGGGCATAATGACGGCCACTATCAGCTCTTGGGCTCTTGGGCTCTTGGTCATTAGATAAAGGGAGGCCGTCCTGATTCCTGCCTAAATGCTCGGCAGATTCCACTCGCAAGGGTGTGACGTCCTCGATTAACTCTTTTTTCCAAAATGCCTGTCTTCCTCTTGAACCTTGAAATATGCATTTCCTCCCGGCCGCATGTTCTACACTTTGTGCTTGTAGACATTTCATGCAAACACGCTGTCCAGTCATGTACACTCGATTTTGGTCACTAAATCCGTGCATACGGCCACGGGACACCGGAAGACGTCGCTACAACGTTCTCTGAACTCAGAACAGCGCTAGCCTCGCTAGACATCGTATTTTCGACCTAAAACAACACACCAAGGAGCTCGAAATGGTCTAAAGCACGCTCTGACCTCAAACAACACATCAAACAGCTCAAAACGCTGAAAAGCACCCCTCCATACAATGAATTCATTCTCGGATGCGAGATTGTTTGTTTTGCCTTCGTGAATTTCAAAGTCTTAGTGCTAAAATCAAAGTACATACACAAACACAGGCCTAAACGTTGAGTATCAAGTGAAATCTGGTCATTTTGATAATGTTTTAGTTACTTTTTAAATCTCAGAAAAATACGTCATGTGAAGGTCAAACACTCTGTGAAGGTCAAACAGGATGTCATGAAGAGCTAAGTACTGCCGTGGCAGTCCTAGTTCAATATGACATTTACGTTTGCAATTGACAGAGTCTTTTTGGCCTTGGTAATACTGCAATCGTGACTTTTAAAATTCGTCTGAACGAACTATTGACTTCATACATACATGTATTGCATATATTTGTCATACATATCATCACCATACATCGCTGAATCCGTTTGTCGTCGCTTTGCGACTATATTTTTTATTGTTCCCAGAATTTTGTGAGCAGGATTCAGCCCAAACGGCTGATGCTATTGAAGCCAAATTTCACAGGCTGGTAGAGCTTGTTGAGGAATGGCGACAATAAGCTTTTGGGCCAAATCGGTCCATACATTAAAGGTCCAGTTCGATTCCAAAATCGAAAATTTAACATTGATTTTTTTTTCAAAATGCACTTAGAGACCTAATTTTTTTTTTAAAATGTGCGCAATCAAAAATGCTGCAAAAAACCAAATCATGGAAAATTCGTAGGTCACGTGGTTTGGCCGCCATCTTGGATTTAGTGCATTTTCGACCATTGCCGACCCCACCCACCTTTGAGAAACTTCTTCTCTGAAGATACTTGCACTAGAGATGTGAAATTTATACTCAATGTAGCTGAAGCATTGTAGACCTTAGTTTGACTTCTACAGTATCCTAACTGCAATACTTTTCTTGCTGTGATTTTTCAAAGTTGACCAAAATCTAAAAATCGCAAACTTCAAGGGCAGATAACTCAAAAACCAGACCATAGAATTTTATGATTTTTGCATGAGAGTTAGACATTGGCAAGGTTTTTAAGATAAAAGAATAAAATCGCTCGCGAACAGTCATTTCCGGTCAGGGTCAGAGGTCAAACATTGCATTTTCGACATGTGGTGTTTTGGTGGGTGTGTTTGAAATATCGTAGCGATTCAACGGCGTACGATAACGCTTTGTTCTATACATCATATGGAAGCCAAAAGTCTATAGATTTTTTTAAAATTTGACAGTAAATTCCTATATTTGTTTTACATTGAGTTACGGCCCTATGAATATTGTCAATTCTGCTTTCGTTTTGAATGCGTACAATATAGGTATGTTTAAAAAATCGTTACTCATCAGTGACAGGAGACAAATCATTGTTCCATATATCATTAGAAAGCCAAAAGATCATACAATCTGCGATAAATCTCATCAAAATTAGATTAAACATTAACATTGAAATTCGGAGCATTTAAATGTGGTCAATCCTATTTGCGTTTTAACTGATTCTCATATAAGAATGATTGAAAAATTGTACTTCATTGGCAATAAAACAGACATTTCATGCAAACACGCTGTCCAATCATGTACATTCGATTTTGGTCACTAAATCCGTGCATACGGCCACGGGACACCGGAAGACGTCGCTACAACGTTCTCTGAACTCAGAACAGCGCTAGCCTCGCTAGACATCGTATTTTCCACCTAAAACAACACACCAAGGAGCTCGAAATGGTCAAAAGCACATATTTGTCATACATATCATCACCATACATCGCTGAATCCGTTTGTCGTCGCTTTGCGACTATATTTCAAGTTACATTCATACTTTTATCCTATACTGTTTATATCTATATCTATATGTATATATATAGATGAAATATAATAAAATTATGGAATTGGGAACATAAATACATTCATTTTAGCTAACTAGCGCTTTCAGCCATGTTGGCTTCTTCAGGTTAGTTTTGAATGTCAGTTGTCACGCTAACCTGAAGAAGCCAACATGGCTGAAAGCGCTAGTTAGCTAAAATGAATGTATTTATGTTCCCAATTCCATAATTTTATTATATTTCATCTATATACACCTGAGAGTTGTGCTTGTGGATTTTTCTTGTGTATATATATATATATATATATTTTGAATAAGGAGAGTTGGTTTCTCACGTGAAGAAGGGTTGTATATAAGATGTATAATTCAACATAAATCACTAAATAAATATATATTTATATCTAGTCTGTTGATATTTATTATGCTTAATTATAGGTTCATAAGAGCAATTTGCTACCAATTCACGTTGTTTTAATGTTTCATTGTTTTATTTGGGGTAGCATTGTCTGCAACATTTTTCTGAGAATCAATTGCGCGATGCGAACCCACACCTTCTGAGTCACCAGATCAACGTTCTCAACATCTTAACCCAACTGCAACGAAACTTTTATGATGATGTATGATGACATTGTATGTTTGTATGTCATGCCTGTATACAAAATATTTTAATACAAAAAAAAGTTTCTAAGTTAACAAGAAACCGAAATATTGCAATTTTTTTATTTAATGGCGGCCATTTTGAAAATTCAAAATAGTCGCATAAAACCCTTTTTTCTACTTTTTAATGCCTATGATAATTATTATGCGATCACCATTAGCATCCATGACCACAAAAACATAGAATTACCATGTAAAATTTTAGTTTCTAAGTTGACAAAAAAGCCGATTTATCGCAAAATTTGTGTTTTATGGCGGCCATTTTGAAAATCCAAAATGGCCGCCATAATGGTGTCTGCGCAAATGCCAACATTGGTTTTTGGATTCTCTGTGGTTTCAGCTTTCCAAAATGTGTAGTTTTGCTAATCTCCAAACATTTTGAACGAAATTACATATAGTGAACCTGACTTTTTTTAACAACAAACTTTAACAACAACTTTCGTTTACTTTAAGAACGAATATTTTTGAATAACAACTTCTTTTTTTTCTGAAGGCACGACGTTTCGATCCAGCTTCTTCTAACCTTTTCAAACATGAAAGAAAGAATAATAAGTTGTTATCATAAATGTATGTATTCGTTAAAATTTTCAGATAGTTTAAACGACATCACTTCTACAATAACTGTAGTGAGAAAAGCAGGATGATAGGGAAGACAACTTCTTTTATTATGTGCATACGAGAGGTTTCGGAAAGTGAGCTTAGCCTATTCCAGAAATGGATAGTAATAATTTTACTCTGAAACATTGCATGTGTTCCCCATATAGAAGTTGAAATCCAAAAAGTCTTATTTGTCACGATTTCACTTCTAAGTACTTTTCCAAGCGGCATTTAACAACAAGTTCCCTCACACTGAATGTTCTTCAAACACTTGATGTATATATATGATGACAAAATATAACATCCTGACAACGGAAAAAATCGTAAGAAAGGAAAACGATTTTTACTCCATACGTAGGCGGATTATACACAACCTTATTTTCCTTGCCATCTCAAGTTAACGATTGATAACAATAAACACTATAATATGCCATTTGCCATCCTTGATTCATGATTCCAGCGTGTTTGGTATTTCAAGGAGGAAATAACGTAGAATTTCGTAGAATGACGCACAATTGCCTACTTCTGGCAGAGTCTGAAATGACACATGTCACATAAGGGTTTATGTAGTTCCTTCCGGTTCAAGGTTGTAATGGGTTCAAAGGGAAGGTTCAATCATTCAAAACAATCGAATTAGTCTATTGTTGAAAGTTGATTCCGTATTTCGGACATATGTAATGAGGGAAGTCCGGGGCATGAATCCCATGACATGTCTTACTTCCTCGAGGAAGGGATTTGTTCAATAATTTAGAAAACACATTATTCAATTAATTCGTTCGTTAAATAAGTAAATAACATTAAATTAGGACGTTGTGGACCAAATCTAAGACCAATTTATTTTGACAAAAACAGTTCTCTCTTTTCTTTCTTTCTTGAATGCTGAATATAAATTCTTAATCTTAATTCAAAAACAAAATTTCAATTATTTTCCTCCACGCTGTCAAAGGCAAAGATGGACTTTGACGGTGTATATGAAGGTTTCTTGAGAGAAATGACACTGTGTCATATCAATAACACATATCAATAAAAAAATCCAATCCATACAGGCCTAAATATAACCTGTTATTACATCACCCCGTCAACAAGATATAAACAGCCAATATTCTTCGTCATCATATCCCGCCATTTCCAAACTCCGTGCACCACCCTGGTAGGACACACCCATTCGTGTTTGGACACGTGCCAGTTGTATTCCTATCTCGCACGATCTGACCATGTGTACTCTGTTAGTAGAGAAGAGAAAACTGAGGGGCCCTGGGGGGAGTAGGGAGGGTCGAGAGAGACAATCTGACCCCCGGGACTACATGTTCACCGTGTCAGATAGGGGTCAGAGGTGTAATTGAACAATCATGTACCGGGGTTCATCTATTTCCAATGTCAATAGTAAAGAATGGATCCTGGTTCTCGATGGATAATGTTCTACTTTCATGACTTCATTAGTAGTTCTATGCAGTAGACCTAGTACTGCCATCATGCCTTCCTTGGTACTCGTACTTATTAAACTCTATTAAATTGGTAGAAATACAGAATCTTGCAATGATTATACCACGCATTTAAAATCAGGAGACAGTAGTAACACTGAATCACATTTCATTTTTTGTGTAGAACAGATTTATATGTATATTGAACTTCCTTGGTAGTAATATGCTGTAGACTTAGTACTGCTTTGATGACATCCTTGGTAGTTATATGCAGTAGACTTGTATTGTTGTCATGACATCCTTGGTAGTAATATGCTGTAAACCTAGTACTACTTTCATGACTTCCTTGGTAGTTATATGCAGTAGACCTAGTACTACTTTCATGACTTCCTTGGTAGTTATATGCAGTAGACCTACTACCGCTTTCATGACTTCCTTGGTAGTTATATGCAGTAGACCTAGTACTGCTTTGATGACATCCTTGGTAGTTATATGCAGTAGACCTTCTACTGCTTTGATGACATCCTTGGTAGTTATATGCAGTAGACCTAGTACTGCTTTCATGACATCCTTGGTAGTTATATGCAGTAGACCTAGTACTGCTTTGATGACATCCTTGGTAGTTATATGCAGTAGACCTACTACTGCTTTGATGACATCCTTGGTAGTTATATGCAGTAGACCTAGTACTGCTTTCATGACTTCCTTGGTAGTTATATGCAGTAGACCTAGTACTGCTTTGATGACATCCTTGGTAGTTATATGCAGTAGACCTACTACTGCTTTGATGACATCCTTGGTAGTTATATGCAGTAGACCTAGTACTGCTTTGATGACATCCTTGGTAGTTATATGCAGTAGACCTAGTACTGCTTTGATGACATCCTTGGTAGTTATATGCAGTAGACTTGTATTGTTGTCATGACATCCTTGCTAGTTATATGCAGTAGACCTAGTACTGCCTTCATGACATCCTTGGTAGTTATATGTAGTAGACCTACTACTGCTTTGATTACATCCTTGGTAGTTATATGCAGTAGACCTAGTACTGCTTTGATGACATCCTTGGTAGTTATATGCAGTAGACCTACTACTGCTTTGATGACATCCTTGGTAATAATATGCAGTAGACCTAGTACTGTTCTTATGACTTCATTGATAGTAATATGCTGTAGACATAGTACTGCTTTCATGATTTTGGTAGTTATCAGTTACTGTATTTGCATAGTATTATTAGTAGAAATAGTAGTGTCGACGGTAGGAATTTAGTAGATGTAAAATAATTTCAGAGTAGAAGTGTCAGTAAAAGCATGAAGCAATAATAATAGTAGTAGTGATAGTATTATTAGTAGAAGCAGTAGTAGAACTACATGTAGTAGTAGTAATAGAAGTCACGCCCTTAGTTGTCCATTTGCTCAGTTCAGTACAAGGGCAATAAGGCCAGTGTCCATTTTTCATTCGACGATATAGACGGGTCAACGACGTCATGTTTGTCTATGTCGTTGCTGTATAATTGAAGCCAAGATCGGCAATCTGTTTGTGACTGAAAGGTATTGGTCTCTCATTCTCGATATCAAGACTATGGTATCCATTTAAACAGCATAAAAGTGCACATGTCTTTCTATGTTTCTGACACAAATGTACAATTTTTACATTCCTTTAAGTATATCTTACTGTCGTTTATCTTTCAGGCAGCCGTTTCGTAAACATCTCACAAAATGACACATATAACAAAAATATTTTTGATAAACTACTTTGTTGCAGAGTCGAATCTTTCAGTTTCTAAAATACTTCTTTTCATCGTGGGCTGTCAATATACCGGTCGTTATATAAATGTTATTACATTTGTTAAACGTGTATATAACAGCAATATCTTCCTGTCTTCAAATTATCACCTTTACCGGGATCAAACAGACCCTTGAACGATATGATGATATCTACACCCCAACATAACCTTGTGACCTTCGTAGACGAGCAGCAGACGATACTGTTGTACAGATGCTATTGGATGGACAACTATATATCTCTTGCAATTTCTGAAATAGAGGCTAACGAAATGCAGGTGTATGAGTAGGAAACGCCTAGTTGTCAGTAAAGCAGTATCTTGGAACACAGGTAAGATCAGCGTATATGTCCTTAGGCCTCTCTGTCAATCCTAACAAAGGTTAATTGTCAGATTCATTCAATAACTGTTGTCAATAGAAACCGTTAAATCGGTATTATATTCCGAATTGTATTAATTTTCAAGAACTTATAATCGTTTCAGTATGAGGGTATCTACATGTTTACCTGATGTGCATTGGTTTCTTAAAAGGTGTAAATCATTTAATCGTGTCTTTCTTTTCTTTCGTCAATCATTATACTGATAACAAAAGTTCAGTGATATTGAAAATATGGTATTTACAAGAATATACACTCACAATGTATTACTTCACTATCTAGCATATATACTGAAGATGTTCAGTGGTTATTTTAATACTGTACATGTATTCTCTAATTCCATTATGAAGAAAAATATGCATAAAGAATCATTTCTTGTATCCCCTTGTTCTGTATCTGAACATATATAATAATGAAACGTGTATTCCTCTGTTCTAAGTTCTAACATATACAACTTTGAACTTGTTTTCCCTTTTTCTGAATCTGAACATTTTCAACCTTGAACTTGTTTTCTCTTGTTCTGATTCTGAGCGTATACAATACTTAAACTGATCTGAATAGGAACTGTTCAACAAAGCTATGATCGAAGATTCGTTGTCTAATCCAATACTTTATAATACACGTTGCCATTTTAATTGTTTCTTTTGCCAATAATCAATTACAATTCTTTTCGTTAAACATCTAGCCCATAAACCGCAGGTGTTTTACACCAATATTTTATAAAATTAGGATATTGCACTTTATGAAATAATGAAAAAAACAAATATCAACTTCTCAAGGTCCCGGATGTGTTCAATTAAACCAATGTGTTCACTCTCACTCCTACTAAAAGGGGTTGAATCTGGCAGGTCTTTAGTTCACGTGGTTACTGACACGTTTTATTGAAATGTTTGACTTTTCAAATTTGGCGGCATGGACCGAGGGACGAGTGTGGAAGGTGTAACTGGAAACACCTGGACCAACTGTGACATTTCACGACTATTTCCCAAAATAAATTAGAACCAACTCTATTTCGGATCGATCGCCCCAAATTCCTGTTATGGTATTGTTTTCTGGGCTATTGTGGGTTTCCATATGTGTAGCCTTGTTACAAGTCTCTTCGTGACTTATTGATAAGATATGGGCCATTTGGTAGACTGTTAATGTTCAAATCTTGATCCTTTTAGATTTTGCTGATAAAATTTGTCGACTTGAAGATAATTTTCAGAGAGAAGCAAGACAGATTGTTGAATGGTGTTTATCAATTTTACATAGTAACATGTAACCTGATGACGTATGTTCGTTGTGTGTATAAGGCATTAAACAATTTAATGAACATATTTTCTTATGGCGAGGTATGAATCAAGAACATTATTGTTTTCTTTAGTGTACATGCATAATCGTGGACAGTTCCGTCAATCCTCTTCATTTTCAAATTTAAAGAACATGTCTTATATCCTTGGAAGTGACCCTTTGTTTCTGTAAAATGTATTTTCGACTATTGATTAGTAAGCACGGATATTTGGTACAGGCCAGAATCTCTAGTAGTTATGACCCGAATGCTGACATCATCTAGCCTCAAAGGTTAATCGTGTTAAGAGTTAATTTATTTATTTTTTTAAAACAATAATGTTATGATACATCAGGTATGCCATAACTCAAAATAAAGCATTGATGAAATATCAAATCAGCATTTTTGTCTTATATGGAAATACAGGTATTATTTAACAGAAGATAACTGTACATGCAAAACGTGATGTTTACGTTATTTACGTTTCTAACGTTCAGAGCAACCTTGAGTTTGAATCTCACCACACGTGTTAGTCTACAAACTCATTCACGGCCCCGCCTGATTTTCCTATGGGCTGAGGTATTGGAACCACGTGTTACCCGTCATACTTTTCTCCACAAAACACTTCCGGGTCAAACTTTGTGGCACTTTTGGCGGTTCTAGAGATCTCATTATCAAGTTTGAACCTGAACAGAGCAGAAGCTTCTTGACGTAGGTGGTGGAGTCGTTTACCAGCAACATGGCAGTGAGTTCTCGTGTTTCATATCCCTCTCAATCTCTTACCTATTCTTGTCTTAGGTTGACATAAAATATCAATTGAGATGATGATTTTTTAAAATTGATGATTTGATTGATGTATTTCAGATTATAAACTTAATATGCTGTGTTTTGTGCAGATTTTAGTAATGAGAAGATTAAGAAGATTTCTAGAAATTGAGAATCTGACGTTGGATGTAACATGTTGTACCACAACGGACTTAAGTTATATATTTTGGGGTTAAACAGATTTGTGTTTCGATCTAAAGTTAAACTTTAGTTCAAATATTTCATGTTCTATTTGTACTCTTGTCTATATTTCTTTTTCTTAAATTTCAAACGAATTTTTGTCTCAAAATACAAATTAACAATGCACCTCTGCTCTCAAACATACTGTGACTGTTGTTTTTGCTTTTTATTATATTGCCTTTTCGTTCGATTTTAATTAACTTTAACAAACAGAAGTTTTAAATTCGTTATCATACCCCAATAATTTAAAGAATATCTAGATATTTATTTTAATGATATCTTTATCGCTTTTGTTTCAAAATGAAATGAAGTTCAAATCAATATGTAGGCAACGTTTAAATTTAGTGTTTTGAATTCACTGTCCTTAAATGAACACTTTAAGGATTTCAATCTGTATTTGAAAAACTTCGCAGATTATCAAGTTGACGAATATATATCGTATTTTTATTCACATTTCTCTTGAATTGAATTGAAACTAATTAGCTTTATCTTTTTAATAAGAAACCTTAAACAATAATTTCAATTTTAATTCACATTTATTATTAGGTGAAGGTCATATATTTACTGAATGTTACAAACATATTGCCGCAATTCTGAACTTGCTCTATTAAGTCATGTTGAAAAGGATTCTTTTTTGACAAACACATTTTCATGAGCATATATTTGAATTTGATTATTTCGTGCCTTTTAACAACAATACATATTTCATAAATTAAACGTTTCCACGTTGACGATCTACATTAAAGGGGCAGTAGCACGTTTTTAGGGGGAATATAAGGTGATGTCAGGAAAATGAAAATAAATGGTTCCAAATGAAAGACAATGTATTTAAGCTAAATGGAGCAGTAATAATTCAAATAAATAACATACGGTTCAGCCACGCGATTCCTTTTTCTTACAAAAATGAATTAAAGGTGTTCACAAAAAAATGGCCGCCAATGAAATGTATGTAAATCCTCATACTTTGTCCTCTGACTATGTGTGATTGGCTTGTGTAATGTGATTGTTGACACTGTCAATATAATACATAAGGCATTTACTTACAATTATAAGTGCAACTTTTAAAATATAGAATTATCAAAAAACGTGCTACTGCCCCTTTAATGTTACCAATCAGTATTTACAACTTAATTCAATGTTGCATTTTAATCAACCATAATGCTATTACGGAATGCCATAACATACATAGGGTATATCAATAAGAATATACGATGTATTATAATACAGTTGATAATTTAGATTGATTCAAAGACCAAGAGTACATTTTCAAAAAGGAAATTTGAAAGGGATTCTTTTCTTGACAACAGTGATATAAACCCCAATCCATTGTGTTATTATTTGTAAGATGTTCTATCGAACCAAAATACACACACAGGGTGTCCTATCGAAGTTTGAGTGCGCAAGGGGCACCTGCCTACTGTTATGTTAAATTTCTCGACTTATCAGAAGTAATATTTACTTAGCTTTACGTAAATGTTGTTGCTGTGTCATGCTGTCGAATAATGTCACATCAAAGACATGTTAATTGCTTCAATCTGAAACACATATTACTAAACATCCTTACTATTTCATAATTATGTCAAAATCTTAGTGTTCCTGATCACATGAACTCAAACGTCGTAAACGCAAACGGAGAAAACAAAAAGTCTCCACAACCAATATTGAAATTGTTTGTTATTGTTATACCAATACAATTGTCTATAATTCGTTTTATGTTAAAACATAAGTTCTACACGGACGCCATTCCTGTTGGTTTGATTCGAGAACTGAAGATCACCCCGAGATCTCTAAATGCGTCCAGTTTCCCTCACAATATGACCAACAGACCACTCCAACGACTGTTGTTTTCTAGTTTGAGTGTTTCCAATCACAAGCTGAACTTCAGCGTCCGTGGTAACCCTTGGGGAACACGATTCTGGTCTTTCGCCAAAGGTCGTGCTTTCGTCATTTGAGATCCGCACATGCGCAGTCGGGCACATCTGGTCAGAGGTTTGCAAAGCATGCTGGGAATTTTTGTCTGCTTTGAAATGATTGTGGACATTTGGAATTAATGTCTCATAGAGATGAAAAGGGATTTTTTATCAAACTCTGATATAAATGGCGTCCATTTACTTTTAGTGACTTCATCTAAGAATTTGTCTTTAAGAATTATTTTTTGACAATTACTTCCAGTGACTTGTTTAATGTATTTTGGTCATCATCAGAACATCAGACTGTCTTAACCTGCAAGAGCACATCGCTATCAACAAAAGTTTAAGAACATTTATTCTCTTTTTAATCTGACCAATTTATGAAATACATGCAGTTCCATTGTTGTTGTTTTTCCATTGTTACATTCGTTTACCATTTGGAGTGACAACATGTCAAAATTGTTTTACCCAACCGCAAGGAAATTTTTTTGTGCCTATAGTCCATGAAGTAAATGTTATCTCCGAAATGATCACGCTGATTAATATTTGTAAATGGCAGTTTCAATTATTGTTTAACTTTATAATGGAAAATAATTGTAACAGGGACATCAATCCTTGTGACCTATTCTAACATATACCCTTTTAGATCTATATGTATTGTCCCTGGTAAAAAATTTAAAGCATTATTTGAATATAAGTGTCTTAACTACGGAATATATTCTATGTAACATATTCAATACAAATGTAAAATAATGAAGTAGTGTTGCATTAAAAAAATCACTTATTATTTCCTTGTAGGCCCAATGCTTTATAACAGATTTTCAATATGTCTCATGTAACCTTACAACACAGATTTTAAGACAATACCGACTCGATTTCAAATGTAACTGCGCCATTTCCGATCTAGGTTTGAATTTCAAAATGGCGGCAATGGTCGTCTGCTGGTAAGTGCGAGGGCAGACGATCATCACTCCGCCCGCGTTCCAAACTATTGTGCATAAGTGTTGACACACGTGTTCGCTGTTTGACAGGAATGTCGAACGCACTCGTTGCTTTACACATGCAAAGGGGATGTTGAAAGTCTCCGCCTTTTGTGTATGACTCCATTACAGCATGATCTCCCTGAAATAAACCACGCCGTATAAATATCCTGCAAGTGACTCAGTTTAGAAACACCTTATTATTTCGTCATCCCATTCGTCAATATTTATAAAAGGAAAGAGGTTGGAGGTGTTGTGTATTTCTTTTTCTTTTCTTTCTTTTTATTAATCTAAGTTCACAGTAAATTGTTAATAAAGCAAGTCTTATAACACATATACGAATATCAAAAATAAAGATGTTTGTTTCCAAAGGCCAAGCAAATATAAGCAGATATAAAAGTTTAAAGGGACAGTAGCACGTTTTTTGACAATTCTATATTATATTTGATTTATTACTCTTCCATTTAGTTAAAATGCATTTTCTTTCAATTAGAACCATTTTTTCCTTTTCTGACATCACCTTATATTCTCCTTAAGAGCGTGCTACTGTCCCTTTAAGATATTGTTCATTAAACAAGTTTATTTTTTTAAGGATGCGATGTCTTCTTATTAAAGCAATTCTATTGTGTGCAAGGACATATTCTGTCCGAACAATAGTATATATTTTTTAAAGGTGTAAGACGAGTGCTCTTCTTTAACCTTTATTTGTATGATACGAACCTATTATTTATCAAACCTTTTTGCAAACCTTAAGAAATCAGTTATACCATTTTCAAACAATGACTCAATAACGTACGGTATATTTAAAACAAACCCCAAAAGTATTGAAATGTTTTATAAGTAAAGGAATTTAATTGTAAAAACGATCCAGAAGACAATTCGTCATTTAGGATACTGTTCTAAAGAAAATTCCCCAAGGATCTTTATTCTTGGTGCTCCGTAACATAGTTTAATACCAAAACTGTCGTTTATATCATTCCAAGAGAAAAATTGGTTAAAGCCTCAGAAAATATTGAAAGGAAGAGAGCACTTATTGATGTTAGTCTTACGTTACATGGCAAAGTAGTTCTAGTAATGAAAATCAATATGTTTTTCAAATCTGTACACATTTATACCATCTCAAACTTGACGCTTTCAATGACTACTTTTGTACATATATATGCTATAACTTTCTGTCCGTCACTTACTGTACGTTGTTGTAAGATGAATGCTGTAAATATCTGGAGAGGGAGACTTGATTGGACAACTTGTGCTCAACCCTTTTATTGAATGAATAAAATAAGTTTTAATAAGTCCTGATGGTGTCAGAAGGGGTCAAGTTGACCATATGAAATCTCGAGCATATAATAAATAGAGGATATTATATGAGTGTCCATGACATACTATGTTTACGACACGAGTGGCTTAATATTAGTATTTCCCGAGCGAGAGCGAGGGATATACTGATATTTAGGCACGAGTGTCGTAAACATAGTATGTCATGGGCACGAATATAATATTCTGTTTATTATCGTAGCCTACAAATTATAGAAATACTCAAAACATACTTCTAAGCATAGGCGGAATAGCCGCCGCCGGCCCGTATAGATTGTGACGTCATAGGTGGACCGTGACGTCAAAGCATTGTTAATAACGTGACGTCACAATGTAAAAGTGATATTTTGCCCTAGGGCAACATATGAAAAATATGAACCTCGGTATGACTGCCCTCGTAGGTAATAAAATGTATTATTATCTACGAGGGCAGTCATACCGGGGTTCATATTTTTCATATGTTGCCCTAGGGCAAAATATCACTTTTTCATTGTGACGTCACGTTATTAACAATGCTTTGACGTCACGGTTCACCTATGACGTCACAATCTATCCGGGCCGGCGGCGGCTTTTCCGCCTATGCTTATCAGAAGGTTTTGAGCAATTTCTTTGACTTGGAGGCTACGGTAATAAACAGAATATTATATTCGTGCCGATGACATACTATGTTTACGACACTCGTGCCTAAATATCAGTATATCCCTCGCTCTCGCTCGGGAAATACTAATATTTAGCCACTCGTGTCGTAAACATAGTATGTCATAGACATTCATATAATATCCTCTATTAAAGTCTGTAGTAGCCTAACACATATGAATTACCTTAACCCGTTTAATGTCTCTTGTCCAAAGAGGCTAAATGGAACAATTTCCTTCTGTGGCCTATATTGGTCAAGTTT
Organism: Steromphala cineraria; assembly: GCA_916613615.1. Classification (NCBI taxonomy): domain Eukaryota; kingdom Metazoa; phylum Mollusca; class Gastropoda; order Trochida; family Trochidae; genus Steromphala; species Steromphala cineraria. The sequence goes on from OU744726.1 coordinate 7,370,025, forward strand.
TGCCATACTCACAGTGTACCCTCTGGCCCTCTGACATCATATACTGTTTTGTACAGATGTCTGACATATTCGGGCGATTCTGACTGGAAATGTGCACCCGCAAACTAGGCATAATCTCAAGTATTTAGCTTTTATTACTTAATATCTTTTACTTTGATGTTATGTTGGTATTTCTGCCCAAATATTTAATTCACAACAAACGATTTCACCTTTAACCTTTAATACAGTATAGGTCCTCAACCAGAAAGTGAAGTTATGAGATGTATACTACTCAGAAGAAGTTACGGACCAAACCTATATTTTGACATCATCATAGAGGAAGAACCATTGCGTGGCTGCAATATGTTTCCATACAGAGACATATTGCATAGCGAGTTGTTTCAGCCAATGAATGAAAAAACTGTTGAACCATCCTGTAAAACTTGTTATGATTTAGTCCTCGATAATAATCGGTTTGCTTACGTCTGACAATGACGAATGCTAGTGATATTTGTGGTCAAATTGTTCGTGGAAAATGCATATGACACGTGGAAAGATATAACTACCTTATAAAGACCCGACCACATTGCTTTTGGGCTATGCAAACAGTTTCATGGACCCTTCTTTTGAGCATGAATTAGTGATTATTGTTGTACTCGTTGTTTTTTTATAGAGCATATGCTTCGCACACATTTCTTAGGTCGTCAGGATAAACTGAACCTATTTCAACAAAAACATTTACAGAGAAAGTTAAATCCATATATTTATATTCTCTATTTACAGAAAATGAGTTTGACCATTAAGCTCTTTGAGTAGTATAAAATCACATCGATGAGGTACAGTAATTGCTTATAAAGACTGAATTTGAACATACTAATTTCAAGGTACGTCAGGTATCCTTGAAACTTACGTGGACATGTTATCTGATTTACGTGTTATTTGACAAGAATAATTAGGCTAACAGTATCAGTGTTGCCAAGGTTAGCAAACAGCTTGAAGGTAACAGGAGCTTAAATTATACAAATTCACTTTTTTCATTTTATACTCATCGAATGACACAACTTACAAGGTTGATATAGACTAAGATATAGTCTATGAAGTATTCAAAATAATTATCAAAATTCCTTAATATCATCGTTTTCTTTAGGCGTTTCACTTTGTTCAACGTTGACCTATAGGAGAGGACCAATGCTGTATAAAAGGATCATGTTTAATTCAATCATGCAGCAGGACTATACCTTGATACAGGTGTCAGCGTGTTGCAAGTGATTCAGGCCATGTAGCACGTTAAGTCTTACTTGTTCCCAATCAAATCAAAGTTTATACAAATATTCCTTCACCACGGGGTACATGGGGTAAAACATATCAATACTCAACATCTTTATCAGTTGTCGTGGAAAAAGTTTCACATATAAAGCAAACAATGTGTGTGGTCATTTTAGTGTTTAATTTATTAATTTGAATTTATTATCTTACCTGAAACGTGTATACATGCCTTTGATATTTCTTTTGATAGATTGAATATGTTATAATAGGTAAAATTTGCATTACATTTATTGAAATCTCTTTACCTCCCTTCAGAAGACGTTGCCTCTAGAATGGTTCAGTAAGCTAACCACTACACCAATGTGCAATACAACTTCAAACTTTAACTGATCAACGGGAAATACGAGAAACCGCGTGTTAAGATATGTATATATCAATCAGTAATGCATTGGTTTCTTGCTAAGCATGTGCATAACTAACACTAGCTAATAGTAAGAAGTGTTACTAAATGGGAGGTGGTTTATTGCTAGCACGTGTAGTGGTTAGAGCATCTGACATTTACCTAGGTTAATATGGACTGAGCGATGTGGACCATATTCAGGAAACGAGAGTGGGTAAAGAAAACACTCGTGAAATATGAAATGTCATTTCGTTACATAGGTACATAACGGTCTCTTCGTTACAGATCTTAAAGCAAGCATGGTTTCATTGTTCTAAGGATGGTTGTATCGTCCTCGCGTGGTGGCAACTTTTATTCGTGTCATTTGATAACATTTTAGTGGTATTCTGAGGATACCTTGTATAATGTATAACAAAACATCGATTCCATGCAAGATTTTCAGAAGCATTTTGAACCTTACGAAAAGGACATGTGGAAAATTTATGAGAATAAAATAGTTATTGTCGAATAAGGGAAATTGTACAGCACGGTCAGCATGAATACAAGTTCTAGGTTTAATACAATAATACAATACCAGGATTTACCAATATAAAGAAAAAGAAAACACAAACCAACATCTACATCGTGCACATACTTTCATACGCACACTACACACAGACTAGAAGTTATGTAGCAAGTTAAAGTAGAATGAAATTATAGAAGATTTTAATAAAAAGGACGAAATTTCAGCATCAAGTTGCTTCCATATTGCACGAAGACAGATAGTTTGATGTGTGAAAGTCAACTTGGTAAACTTGGTTACGATATTGTTGATTTTGTAATCCGAAATCTGAAGTTCATCACCTGTTTTCGTCATCAGGACAATACATATTTCTAGGGGAAATTCAGTATCATTATTACTTCAGTTGTAATTTCTAGAAATGTCAACATGAGTCATATAATATTTCTTTGTGGAAATTTATCATAAAAGTACTGTTTTCATGTCAAAAGTGATAATTCAGTCAAATTGTCATAATATCTGCAGAAACACATTTCAGTTTTCAAAATAGGGATTCTTAACTATCTATTGTTTTACATATGGTGGTAACAAGCCTCGTTAACAATGTATCAATGTAGTTTGTATAAACACTTAAAGTAATAAAAGTGAATGTTTATGGTATTTTTAGATTGTGTCATTATCGAAAATAATGTCATCATGTCGAAAAGTCATTGCCATGATACATGTCCTTCATTCACCACAACATTCTCCTTATGAGGGTGTTTTAATATTTTCAATCTATTTGATCTCTAATAAACACGATACTCAAAAAGTAAGTTTCAAAGTAAATGATATTCAAGTAGTATATCCTTCAAGAACCTGATGTATTCTCAAAATGACAAATCTGTTTGTTTGTTTATATTCCTTTAAATGTTTGTACATTTATTTGAATAATACATTTATGGTTATGTGGTATAACCATTAACTGTGAATGAACAGCGAATGAATGACTCATTTTGAAACATGTGAGTTAGAAAGACAGACATCTTGACTTCATTTCTTGTTTGCTGTGTTCTGGTATTGTTTTTGGCGGAATGTAGAATAGGAGTACAAAATTTTTTTCCAGAGATTTTCATATGAAAGCTCCAGAGGCAAAATAATTATTCAAAATTGAACTCAGATCTTAAATCTAATGTTTTGGTTAATTAATTATTTGAAATAATGTGTTTGTCTGCGAATACCATTGAAATGTCATAACTGGTCAGGATTTCTTGAAATTAAATTCATATGGACAAGTTTTAAAATTTATTTCTTATTTCAGTTGAGCCCCAATTTGACGATGAGTACCCCGACTGCGCCAACATATACCGTTACTACGGTCCCGGTGAGTTCATCTTCTGGTGAAGCTATTCTTTGCTTTAAATTGATTAAACATTTTAAGTTTTTAAGTTAGTGATGAATCTCGAGGAAAAATACGAATTGAAAAAAAAAGTGTTCTAAAATCGAAAAAGTTAACTGACGTCCAAAAGAAACTCTGCCATACCATATTATTGATGTTGTCAGTTGAATTTGCGATGACATAATTGAAACCTAAGCTTTTATGCTTAACATTTTTAATTAAGCAATTCCCATAAATATTTGTGATTTAAAAAAAAGGCAAAATCACGTGACCTTGGTTCTGGTACTGGGACACGTGACACTAAAGCTGTCCATTAGGTTTCTTGATCTACCTCTTAGTTAAAAAAACAACTAAAAAGCGGTTTACGTCGTAGCAAAAAAATGTGAATCCGCTCTGAAGATTGACAAAATAAGCAACAACTCCCCTTGCCACAAAATTGTTCCTTCATTTATTGGTAGCATAATGCGGCAATACAGAATGTTTATGAGGATTTAAGACAACCAAGAAACACAAATAAACAGTTTTTCAGCACTACATGAAGGCTGATATATTTTACGTTAAACCATCGCAAACGTTGCCTCTTAGTGACATCATTGACATAAAAGGTGGGCATGTTCTTATTACCTAGGGCATTGACAGGTGTAATCAGACACCCTCTTGTGATGTACTAATACAACTTGAGAAAAATTGGAGAACAAAAACTACGACTACACTTAAAGGGGCAGTAGAACGTTTTAGTGGGGATATGAGGTGATGTCAGGAAAATCAAAATTAATGGTTCCTAATTGAAAGACAATGTATTTAAACTAAATGGAGCAGTAATAATTCAAATATATAATGTAAAGTTTAGCCGTGCAATTCCTTTTTCTTACACAACATGACTTAAAGGTGTTCACACAAAATGGCCGCCAATGGAATTTATGTGAATCTTCATACTTTGTCCTCTAACTGTGGATGATTGGCTTGCGTAATGAGGTTTTTGACACTATCAAAATGATACATTGAGCATTAACGTACAATTGTCAGTGAAAAAAATAAAATATAAAATCATCAAAAAACGTGCTTCTGCCCCTTTAATGTTGTATTATCTACATATGTTGTCCATCAGTGGTGTTTGTTCATGTATTTACTTTCATTTGAAGGAAAGAGGTTTTTGAGTTAAAGGACCACTAAAGCTAAGAAAACATTGGATTTTTTCAATATTTCGTATGGGAACCTTTGGCAACAATGCATGCACTTATTCATTATTTAAGGTTGTACAAGATTATGTAATGACCATGTTCCGATGATGAATCAACCAATCAGTGTACTGTCCGTGCAGGCCCAGCCCTACGTCATCATGAAGGAGGGTGGAGGTTACGAAGGACTCGTAGTAGACATCTTGGACAAGGTGTCGGCCAGACTTCGCTTCCGGTATGACATGCGCCCTGCATCTGACGGGATGTATGGTTCTATAGACAGCCGCGGAGTGTGGAATGGAATGATCGGAGAACTTCAGAGAAGGGTAGAGACAGAAATCTCTTGTTTCTTAAGAATTAGCTGAAACCTCATCATGTTCATGGCGTTAAAGTGATGTGTATGGGCGTATGTCCATTTTGATCTCAAATAATCACTAAGTTACCTACCTAACTGACTCAAATATTTTGAGTTTTTTACTCAAGTTAAGTCAAAAATAAAACTCAGTTTTGTTTGAGAAATCCATTTATTTGAGTTTTCTCAAATGTGAGTAAAAACTGACTTAAGTTTGTTTCCAGAAATTGGGGCCAGATCTTAAAACAAAACAGTAATATGACAACTTAATAAATAAATCCAACGACCAAAAAAAACTTTTGCGTTCCTATGTATTATATTTGTCAAACTTCACACCTGTTCCTGGGCCAAAATATGATAATAAAAAAAAGTTCTCCTGACATGGATATTAAACGTCATTAATGTCCATAATAAAATTAAATCAACTTCTAAAACTTGCCTTGCTTTTAGGAAGCCGACATTGCAGCAGGTGACCTGACGATCACCTCAGAACGGGAAGCAGCGGTGGACTTTTCCCCGCCATATTTAACCCAGTACCTCCGTCTCCTAGTCAAGAAACCCGCACACGCGCAGGAGGGACTCGGCCTTCTAGTTGAGCCCTTCACTACGGAATTATGGTTCCTGATTCTACTGGCCTTCCTCGTGGTCGCATTCCTATTCATCGTCATCGGACGCTTCGACCCCTATGAGTGGAGCCAGGTACCCCCCGGACGTGACGTCAGAGGCGCCAGACATAGCTTCGGGCTCCGGGAGAGCTTCATGTTCGTCTTCAGCACCCTCACCTGGCAGGGTACGGATTAAAGTTGAAATAGTCTAATATCATGATATAACTTTTCTTAATCATTAACGTGAATGAATGAGTTCTGAAAGTTTCAGATTCAAAGTCTCTCATAATACACTGAATACAGGCTACCAAAGCCTCCGAACTGCAATTATTATTCCAAACGCCCGAAAATGCCTTGGATCTAATTAGTTATGGTTCAATTAAGGTTCAGCCCAAAACATACCATTTCTGTTTAGGGTCAGTATGTTACACTATGAATTATGGTCTTACCTGAAGGTAATATTCAGCACTTTGTAGCAAAACCGTTTGAATTCGACTGAGGTTGACAAGTTTGATATAGTTTCCAATGGTTCTGAGTACAAATAGGTCTTAAGGGTTAAAGCAATGAATTCAAAGACATCAACGGCGTTATGTAAACCTAATGCCGGGAATACTTTACTTCCTTCTTAAAATGACCCTCATATCTTTTTAAGGATTCCGGGAGAGTCCAAGATCAATGTCGGGAAGGTTCCTGGCAGCATTCTGGTTCATCTTCACGCTGTTCGCCGTGGTGTCATACATCGCCAACATGACGGCCTTCCTGATGGTCCGCCAGGAGAAGATCCCGTCCATGCCCTTCCGGGACATCAACGATCTCCTCTCCGACGGCGAGGTGAACGTCGGCATGATCAAGGGAGGTAACACCTTCAAGACTCTTCGGAAGAGCCCGGTACAGCTGTACCAGCGTCTCGCAGACTACGTGGACAGCAGACAGACCTTTGTCGACTCGGCCGAAGATGGCGTCAGGAGAGTACGATCCTCAAACGGCCAGTACGCCATGTATATGGAGTCTGCAAGTGCCAGCTTCTTTGCCACCTACAACTGTGACGTCATGGTGTACGGAGCCGAGCACTTTCCGTCGGGACTCGGACTTGCGACCCGGAAGAACAGCCGGCTAGGTGCGCAGATCAACCAGGCCATCAAGGAACTGGAGGAGAGCGGGGAACTGCAGGCGCTACAGCGGAAGTGGTGGGACACGCGTACGTGTGGTGACCCGGATGCAAACCGTCAGTACAAGAAGCAGCGAGACACTCCCCTCGTCGTCTACCAGCTCGTACCACGTGACCTGAGCGTCGCCTTTCTCCTGCTGCTCGTCGGGGTTATTCTGGCTGTCGTCTTCCTCATTGTGGACGTCGTCGTGAGCAAGATGAGGACTACGGTGAGTTGCTTGCAGGATCAGGAGAATATCCACCTTATTCAGTTAAGATATGCTATCTTCGGGTATGTTATCGTTTCTTACCACAAGTGTTACAGCAGCCTTGCTTTATCCGAACAGATCCTACATAGTACACTTACGTGGTGCTCAGAATATAGATGTTCTGAAATGGTTGCTATTGCAGTCATTCAAATCACAGCGGATACCTATTTTAACATGATTGTTTATCCTTTAATGTAAGACATTGGCTAAATACTATTGAACATTCCACAAATACAATTGCACAAGACAGTTCAAACAGGCCAAGCTTATATTTTGTATAAATTTATGGTAATTTTTTTTTCAGAAATTCGCTCCCCATGGCCAGCCGAGACGAGAGGACCGTATCACAGGGGAGAGGTTCACAGCAGATGGGTCCGAGCTGAAGACACGAGGGGAAGATGACGGGATCAGAGGACAGCCGTAGAGAGATGTGTCGCGCTTTCTCATTGGATGAAGTTACATGATTGTCCATTGATGTGTCAATCCATCATAAGTTGACATTATTAGATCTTATGATAGCAATGAGAGGCAAAAATGTCTACTGAAATACTTACGTTGTACTTTTGCCATGTTTTGCCTTTCAGTATGGAGACTGGATATGCACAAATTACTGTAAGATGTTTAAAAGCAAGGCTATCACGGTGAATAATATGGCTCATTATATCCTGGTTAACGCAATCGCGGGTCCGGTCATTTGCTAAGGAGAGATGTGGGGTGGGTTTGTTTGCTAAACTGGATAATCAAGAGCCCTCACTCGAAAGGTTTACAATTAATGTTGTAAGGACTTTCAAATGCTTGGGTAGGTTGTTGAGGAAATGGGTCGGTGTGATCCCTCGTATTGTATCAAATGCAGATAGGCTTAAAAGTAGTAATTTATTGAGGTTTTATAGGGTAGTACATAGATAGGAAAGATATGTTCTTGACGACGATTAGCTACTTTATACATAACTCTCGTTTTCAATAATGATCACAATTGTTTAACCCTTAAGCATTTTGTTTAATTTCTGATTTTAATATTTAATTGAAGAAATATTGTCTAATCATTGTGAGGAGTTATGTCGCATTAGATAGCTCTCCCATCGGTGTACAGAAGATTTCGTCCCGTATTATCAGCAACCTTCCAACAAACAGGTCACCAACACTTAGATATAATACTACCATCACCAGTGCATCCTCGATAATTCAAATTAAACTTTCTGATGATTCTCCACTTTACAAGAGTATTGTATAATTAGAGAGAAGACGGGCTTTTAAAGGGAGGTAATCAAATTATCGCTTCAAGCACGTACTGAATCCAGGGGAAATTATCGGAACGTTTACTCTAGATTATCCGGATTATCGAGGATGTAACCAATGGCGTTTGTCTACTACCTCTTGTCGATATAGGTGTCAATAGCCTCTTGTCAGCCATGTATTGATGAAAGAAAATATAATTAATTATTTCATACCGTCCTATGTGATTTATTTTGGTTTATGTATTGGAAATGCCTAGCAGATTTGCATGAAATAGTTTTTAAGGGAAAGTTTGCTATTGGATGTAAGTACTCGAGAAAGATATTAAATAAATATAAGTGGATTGAAACTAGTACGTAATTTTGCCATATTGTTTTAGATGACACATTCCAAAAGTTTTGGCTAGAAATAATTTGATTGGTCGGCTCTACAAGGTATTCAAAACAATTTTTGATCTGATGTGGTTTATTGACTGAGATCGTTTAGGTGAATTTATGTCGTGGACAGTTGTTGTATAGATATCACTGTAGACATGTATAAATTGTATGGTCTGACTGTATCATTACCTCATCATCATTTCATTGTTCCATGACATCCTCTTTCACTTCATTCAGGTTAAACAAATCTTAGATCGGCAGTCATATACAATGTTGTCAATGTCGTGCATAATCGTGATTATGATTCGGATACGTGAGAACACTATTTTGAAAAGTGATTTGGAAGAAGTATGAACAACATTAACTTGAAAAATATCATCTCAGAATATGGTCTGACCGTTTGCAGAAATTAGTTTTCCTGTTTCATTAAATATACATACACAAGATTCTTATAATGTCCAGACATTTAACTTTAAAACCTTACACTATCATACTGTTACCTGAGCTATCGTCACTGTTAAATCTTTTTCTATTGTCCTAATCTCGAACCTCAAACTTGTCCGCCTTGGTGGGCGCATCATAACACTTTGGTATTGGGCTCCTTCATGCATTTCAAGTGCAAAAACATTTTCTTTCCAAATGTTTCATACACCATCCATTGTCATCATATAATCCTTGTTAATATCACCACGTTCACTACTATTGGCATCTTCTTACGCAAAGCCTCAGTTTTATGCCTTGCTGCCGACCCATGAGTGTTCTTTGCGGATATCAGCGCCCCATGCAGGCGATTATTAGCAGCTTCCAGTTACTTTCTGATTGGAATTTTGCTTTTTCTCATAGCAAGCTAGAGAACAAGCACAGGGTAAGCAGAAATGCATAAAACTGACAGTCCAGAAACCGGCGTTTTCGGCTTTGCGTAGGAAGATGTACTATTGGATGCATGTTCTAGATTGTGTTATATATGAGGATTCCGTCGGTTGTCACGCAGAATTGAGATTATACGAAACTTCAGAACTATTTTAGCGTTTGCAACTTTGTTTGAAGAAAGACTAATTTATTTTTAGAAGAAAAAATAGATTCGCTGTGTTTTCGTTTTGACCTCTGGTAAATTGAAATAAAATCATTTAAACCTGATAGTGGGCCTTTGTTTTGTTTTGTAAGCTATAAGAGCTCTTGTGCTTATCAGATGATGCAGTACATCAAATGTTGAAGACTACCTAGTCAGAACATTCCAATGTGTTCTCTCTTATGGCTGGGACAGTCGCCAAATTAATAATGTATGACTACACACGATTTTGTTATGTATGTGTAACGAAAAATAGCTTTTTTAGGTTTTACGGTTTTATGACATCGTTGACAATTAACTTGTTTCAAGGACCCGAATCTCTTTAGAGCAGTGAAGATCTAGAAAACAGTTGGTGTATGTGATGGTACACGCCCTGCTTTGACCAAACTTAGGTATCAAGACAAAAAGAATTTTGGTTAGTCAGGCATATCATCAGACTCTCTCCACAGTGATAGATCACTAGGTCAATTCAGGGTATGACAATAGCCAGTAAAGTCTTATCGTAGCTCAATGTATGATATATCGGCGGAGCTTATGAGATTCTATGATTGAAGTGTACCTGTGTACAGCTGATTATTTTTGAAACTGGATTTATAATCTCATCTAGCCCGAATCAAAGTTATATCTGGTATTGAACCCCGGGATGATCTATATTTCAGTGGAGGAGTATTATAGATGTGGTTATCGTCAGCGTATGTATTGGCGTTAATAATTCACGATTTCCTTGTTAGAGATTCAACTCAAAGTATTTGCTGACAACATGAACAACACAGGTCCAAGAACGGATCCCTGGGGAACTCCTAGAAATAACATTCGGTTTTCCCTTGTATGACTGGTCCTTGGATCTCACTGTCTGACAGATATTATCAAAACCATATCATTGCAATAGCATTGATGCCAAGACCTGTTTGCATTCTTGTACTTTCTCCATGATACTCTTCAGAAATTAACTTGCATGTCAGAATGATGCCACCTTCGTCTTATGGAAGAATGTCATGTTTATATATAGACAGTGGTTGTCATCAGACGTCAATAAGGCATTTTCTGTGAAGTACCGTAATATTTATTGGTAATATTTATTGGTAAAAACAGCGGTCTGTAATTAAAGTTTCTTGCAATATTCATCTCTTTCAAAAATTGACTTAGATATGACTAATCCATATCATCATCTGGAAGGGATTGTCTTGGATGTATTTTCAAAGCACATAATTAAGCAATATACAAGTAGGCACAACAAAAGGCATAACATGACAAAACTGCAGATAATCTTGTAGATGTTTATTCTCATATGGATAAAAATATGTTCATGTATACAGTGGACAGCACAGTACAGTTTCATGTATACAGTGGACAGCACAGTACAGTATGCATGTATACAGTGGACAGCACAGTACAGTATGCATGTATACAGTGGACAGCACAGTACAGTATGCATGTATATAGTGGACAGCACAGTACAGTATGCATGTATACAGTGGACAGCACAGTACAGTATGTATGTATACAGTGGACAGCACAGTACAGTATGCATGTATAAGGCACACACAGAACACAAGGCTTTGGCAACAAGCAACAGAACGGTGAACAATTCAGGACTGTTGCATTAACACAGGTTGCACTATGCAACACATGGCAGAACTGGTGGGGTTAAACACAGGCAATGTCTAACTAAAATTGCTTGTGCAACTGATATAAATGACAAATTTTAAACGAGAAAATTAAACTTACATCAGTTTCAGGAAAATTCATACTTGAATTAGAAAGATATGATCCACGGAAAAAAGTATGTTGCTTCAACCAAATATATAAAAATATATATATATAAAGGGAGAAGGTAGAATTATGTTTGAAATATCATGAACTACAGTCTGGGGCTTTGTCTTTAAGAATTCTGTAACTGGTCATGTATACCATCTTTGCATCCATTTTGAGTTACCCTTGCTTCTGGTTGAAAAACACACAAAAAAAAAGTACTTATTGTTTGATTCATTATTTTGGACAAAACTAGGAAGGCCTCAATTTTGAAATTGCAAATTGATACAGTGATACTAATGACTGTAGACAATGATATTTTTTCTGTGCAACAAATTATACAGAACAAGGCATAGAACATTATATGTCAGATATCAGAGCAAAGGAAAACAACACTAACTTCCTTGATGTATTGCAATGGTATTTTCATGTACAAAATGAGTTTAATATATATAATCAAATATAATCAAGAAAGGATTTCTTGGATGACTGGAAATACTTTGATTATGAGGCATCAATATTTGAATTAGTCTTGTTTGATATTTTACAAAGTGGACAAATTGTATTAAAATTGTAAGTATATTTTTAATTTTGCAGTCACTGTTATATGGCTTTACAAGAGGTAAACAATTCCAAAAATTATATTTGTAACTTGTAAAAGGTTTAAGAAATAAATGCTATTTAGAAGGTGAAGAAATGTAACATTGCTATCTTCAATTTTACAAATCCTTTTGTTTCACTAGCAGGATTGACATGGTTGTTTTAGTTATAGGTTATTGACTAACAGACCTTTTCAGGTAATAAAATTAAAATACTCAATCAGTTAATCAATTAATTATTTGTTCTTGAACAAACCAATGGGATTTAGCATTGTAAAACTATTTCTTGATTTCCAAACCATAAAGAATTTAACATTAAAGAATCATTTACATAATTATCTGTTTGAAGATACATCTTATATAAATCACTGCTATGAGAAAGCGATTTAACGTTACATGGAAATTCAACATTATTTGTACATATAAAAATATTAAAATCTTATATCCTGTATGAAAATAAATGAAATTTAATTGGATAGAAACTGATATGTTACCTCATCACACACTAAAATCTTTGGTTGTCTTTAAAACAATACTTGCATAAATACTTTTTTAGTGCAAAAAGAAGAGAAAAAAAATAACTATTGAAAACAGATATGTCATTTGAATTTATAAAATCTTAGTAACCTGGAATAACGTCTAGACTGTTTTGATTAAAATAGTTCAAATAGTGACATCAAGTGAAATAGACATGCTGCATAAAAAGCTTGTCAGTAGAGTATAGTCCTTTAGTAGATTTTCTTATTTCCTAGGATAATATTTCCATCTTAAGTTCTATAATAGAAGTAGGAAAATAAATCTGGATCATAATGGTATTTTGTACATGATTACTCTATATGATTTTGAGAAATAATTAAAATATAAAATTATAGCATTCCTTTTAAAAACCAAATGAATGTTTTGTTGATCAATCAACATAACTTTTGGAGTGAGACAGATTTTGATAAAAATATTGCCTTCTTTTGCTTTGTTGGACAAATGAAATTTTATGGTAATTATTATTATAGAAGTAAGAATATAACTCTGGATCATAAAAGTATTTTGAACATGATTACTCTATATGAATTTTTGAGAAATCATTACAATATAACATAACAGCATAACTTTGAAAACCAAATTGAATTTTATTTTTATTAAGGTGTCAACATAACTTTTGGTGTGAGAAAAATGTGAATAAAATATTGCCTTCTTTTTTTTTGGTGGACAAATGGTATAGAGGTACATGTAATATTTTCTTGGGACTTTCATATACAGATTATGCATAAAATACAAAGAAATTGTTATAATAAATATAATATATTTATAAATATTTCACTTATATAAATCATTCTCTCATGTCAATTTGTAAAAGGAACATAGGTTCGCTACTGCATTAAGATCTGAGCAAGTGTTTTGTTGGGTTTAACCAATCAGTGACAAGATTACAAAATCAGCCACATGATTTGATACCTAAGCAGGCCTGTGATTGGTTGAAATTATTAATTGAGAAAATAAATTAAATTCAGATCATTATAGTGAGGTACAATTGGTGTTAGATCTGATTATAAAGGTTTTGTTAAATTAATGAAATGTAAATATTTATGACAATTTGTTACTTTACAGGCTTGGTATATAGAAAACATGATACACTAAGGAATTTTATTGGCATTTATAGAAGATATAGAATACTGTGTTAACTTCATCCATTCATGCTTGATAACAGTGTAAGAATACAGAATCATCATCTTTGATACAATGAGAAAGTGAATACCCTTAAAAGCAAAATGATAATTGTCTGATTATTTAATCTTATTTTAATTTTACAGTGCTTTGATTTATTCTCTTGTCATGGTTCTGCATTTATGATGTATAATTTATCTTAAAATTGTCATGTTATGTCTTCTCAATAAGTTAATACTCAAGATCATATGGTCCCAAATATTTTTGAAATTGAATGTTTTTTACGCAAAATACCCTTTGGCCTTAGAAAATACAATATTGCTCATGAGTAAAAATGAGGTTTTGTTTGATTTATGAAGCACACATTTAAATCATTAAAAGATGTTTATTTCTTTTCAGGTGAATGTTTGGCAACAATATGAATAATGCTTTAATCTGAGAATTATTTTCAAAAATGAAAATTAACTCTGTCAAACTTGGATAGGGAATTGTTAAAAGAAAATATGTTTGGCCTTTTGATATTATTCTTATACTTGATGCATAAATAAATAGGGTAAATGTCTCTGCATTTAGCTTCAATCACATTCCCCTTTCAAAAATAGCAATGAGTATCCTGTCGTCATACGAGGGTTTTTGCCTGATGGATATTAGGAGTTTGTTTGGAGCTAAACATGGAAACATATGCTGAAAAAGCAGGAAGGTGAGTGGCAAAAAATATTGAAATGAGGCATAAAAAACACAGTGTTGTAACATTTGGGACAGTTAATCTAGATCACAGTTAAGACTGAAACTTAAGAACACTGCACATAGAACATAACAATAATATTAAATCTGAGCAACCATAAGCTTATACACAACTTCATTTCACAGAATCATCAGCACTAAATCCGTGAAGTACCGGTAGTCTTACTGGCCATGGCATATCAACCAATCAGGTTCAAGTATCTTACGAGTAATGGCAAAACAACCAATAATTGTCAAGTATCCCACAAATCATGGCATATCAACTTATCATCTTCACCAATTTCACAGGTCTTGCAAAACAACCAATGAGATCTCTCCTGGTATATCCAGCCAATCCATGTAGCTCACAGGTCACAGCCATTACAACCAATGAAAACTCTCATCACAACACAGCCAATACAAGTCTCTCATTTACATATATCACATCGTAAATATTCAACAAATGTCCAGTTATATAAATATAGAACATTTTTGGATGTTTTCACTCTTGAAAAAATAATGATATTCACTTCTTTATTCCGTGAAATTCATTGTTGATGGGATCTAGAACTTGGTCAAAATAAAGTTACTAGAGACATGTTTCCCTTGACGCTTTGATCTGATGATGATTAGAAAGTACTTTATTAAAAAGTATATCTGAGACCAAAGTGATGATCTCTTGTTCGAATTTACGATAAGGTGGTTTTGGTCTATATATTATCTGAGCATAATTCATTAAATGATGACCACTCATGACTAACTCATCGGCTTATGATCATAAAATAATCCATGTTAAGTCAATGTTCAGAGATAATATTAATCAACTTTAGACAAATTGATTTTCAATTCAAAGACCTGATCTTCAGTTAGTTTGTTTGAATCAAAGACAAACTTTGATGAATTCTTTCTATTTTCTCATCAGTGATCACTTTGTTTTAATCCATAAATCTCAGCCCATGTCAGTTCTATTCAGTCATATTCTCTGATGAGTTGATCTTCATCTCAGTAACTGCTGGACATTCAGTTTAATATCTTAGAAAAACATTTCTCCATATAAATCAATAACAAATTGAGTTTGTTCTTACTCAGAATGTTTATCAAGCTTAATCCAGGCAAGAAAGAAAGATCCATTTCATTCTTCTATCACAGACAAACAGAAATGGTTTCACACCAAAATGACTGATTCTCCAAAGCTGAATATTTGGAACTGTTTGATTTTTCTCCTTTGATTGTTTGGTGTCACAGCCTCTGTCTTTAAGGAATTATTGTCAATCAGAAACCAAGCCAGTGTATATTCCATTTTCAAGGTAAAATTCACAAAGTGAATTGTTCTCATTCCAAGATGGCTGAAGCACCTAAGCTGAAATTCTGAAATTGTTTGACTTTTCTACGTTGAGTGTTTGGCGTCATTGACTCTGTCATGGACCTTGTCATCCAGGGCAAGCTCTGGAATATCCCGTAGTCCTGGAGACTGTCAAGTATCTCGTCCCTGTTCAGGATTCCTCCAAATATGAATGGCTGAAAGACATAATATTTCAACTATGAAATTTTGACAATTTCCTTTTCTTAAAAATATTAATGGTATAGGGAATTCATTAAATATTAATCTCTTTAGTTGCAGGCCACAACAACCTTTTTGAAATTAAATGAAACAAAATCAAATATGATAAATTCATACCTTCTATGAAATATATACTTGTAATCTTATATATTCAATTTAAGTTTTTGACATCTAAGTTTATTAATTTAAATCATTCAGAATTAGGAAAATAAATAGTGGAACTTAAAAATAGAGCCATTGGCTCTGTAGCTCATCAGGCTTCATTATCAATTATGCTGTAGAGTGTGGCTAATGTGATTCCCTCGTTGTAGGGGCCACAGGGTCACCAATCATAAAGTTAAGTATATAGGTGACAAGTTTCAGTTTTCTAGCCTAGGCCTTATACTTCAGGAGGAGAAGATGAAAATAGATTTTAAGGACGTTCCTTTTGCCTTTATTAGGGGCAACACGGTCACCAAACCTACAATTCAAATTCCTCACTTGTCAAGGAGTTTGTTCACAAAATTTCAGCTTTCTAGGCCTTATGCTTCTGGAGAAGAAGATGTAAATAGGTTTTTAGGGCTTGGTTCCTGTGGCCCTTATCAGGGGTCACAGGGCCACGAAAGCTACAATTTATAATCTTCACTAGCCAAGGAGTCTGTACACAAAGTTTCAGCTTCCTAGGCCTTATGCTTCTGGAGAAGAAGATGAAAATAGGTTTTTAGGGCTTGGCCCCTGTGGCCCTTATTAGGGGTCACAGGGCCACCAAAGCTACAATTTATAATCCTCACTAGTCAAGGAGTCTGTACACAAAGTTTCAGCTTTCTAGGCCTTATGCTTCTGGAGAAGAAGATGAAAATAGGTTTTTAGGGCGTGGCCCCTGTGACCCTTATTAGGGGTCACAGGGCCACCAAAGCTTCAATTTATAATCCTCACTAGTCAAGGAGTCTGTACACAAAGTTTCAGCTTTCCAGGCCTTATGGTTCTGGAGAAGAAGTCGAAATTCCACAAAGTCTACGGACGGACGGACGGATGGATGGACGGACGGACGGACGGATGGACGGATAGACGCCGGACAACATGCCATGCCATAAGCCCATCGGGCCTTACAGGCCAGATGAGCTAATAAAAGTGGAAATATCACATGCAGTCAATAAGGTCCAGATATAACACTGCATTACAAAGTGAGGAAAATAGTGTGCATTTTGTGATTTTATATAATTTTGTGTGAATTTTTTTAATTCATCTCAAATCTCACGTGTCAGATAGGGAAAACAATGTTTTTTTGAAACAAAGTTTTAAGGCCTAAACATATTCCCTGAAAATTAATGAATAGTTATTAGGACATTTCTAAATCAAATGGAGATTCTCAAAGATTCAAAGTGTTGCTTGAGATCTTGTTGAAGAACTATATATTGTAAATGACAACATGTTTGAATCATAGCATCTTCAATAGAAACTATCTAGAGTGAAAAATACCACTCAAAATAATTATTATGCTAACCATGAAGCAAAAAATAAAATAAAATAATTGAATAATACATTAAGATTCTAAAAGCATCAAAACAGAAGATGGAAAATCACGAATAAATTACAGAACACGATATACCCTATAACATAAATGGTATCCATCCACTATTCTCATATCACCAGCCCTCTCATCCATCTGAACCGCATTGAAAACTTAAAATATCAACTACCCTCCATCAACCATCCTTATCCATCAACCGCTTTCATTACCCTACCTTTTCAAACATCCCTTTTTCCACCATTCTATCGTATTCATAACCATATCTAATCCACCACCCTCCCTTCTCTACGATCCGACCTTTTCCACCACCCTCCCTTATCCACCATTCTACCTTATCAACACCCTCCCTTATCCACCATTCTACCTTATCAACACCCTCCCTTATCCACCATTCTACCTTATCAACACCCTCCCTTATCCACCATTCTACCTTATCAACACCCTCCCTTATCCACCATTCTACCTTATCAACACCCTCCCTTATCCACCATTCTACCTTATCAACACCCTCCCTTATCCACCATTCTACCTTATCAACACCCTCCCTTATCCACCATTCTACCTTATCAACACCCTCCCTTATCCACCATTCTACCTTATCAACACCCTCCCTTATCCACCATTCTACCTTATCAACACCCTCCCTTATCCACCATTCTACCTTATCAACACCCTCCCTTATCCACCATTCTACCTTATCAACACCCTCCCTTATCCACCATTCTACCTTATCAACACCCTCCCTTATCCATCATTCTACCTTATAAACACCCTTCCTTATCCACCATTCTACCTTATCAACACCCTTCCTTATCTGTCATACTCTTTAATAATAATAATAATAATAATAATAAAAGTAGTTTATTACTGTGTCTTAAGATACAGCTCCGGGCCATTTCTAGGCCGAAAAGACACCATAATATATATTTACAAACATGAATATCAATAATTAAATATTTAATATTCAGAGTCTAAAGGACACATCCATATATAACATTTTCATCCATTCATACCACAAATTTCAAGCACACATAATTTAAAAACATAATAGAAAGGGTATATAAAAGATGTTAAGATAAATATTGCAATAAGATCACATTCAAATTCATTAAGAAAGTTTTTTGGAGAACATACGTTGGAGAGATTTAGCAAGTTCATATTGGATATCATCGCTTGTCATCAGCCAGTAGAATTTGTCATATAAATTGAAGTCAGTAAATCCGGGATTTAGATGTTTACATTTATAGAATAATGTATTGCGGATATCAGAGTAGAAGTTACACTGCATCAGGAAGTGAATCTCGTCTTCTACTGCGTGGTCATCACACAGTGTACATAGTCTATCTTGGAGGGGGATAACAGGCTTGGCATAACGTCCTTTCTCGATGTTAAGGGGCAGGCTTCCACTGCGAAAAGATGACATCAGACTTCTTTGATGTCTTGTTATATTTATCTGTGTATAGTGACATGTACTTATTTCTTGTTTGTAAAGTCTATATGTTCTGAGTTTATTTCCATTAGGCTTATTATTGTCATTAAATAGGTCATGGTGCCATTGTTCACGATCTGTATTGTCCAATATATCTAGGGCTTTGTGCAACAGTTCGGTTTTTGTGATGTTTGAGCAAAACACGTTGATTTGTTCCTGTCCATGTAAGTTAAGCTTTTTAATGATGTGTTGAGCTCTGTAATCCCAGGATGATTTTCTTCGGATTGACCATGTGTGCAAAGCAGCACATAATGTGTCCTGTCCTGCTGTCACCATCTTATGAAAATAACGTATGACTTCAATCTTTATTTTGGAATCAGAACTTCTCCATCCCAAATCACCTCTCATAGCTAATGTGGCTGTGTTTTTCCTAACTCCAAGAAAAAATCGTCCTGCTTTATTCTGAATTTGTCCGATTTCTTTATATTGATTTAATCCCCAAATGCTGGCACTGTAGTTGATTATGGGTTGGACGTAACTATCATATAGCTTGGTGAACACATCAAGACTGAAACCTCCAAGGGAATTGAACTTTGCCATAATAACACCAAGAGCTCTATTAGCTGACTTACACACTTCTTTCACAGTTTTCCTATAATCACAATGCTCGTTGAGCCACAAACCTAAATATTTATATTCAGAACAATATGATATCTCCATATCACCACATGTGAAATTGTGAACAGATCTAGGAGTAGAGATTGGTCTGCAGTGCATAATCTTAGATTTTTCATTATTTACAGTCAGTTTCCACTTTGATGTCCAGGAGTGAAGGCAATCAAGGAGTTGTTGTAGCTTGTTTTCATCAGGAGCTATAAACACAATATCATCCGCATATAATAATAAAGACACATTAATAAGATCGATATCCACCCCACAATTTAATTTGCATAGTTCGCTGGCGAGGTCATCTATGAACATAGAAAAGAGAGTAGGAGAAATACAACAACCCTGTTTTACACCAATGTTCACATCGAACCAGTTGGTCTTCTCTGTATTAACTTTCACACAACATTTAACATCTTGATAAAGGGACTGTATTACTGATAAAAATTGTCCTTGTATTTTAAAGCGATTTGTCATCTTTAGCCAAAGTAACTGTCGTTGAACTGAGTCAAATGCCTTCTTAATGTCGATGAAGCACAAGTAGGTGGAGAGTTTTGATATCTTTCTGTTATAGACAATCTTAGTTAATGAATGTAGATGGTCCTGACATGACCTGCCTTTCCTGAAGCCATTTACTCCATGCCCTAACTTTTCAAAAAGCTCCTTTCAATCATCCTCTTTTATCAATCACTATCTCTTATAACACCACTCTCTTTTATCAGACATCCTGTCTAATCCACCACACTCCCTAATCAATCAACATGACCTATCCAATATCCCTTTAATCTATTGCTCTTTCCTCTAAAACAGTAATTTATACATCACTCTATCCAATCCATTTACCTCACTTAACCACCATCTTTCCTTATACACCATCTCTATTTTTGATCGTCATCCTATATCCTTTACTCCTTTACTAGAATTTAAAGATAAGCTACTTATGAATAATTAAAACAGATCAAAAAGCACTAGAAAGCAAAATATGAAAGAAAAGTTGACAAAAAAGACTGTGAAAATTATGCAATAACAAATATAACCCTTCTAAACGGATATAAAAGCTGTCAGTTGTGGATTTAAGGTATTAGAAGTGGGAGAAAGGTTAAAAAACATGAATTATCAAATGCTTTACAATGCAAAAGAATACAAAAGTTTTCACTTCAAAAGAACAACAAAGCACAAATCTCAAAACAACCAAAAGGAAGAAACACAACCACCCATGCACTGAGAAAGAGAGTTACCAAAGTATGTATCCACGACCCACCCCTCACTGCCCAACCCACTAGAGGGTGGCTGCATGGCCGGGGGGTAAGGCAGGTGGGGGAGGGGGGTCATGCTCCCCAGCCCACGGGAGCTTAGCCTTACGACCCAGAGCTAGAATACTATCATAAGCCTCATCCCGATTTATCATGGCTCCAAAAATCTGTGTCTGAAATCAAAGTGGCTAATTACATAATCACATACATACCTATTTATCTTTACAGATGTAAAATACATGTAAAGAATATTAAAAGCATGCATTAACATGTTATGCAAATAAAACCTGACTTAGCGCATTGGTTCTTTTGAAATTCAAGTTTTCCTTGCACGGATCAAACTAATCATATGTGATCACCATGACTCTATCTCAGCCATTGGACAATCATATCTTAAGGTCATAGATAGATCTACTTTATTGGTACTTGTGAATTTTATCATTCAATACTGATTTTCATAAATAACAGACTGAAGATTTTTAAAATAATTTATTTATCATTTATTATGATTATTGCTGAACGTACCTTATCGGACCCTGTGACAGCAATCTCTATAGCCATTCCTCCACCAGGCAACCACGAGTACGGTTTGGCCTGGAAAATACAAAAGATACGTACAATGCTGAAAATCAAAAGGCATCATGGGTCGGGCATGTTTAAAATCCAATAGATTTCAAGTTCTTATTTCATATTTTTCATCAAAATTGAAAATCATAAAAGCATATGATTGTCATCATAACACAATCATAAGATTTTAATTTAGATTTGTTTTCCTCCAAATACTGTAACATAACACTAAAACAAAGTGCACATTTTATAAAGGCAAATATTCACAAGTTATCAACAGAACTGAAAAGCAAACCTTTTCCATTTTGGTTATATCTGCCAATGGGATGACTATGTTTTTTGGTGATGGTGTTTTTGTTCTCTCAAAACACAGAAAACTGAAATATGAAAGTAATATTTACAACAGATGTAATGGGATTTCTCAGGCAATCAAATCAGAAAGTGCTCAATTCTTAATAAGTAATCAAAGGGGAGAGGGCTAATAGCTCCGCTGAAAGTTCTTTTAGTAAAAAGAGCAATATTGTAATAACTTTTCAATCACTTTTTCCTTGATAATTTTTTTCAATTCAAGGCTCACCTTGATTCACTTTATTTCAACATATGAAAATGAAAACATTACTAAAACAAGTTTCACTTGACATGCCAAAATCTGGTGCTGTTTCTCTGATAAAACTGTCCTGAATATATTTATTTCATATTGCAAAACACATGGAAAATGAGGTTTTTTTTCCTTGAATAAGAAGAACCCATATGGGTACTTTTTATACAAGAGAAGGTCTAGCAATCGATTATTTTTTCAAGAGACAAAAAAGTACCAATGCATGTACCTTCTAGTTAGGTAAAGCTTGCCATTTTTGAAAGCCGCTGTTAAAGACTTCTCTCTGTTGATAAGTGTACATCTTCTTCCGCCCTGCCAGCCTACAGACAGAGAGTCAACATGTTAGACAGACTGATTACATGCATTTGGAAACTTCAATATTGTTCTTTATTTACCACTTAGTGCCAAACCATTCATTACAAACTTTCAAACTTTCATAACAAGATTAACAACGTATCAACAACAAAATGGGTTTTGGTTATTTGCCATTTGAAGGCTTTTAAGTACTATTGCATGATCTTTGAAGATTTACCATCTTTAAGATGGATAATGCAAACTGAATTTAGATGAGTTATTGGACCTAGTATTTATTTTGACTGGGCTTAAACACTGGCTACAATTTGCCAACTTTTCTATGGCAGCTCCTACTCCTACTGCATCTGAGCTTGATAGTCACATCAGAAATCTACATTGAAGTAAATTTTTGCACAATGCAAAAAAGATTAAAGAGACTCTCAGGGTTGTCGGGGTCATAAATGCTAAAAGTGTCATCTGAACGAGAAGTTGCTGCAGGAAAGTATCATTTTAAAGCTTATCTACGTCATGTAGTGACAACTGAAGGTATGAAGTCGTGATTTTGATGGATAACAGGACAACGCGACAATCAATCAAATATATTTTCAAAAACTTATACAAAGCAGTCAGAATGTTAGTTAGTGAAGCTAGCTTCGGCGAATGTATATGACTAAACATCAATGCCAAGCCTTGAAACTAGGGACTGGAGAGTAAGTAGAGTTTGAACCAACCTGGAAGTGGACACTCTGTAAGCGGGAGATGGAAGAGCTCGCAGAAAGTTCGGTCATCGGTGGAGAGTCCAGTGTCGCCCCCTGGTGGCTCCAGCTTGTCCACATCCATGCTGTTAGGTCGACTTGATGGCAGGATGTACTGGAAGGCAAGATCAACACCAGCTTAGTTTTCTGTGTTTTGAATTCACTCACCTCAAGATTTCTTATTTTTCCAAAACTAAACAATCAGGGATTGTATAAAGAGGACCCTTACAGTGAGTCTACAAGTTAGAAACACTGAAGAACAAGTTGAGTTGACAATAACACATTCTTGCCCGACAAGGGACCTTCCTTTGCACTCAGTGTTATGACCTAAACATAAGATAAAGTTTGCTAAGATTTTGACCTGATGAAGAACAAAGATGTGTTCTATAGATATATATTCCCAGACAAAAACCCAGACATCATCAGCTTCAACCATAATGCTGTTCACCTTGTCGAGCTCTGACTTCATATTCCATGATATAGAAGTTGTACAATTGCTCTGACTTCATATATCTTAGATACAAGACTCAAGACATCATCAAAGCCCGTTTACCTTGTTGAGCTCTGACTTCATATTCCTCTTCTCATACTCTGCGTCAGTCGGCAGTCGGAGCCACATCTGGTGGGACGTGTCGTACTTGTGCTTGAGTCTCGGGAACCTGTGATACAGGTAGTCTACCAGGAACATCTTCACTCCCATCAGTAGACCTGCGGATAATGAAGTGTAAGAATGTTTTTACTGACAAGGATTGAAGCCATTCTTAAAACACTTGATGCCTGAGAAAAACATCCTGTTGCAGTCACTTAAGGGCTATATATGTTACCACCCCGAGAAAGAAATATGAACTATAACAATGTCACAGTTTATAAGTGATTTATTTGCTCGGGTCCAAGATAAAATCTTTGGGCTTAGATTATTAAGGTGTAGAAGAAGTAATACTGACATAATATAGCACATGACAAATTTCTTAGATATTCATTAATATTGATAAGTTCAAATAAATAGTGGTGTTTTATCAAATGTTAAATATTGATGAAGGGTGTCTAACCCCTGAAACATGTTACTGCAAAATTCAGCCCCTCCCGTCCCTTCATGGGTTGATGTGATTATCCCCCTCTTTTTTAAAATCTTAAACAAATTTCACAATATTTTAAATCTAAATAAAATCTGGTGTTTACCTCCAATATAGAATAGATGTGTTGTAGGAAATACACACGAGGCGATGGCACCAAATAGACATACAAAGAACAACTGTTTCGAGGCTGGAGCGTATCGCCAGGTGAACAAACTGTCAACATAAAATATTTTAAATGAATTATTTCATTATTCTTCATTCAATGTGCTTAAATTTAAATGAGGTTTCAAAACCACAATTTGATGGTTTGAAAAAGAAAGAAATTAACAACCAACAAAAAAGTTAAATTCTGTTATAGAATAATTATTATTTCAAATAACTTAACTCATATTATTTTACCTTTTGATTTTCTCTAAACTGTCAGCAAAAGATCCAAGAAAATTCTATAAATAAAGAAAATTCAAAATCATAACAATATAACGAAAAGGATATCATTTCATATCGTTCACAAAACATAAAGGTTCAACATAACATAAAGTTTTACAAAACAGTAACCTGATATTTGAAAATAAACTGTAAAACAGATCGATCAAACAAAATAGGCCTTGGATAAAAGTGTTTTTACTTTCCTGTTTTCATTCTCTTCAAAGTCTCTGACAGTGGTAATTACAAGACAATACCATCGACACACCACCCTTTTAGCTACAAGGAGTTAAAAAGTACACCTTTAACGACAAACGATTTATCAGAAACTCACCTGAACTTTACGAGCCACCTGCAGCACCAAGTTGAACTTGTCAGAAACTCCAAGATCCTTGCTGTCGTCAGACTCCTGGATAGTGGAAATTCAAACTTAAAACCAATACACTTGGCAACATAATGATAAAGTTAAAGATTTTATGGATATCCAACTTAATTCCTTGTTTTGTTTTTGTTTCACAAGATAGTAGCGTTTTGGTATAGATCCTTATACAAATTTCAAGCACTGGGAAAACAAGGAATAGACAGCTCTGCTTGAAGATATATCAGATCACTGGATGTTGTCCATTTTTAAGATGATATCGATAATGATGGCCTCAATAATCACTACATTTTTCTTTGATAAAAGCTAGGTCTATAGAAGCTGAAACTGTCCAACTATCCTTGCAAATAATAATTCTTGCCATTTTCTTCACTAGCTAATTCAAGCCACTTCATGGTTAGAGTGCAAGTAGTGAACTCCAAGAGGATTTTGATTGGGTTATCAAGTTTAGATGGAGTGCTCAAATGAGCTCGAACAAGACATGTCCTGATAGAGAAGTTAGATCCCTGATCACATAACATCTACCCATGTGATTATTTAAGCTTATATGCTGCCCACATTACATCTAGCCATGCTAGTAACTTACTGATCTTGTGAAAAAATGAACTGGGTTTACACATACACTGTATACAAAGAAAGTTTTAACTCAACCTTTATCAAGAGTTGATGGTACTCAAGGTAAAGCAAATTTATCCACCCTATCATCTTCTCCATTGCTTTACTTCTGTTGATATTTACAAGAATAAATCTTATTCCAATAACCATGTCAAAACTAACCTTCTTCTCTTCGTCCACTTGGTCAAAGAAGTTGAAGTTAATGTTCCAGCCCCTGGGGGAGAAAATATGGATGGTTCAGAAAAAAGGTTATATTCTTATATTGATTACATAATGATCAACATTTCAGTTCTGAAGATTCTTGAATGCACGTCATCAATATGTACACTTTTTGTGTGACAACTGGACAACATCTTGCAATCCTGTGCCATGAATACAAAAACTGATGCAATTTATTTGTTTCCCACATTGATATACATGAACAATTGATGAAAAACACAGAGTTTTATATTAATGAATAATTTTTTTACATGTTCTTAACTTCATTCTGTTAGAGTATCAAATACAGTTAAAATTAAGTAAGCATTTAATCTTCTTCCAGTCTCTTCATTAATTTTTTTTTAATTAATAGAATTGTTGTTGAAGTAATAACTTATTCATGGTCCCATGAAGTTTTGCTAAACCTCTGACCGTAAGTAATTTATGCACACGACTTAAAAACTCAAAAACTCGTTATGTTACCTGTATCTCAGGTAGTTAATGAACAGTCTGAAGGTGAAACAGAAGAGCATGACAGGTAGGAAGCAGCCCACCCACACAGAGTACATGTACACCTGGGGAGAAAAGACAGTTATTAGTACAGGAGCCAGTGTGTCATACTGTTTCATTGAATTTGAAAATAAGTTCTAATATTTTACACTCTTAACTTGTTTATAAGCATTACTGGCCTTCCACTGGCCACATGATCTTTTTTATGATTTGTCGACGTCTGACCTTAAATTCGCAATAAATAGATTTTGAGCAACATCTCTAAACAATTGTAAATGAGGCCAAAAACAATGCTGATATGACTGACAGAGGCTATAAGCCAAATAGGCCTGTCAAGTCAGATGAGCTTACAAAAATACAGAGAAAAGGCATTCTTCATCACAATAAAGTCGTATGATTTGAATGAAAGTCATGTATAAAAGTGCATTGAGTAAAGACAAGACATTTTACATCCTGATGATGATGCATAATGGTTTTAATGAATGTCAAGTTTAAAAATACAGATAAAAATAACTTTCCACGATGAAGGTAAAGAGAGTGTCATTGTTTCAAAGCAAGTCAATGATAGCAGTACAGAGAAGGACGAGACGTGTACTCACGATGAAGACAATGAGCGTGTATGGTGGCGAGCGCCAGGTGAGCAGGTTGTAGATACCTTGTGCTGTCGTCAGGTACGGCTTCGCCTCGGTCCCTGATTACAGGTGAAAATGATAGGGCCACACAGGTGAGATAGGGAAAAATAGCATTCAATAAAAAGAAAGGAATTTGATGCTTCTGATCAAAATACATATAAAATTTGATAGAAAAAATGATTTAAAAGAGTACATGATACAGGGAGAAAATATATAGAAGAAAAAAACATTCAATATAAATGCGAGAAAATAACATTCAATATATATATGTTTGTCAAATTTGATAGAAAGATGTAAATTTTATGGTGAAAATGCATAGAATATTTAATTAACTTTAATGAAAATTGTTTTTTTTGGTAACTCACGATTAAGTTGATGCACTTACAGGGCAATTCATATTGAAAGGCAAATGAGTAAATCTTGTTCTATGAAGAAAAATGTTCAAGCTTCCAATAGTGCAGTATGCAATATTAATATCTAAATTTGGATAAACTAAAAACAAACTCACCAAATCGTTTGATATTATCTTTTAATCTGAAAAAGAAACTCTAACATTCAACAAAACTCATTTCAAACAATAAAGTTATTTCCTGGTCATTGTAATTTATAACTTGACAACAAGCATGGGGGGACAGGGTGAAAGTTATTTATCATACACTGCTAATGGCTGAAATATTGCCCAAGCGGCGTAAAACAATAACGCACTCACTGACTTACTAGTATTCATCAATAATTTTTTGTATAGTCAATGTAAGACGTGGTACAAGTATTTTATGTGTGCTTCAGGCAAATTGTGAGCGATATTTCTTGAATTATTTGTTCATGCTGTCAAAAAAATCTCAGTTCAAATTCAAACTTCTTGACAATGAAAATGTGACCTGTTTATCATTTTTATGTTTGAACAGTGAGAAGACCCCAAACATTGGACTAAAGAGGAAACAAAATTGAATATTGAAATCTCACTTTTTGACAGAAAGGGGGTCTCCCTCTGGATCCTCGTCCTTCTCTTGAGCAGGAATATCGGAGAAGTCGTCCATAAAGTCATACACGACCTTCATAATGGCCTCCCACAGACGGTCAAACCATCCCTTGGCTTTGATTGGTTGAGCTGGAACCAGCAGATCACTTGGACCATCTGATGTGGGAGAAGTGAGAAATTCATTTAATGTTCAAAAAGTTGTGATATTGGTTTCATTTAACTTTGTAAAAGGAAAATCAGAATGTTAAATGGACAGGATATTAAGGGATGGTTTGAATCAATAATAAGGGGAAAATATAAGATCTCCTTTATCCAATTTAAGTTACAATGTTTCTCTCGAGTTTTTCCATGTAAATTCTGTAACATGTTGGTAATATATATATATATATCTAAAAACAATTTTTATTTTTGGTTAAAAAGTTTCGGAATCAATTCAGCTAGTATACTTTTTTCTGCAGGCACAACAGGCTTCTGAATAATCTTAATGCTTAGCTTAAACAATAATGCTGGGCCTGATTGCACAACTATACATAATTGGAAGTAGTGTAAGTCCTATAATAATCACATTGCCATTTTCAATTTCAAACGCCAATTTGACAAAGCGGTTACTTAAGGCAAGCAATTTTTAAGGCAGGCGATTTGTTGTTTTCTATTATTCAAGGCAGGCCATAGACCAGGCACTTATTCAAGGAAGGCCATTATTCAAGAATTTACAGTATTCAGGATTCTGCTCCACTTATAACAGAGGTCACAAAGGAAGAATTGACTAGAGCAGTCCCTTGACAGAGAGATCAGGAAACACTAAAAAAAAATAGAGCCATTGGCTCTGTAGCTCATCAGGCTTCATCATCAATTGTGCTGTAGAGTGTAGAGTGTGGCCAATGTGATTCCCCCTTTGTAGAGGCCACAGGGGCACCAATCATAAACATAAGTATATAGGTGACAAGTTTCAGTTGTCTAGGCCTTATACTTCAGGAGAAAAAGATGAAAATAGATTTGAAGGACGTTCCTGTTGCCTTTATTAGGGGCAACAGGGTCACCAAAGCTACAATTCATAATCCTCACTAGTCAAGGAGTCTGTACACAAAGTTTAAGCTTTCTAGGCCTTATGCTTCTGGAAAAGACAATGAAAATAGGTTTTTAGGGCGTGGCCCCTGTGGCCCTTATTAGGGGTCACAGGGCCACCAAACTACAATTTATAATCTTCATCAGTCAAGGAGTCTGAAAACAAAGTTTCAGCTTTCTAGGCCTTATGGTTCTGGAGAAGAAGATGAAAATAGGTTTTTAGGGCATGGCATCTGTGGCCCTTATTAGGGGTCACAGGGCAACCAAAGCTACAATTTATAATCCTCACTAGCCAAGGAGTCTGTACACAAAGTTTCAGCTTTCTAGGCCTTTTTGTTCTGAAAAGATGATAAAAATAGGTTTTTATGGCGTGGCCCCTGTGGCCCTTATTAGGGGTCACAGGGCCACCAAAGCTACAATTTATAATCTTCACCAGTCAAGGAGTCTGTACACAAAGTTTCAGCTTTCTAGGCCTCATGGTTCTGGAGAAGATGAAAATAGGTTTTAAGGGCATGGCATCTGTGGCCCTTATCAGGGGTTACAGGGCAACCAAAGCTACAATTTATAATCCTCACTAGCCAAGGAGTCTGCAAACAAAGTTTCAGCTTTCTAGGCCTTATGGTTCTTGAGAAGAAGATGAAAATAGGTTTTTAGGGCGTGGCCCCTGTGGCCCTTATTAGGGGTCACAGAGCTACCAAAGCTACAATTTATAATCCTCACTAGCCAAGGAGTCTATACACAAAGTTTCAGCTTTCTAGGCCTTATGGTTCTGGAGAAGAAGTCGAAATTCCACAAAGTTTACGGACAGATGGACGGACGGAAGCCGGACACCATGCCATGCCATAAGCCCATCGGGCCTTACAGGCCAGATAAGCTAAAAATGTCCTTTCAGAAAAGTTCAATTTGCGTAAAAAAAAGAAATTGAGAGCATTGGAATTGGTGAAGTAAGCAGACATTATGGAATTGATCAGAACACCAAGTACAGCAATGAATTAAAATGATGGGAGAATAGGTCACGGAGAAACAACATTATTTCTAACAAGCTGCCGAAGAAACATGATTAAAAACAGTGGGAATAAGCAGGATGTCAAGACATGGACAGACATGACACCGGACAGACATGAGATTAGAGACAAGAGGACAAACAGACAGCAGGACATGCTTACGGACATGACACCAATCACCTAAGCCCTCATCCTCCGTCACTTCTACACCAGATTCTAATGACTCTGTCAACCGTCGTCTCGTGTCGGCGTCTGATTTACTTCTCTGCACCTTCCGAGACCTGTAGGAGACGCATGTTGAGTTTTTTTTATACAGACAGTGATCAGTGATATGCATGACAAAATCACAGAACATCATGATTAGATACAATACAAGTCAACAATGCAAAAGTTATTTCTTAGAACAAGGAACATAAACGTTTGAACCTCTTTTGGCCAAATCGCAGATTAAAGGTGTGTAGTATTTGTACAGTCAAACACAATAATGAAGAGAAGACCTGTATCTTGGCAAATATATTAACTAACCGTTTCTAAATTGCCTGTACAATAGCGTTCATCTTCATCAAAATCAAAACTATTGATGACACTGGTTAACTGACAGTAAAGAATTTTCCAAATTAAGGCAAAAAACTAATTAAAGACAATTATATTGATTAACTTTGAAAAAATTTACTTTGACCATTATAAGTACTACAAGCTGAAAGCTGAATGTTTTAGGCAACAAAACCGGGATTGAAACACATATTTAAACCAAATCCTATGTTTTTGATTTAAACATAGTTATTCATATGTATATATACATTAATGGATTGGCCAACAAGCTCCAAAGAGCTTATATTAAGGCTGCTCCGATACTATGTTTTTACTATAATGCTGAGGAATATATGGATGACAACTTCTTTGTTCATTGTATGCGCCGTTTCGACACAGATTCTTGTGTCGTTCTCAAGCAGAGGAAGAGTAATGAGCTAGGGGCATATATATAAGTAAATAATACAATGCACAGTGACAACTTAATAAAGAGAGTAAATGTAATTAAACATCCCTGTTTAATTACATTTACTCTCTTTATTAAGTTGTCACTGTGCATTGTATTATTTAACACCAAAGAACAACAAGAAGACATAGTCATCAACATCCCCCGCCAGATTTGTTCTTATTTTAAATTAAGTCAGAACCGTCAGTACCCTGAAGGCACACATCAAATTTGATGATCCTATTTGTAACAGTTTCTGAGAAAAATTGGCTCCTTTGAAGACACCTCGAACAGAGTCCCAAAAAACGTAACAAGGGCAATAACTCCGGAAAAAATATTTGCGCGGTTCTGATTTTCGAACTCCATCAAGGTATTGATACCCTGAAGGCACACATCAAATTTGATGATCCTATCTGTAACAGTTTCTGAGAAAAATAGAGCCATTGGCTCTGTAGCTCATCAGGCATCATATCAAGTTTGCTTTATACAGGCAAGATGAGCTAAAAATGAAACTGATGTTACCTATTACAAGAAAACCTATAAAAAAATTACAAAACAAATGTATTATTATTCAACACTTTCTAGATCGCCAGTATCAGACAGTGAAAGAAGTCCACACTAAAATATCCAAGGAGAAATAAATTTGTCATAGACTGTCATCTAATGGAGAAAAATAGGTTTTTAAGATTGTGACCCCTGTGACCCTATTTGGGGTCATGGGGTCACAAAACCTACAGTTTAGAATCCCAATTGACCAAGGAGTCTACATGCAGTCTTTCAGCTCAATAGACCTTTAGGAGCTAAAGGTGATGATGAAAATAAGTTTTTTAAGGTTGTGACCCCTGTGACCCTATTTGGGGTCATGGGGTCACGAAATCTACACTTTAGAATCCCCATTGGCCAAGGAGTCTGCACATATAATTTCAGCTCTCTAGACCTTTTGGAACTTGAGAAGAAGATGAAAATAGTTTTTTAAGGTTGTGACCCCTGTGACCCTATTTGGTGTCACAGGGTCAACAAAGTTACAAATTAGAATCCCCATTGTCCAAGGAGTCTGCACATATCAATATTAACTCTCTAGACCTTTTGGAACTGGAGAAGAAGATGAGAATTGGTTTTAAAGGTTGTGACCCCTGTGACCCTATTTTTGGTCATGGGGTCACGAAATCTACAATTAAGAATCCCGATTGGCCAAGGAGTCTGCACATATCATTTTCAACTCTATAGTCATTTTAGTACTGGAGAAGAAGATGAAAATAGGTTTTTAAGGTTGTGACCCCTGTGACCCTATTTGGGGTCACAGGTTCACCAAAGTTACAAATTAGAATCCCCATTGTCCAAGGAGTCTGCACATATCGTTTTTAACTCTCTAGTCCTTTTAGAACTGGAGAAGAAGATGAAAATAGGTTTTTAAGGTTGTGACCCCTGTGACCCTATTTGGGGTCACAGGTTCACCAAAGTTACAAATTAGAATCCCCATTGTCCAAGGAGTCTGCACATATCACTTTCAACTCTCTAGTCCTTTTAGTACTGGAGAAGAAGATGAAAATAGGGTTTTAAGGTTATGACCCCTGTGACCCTATTTGGGGTCATGGGGTCACGAAATCTACAATTTAGAATCCCCATTGGCCAAGGAGTCTGCACATATCGTTTTTAACTCTCTAGTCCTTTTAGAACTGGAGAAGAAGATGAAAATAGGTTTTTAAGGTTGTGACCCCTGTGACCCTATTTGGGGTCACAGGGTCACCAAAGTTACAAATTAGAATCTCCATTGTCCAAGGAGTCTGCACATATAATTTTTAACTCTCTACTCCTTTTGGAACTGGAGAAGAAGATGAAAATAGGTATTTAAGGTTGTGACCCCTGTGACCCTATTTGGGGTCACAGGGTCACCAAAGTTACAAATTAGAATCCCCATTGTCCAAGGAGTCTGCACATATCATTTTTAACTCTCTAGTCCTTCTGGAACTGGAGAAGAAGATGAAAATAGGTTTTTAAAGTTGTGACCCCTGTGACCCTATTTGGGGTCACAGGGTCGCCAAAGTTACAAATTAGAATCTCCATATGCTAAGGTACTTGTACACAAAATTTCAGCTTTCTAATGTGTATGGTTCATGAGGAGAAGTCGAAAGTGTCAAAAGTTTACGGACGGACGGACGACGGACGACGGACGGACGCTGGACGACGGGCCATGCCATAAGCCCATCTGGACTTTCAGTCCTGATGAGCTAAAAATTGGCTCCTTTGAAGACACCTCGAACAGAGTCCCAAAAAAACGTAACAAGGGCAATAACTCCGGAAAAATTATTTGCGCGGTTCTGATTTTCAAACTCCATCAAGGTATTGATACCCTGAAGGCACACAAAAAATTTGATAATCCTACCTAAAACAGTTTCTGAGAAAAATTGGCTCCTTTAACTCGGACGCACGGACGCACGGACGCACGCACGCACGGACGCACGGACGGAGCTCAAACCTATATCCCCCTTCCACTTCGTGGCGGGGGATAAAAACCCAGCCTAACATTTAAGGAATCTTGCTGTTGAGACGCCTATGCAAGACAAGGAATACTGTGTAAGTGCCCAGCAATCTAGTAAATGAACAGTAGAGAGACAGCACCTGCTTGAAAACGATACAAGGATCTGTATCAAAATGTCGCACTCTATAAACAAAGAAGTTGTTATACATAAATATTGTTTTTATTTCACCTCTTCTTGTCAAGAGCGAGACACTTCTCCTCCAGCAGCTGGTTGCGATGTCTCTCGTACTCCAGCTCCTGTCTCATCTTGTCCAGGGTTGACGCTTCTCGGTACTCTCGCAGCTCCGTCTCTACAGTAGGTAAGGTTGATATAATTTGACATTTAATGTTATGTTTGATGTTCAATACATCTTAGGTTTTCAATACACCCCTCTCAACTACTAATTCATCTAGAGTTATCCCCCTTTGCAGTAAATTATCTTATTATATACTAAGCGGTGAGAGACTGAGTTTTTTTGTTTCTATGGCCGCCCCTCCCTCCAAAATCCAACCTTTAAACAAAATTTTCTTGACTGACCACAAACTCCATAAGACTTACGCAGGGTCTGGTTCTCGATCATGACCGCCACAAGCTGTTCCTGCAGCTGAGTGAGCTGCTGCTCGAACACCCCCTTCTCGTCCGTGTCCTTGAACCCAGCCATGATGTCGGACCCCTCGGACACCGCGGGACTGTGGGAGCTCGCCGAGCGGAACGACATCTGGTCCTCCTCCTTGTCCAGCAGCACCTCAAATGTCTGTCAGGATGAAAGAAAGAATACAATTACATTATCACACGGATATAATCGGATATAGTGATAATGCTGAGGAATATATGGATATAGTGAACAATCGGATATAGTGAACAATCGGTTACAGTGAACAATCAGATATAGTGAACAATCGGATATATAGTGAACAATCAGATATAGTGAACAATCGGTTACAGTGAACAATCAGATATAGTGAACAATCGGATATATAGTGAATTTAAAAGTCCCAATAGCAAACAATGGATATTGCGAACTAAATTCTTTGACCCTTGGGGTTTGTTATATTTGTGTTCTACATTTGGCAGTAGGAAATGAAGGAAGGTTACCATAAGTTGCACATTTGGGTTCTGAAGGAATATATATCTAAGGCATATTAGGACTTTCAACATCAGGATGATAATATAGAAATAAAGACAATAGGATTGTATCTCATCAGGCATCCTGCTGCATCAGCGTTTATGTCTCTGCGTTGTGCTCCAACACAAACCCTGATATCCATCAGGCCAAAACTACCGGTATCTAATCGCTGACGACAAGTTACTGACCGCTTTTTATCGCCTGTATGTTTC
Source organism: Steromphala cineraria (assembly GCA_916613615.1). NCBI lineage: Eukaryota > Metazoa > Mollusca > Gastropoda > Trochida > Trochidae > Steromphala > Steromphala cineraria. The sequence continues at coordinate 7,404,857 of OU744726.1, forward strand.
AGCTAAACTATTTGAATTGCAAACACTGTTGACACTAATGATGTCTCTCAAAAAAATCTAAAAGGAACACTGTTTGCAAACTTAGCAGCAGAGCACCATGAAATAACAGCACTCCCAATGATCAATTTGTTATGAACTCTCATCTGGGTTAAACCGTTTGTGTCGATATTCCTGAAAGTGCATCATCTGATTAGATGGCTATATTTAGCAACACCAAGGTTTTGGCCAAATGCATTTCACAGTATGTCTTTGAGCTCAATACAATTGCATGAAGGCTAATGTAGGAAGATGCCATTAACCCATCTGGCCTTTTTAAGTCTTGAAAGCTTACAAGTTTATCAGAATGCATGTGGTATTGTATGAATACTTGTTATAAAATAAACAAGTAAGAAATAACAAAACCTACATCATCATATTGTAAACAAATTATCTCAAAGTTAGCAAAAATCATAATGGGATTTATTTATCTAAAGTTGGAATAATAACTGTACTGACTAAATTTGAAGTTTATAAGACTTCCTAGTTAAAGAGATGGCATTTGGCTTGTTCATTATCAAAATAGCATCTAAGATCTTACACAAATATTTAGTTCAGATTGAAATTGCTTGAAAAAAAATATGAAAAGCTTACATTTACACCAGGAAATTAATTCAGGATGCTCCATAATAAGATGTTGATTAATCCACGGTCTGTTGTGAAATATGATATGATAGCACATGGCTGATACAGAGTGATAATAAACCAGGCCAGAGATAAGTGTATGTTTATATACCCATCAGTACACTTAAAGGTCTGATACACTAACATGTTTCTCTTGCCAGGGAAATAGGTCACAATGTGAATCTGTATTTGATTGGTACAACCTTTTAAATAATTGAAATTATCAAAATGAACTGACTTAGCCTGACTAAATGTTGAAACTGCTTACTGTGCAAATATTAATACTTCTTATATACATCAAACTTTACAAAGCAGGATGTTAACTCATATGGTTCTACTTAGTTCATAACATCCTAACATTAACCTAACATCCAAAGCATACGCATTAGAAAGCAGCTCTATAATATTCTTGTCCAATGCATACCACACAATGAAGTAACCTCAATCAGACATTCACCAAACAATCTTCCTCTCAAAACTATCTAGCAATATTTCAAGTTACCATATCTCAAGCCTTAGCTTCTCTATGATTGATCGAAACATCATCTGTTAATAAAGTGCTCAATTACTTGTTACTTCAAAGGGGCAGTAGCACATTTTTAGGGAGAATATAAGGTAATGTCAGGGAAATGAAAATAAATGGTTCCAATTGAAAGACAATGTATTTAAACTAAACAGTAATTAATCAAATACATAATGAAATGTTTAGCCATGCAATTCCTTTACAGAAAATGAATTAAAAATGTACACACAAAAATGGTCGCCAATGGACGTTAATTATGATTTGTTTTCTAACTATTGATGATTGGTTTGTATAATGAAATTTTAGACACTATCAAAATAATATATTTAACATTAACGTACAATTATCAATAAATATTTTTTTTAAATATGCTACTGCCCCTTTAAGGAACCTGCAACCTGACATCAGATTGCAGAGATTGTCTACGATTGCCAGTACACACGCACTTGACTGAGAGCTTGTGCTAGAGGGGGGTTTGAGGGCAGAAAGCTCTTCATGTAAGGAGTCCTGATAAACCTGGGGGAAGCACTAGGTACTCTACAGTAATAACCAATTATCTTTAGAAACGGTGGTAAATTAATGGTAATTACTCTATTGGCAGAATGTAATAAATGTCAATGAAACAGCCGAATTAGCTTGACCGTGTTCTTAACAAAAACACTTTTTAAATATATTTATTCAAGTATAGGTCACTGAAAGTGGGATGCCATTTAACATATTCAGTTATGGTAATCAAACCTTGCAAGGACCTTAATCAGTCAGTCTGTATAAGGTAACGGGAGTTAAATGAATTCAGAATTATCAGCTACTTCATAAACATTTTAGATAATATTGTCGGCTATATTGTCCACTAGAGGCAGATCTTGCATTGTTTTATTGTCCACAAAAGCTTGATCTTATTTTATTGACCGTAAGAGATAGATCTTATTTTATTGACAAAAAGAGATCTTGTTATATTGATAAAGAGATCTTGTTATATTGACAATAAGAGATTTTGTCATATTGATAAAGAGAACAAATCAAAGACCTACTTCTTCTTCATTCTTATGATCCACGAGGGTCTTGGGTCTCTTCCCAGATCCTTTGCGGATGACCCCTGACCCCTCGTCCTCCCCCTTCCCCTCCCCCTTGAACCTTGACCTCAGAGCCTGCCGGAAACTCATTCTTAACAACCTCCCGGCCTCGGTTCTATGTGTGAGGGCATGTGGGCATCAGGGTACAAGGGCATCAGGTGTTATGGACATCAAGGCTTGAGGGCATCAGAACTTGAGGGCATCAGTGCTGGAGGGCATTAGAGCTCAAGGATGTGATATTTGGACATCAGGCATTGAAGGCAACAGAACATGTGGGCAACTCAGCTTGAGGGCATCAAAGTCCAGGCATAAGAGTTTCAAGGCGTCAGAGCTCGAGCATGTTAGTTTGTTGGTTTGAGGGCATCAGAAATTGATCGAGGGCATCAGAGCATGAGCTCATCAGGACATCTGATCATCAGGGCATGAGTCGAGGGCGTGGTGACACTATCGCTCTCTGAAACATAATCAATGAAATTGCAGATTGGTTGAAAGTTAAAGCAAGCATAAAGCTTTATTGATCAGCCATTATGTGCTGTTAGTGAGGCAGGCTGAGCGTATACTCGTAACAATATGTCATTACAGGAGCCCTGTCAAGCCAAAGGTTACGTTTGTAAGCACTGCTTGCGATTTTGACTAAAATACTCTTCTATTTTAAATAAGGGAGAGGCCAGATAATGTGTGATGCATCCAGAATAAAGGATAGTGTGATGAAAGATATTCTTGCTAATCTTAGAAAAATCATTAACATGGAAAATATTGATTTGAAAAAATGAAGAAAGAAACCTGTTAAGTTTGAAAAACACTTTGCTTGATTATAATGTGGTGATCTGCGCCAACCATTGCATATGTTGCAACATAAACCTCAGGTATCATATTTGTGTCATTTTGGAGGTTATTGTTTTCTCGGGTAAACCTGCTTCCAAAGTCACATTGCTTATCCCTGGGAGATTCTAGAATTTTTATTATTATATTATATATTATATTTTATTTTTACTTAACTTTTTTTTATATTTTACATTTATTACAAGACTCATAACTTGTAGACATTATGAAACGAACTAATTGATTTGTAAAATTAGAATTTTTAACAAATTAGAATTCAGTGTTTCGAGCGGGATACAAACCCGGAACCTCTATGTTGTTACATGTTGTTGTACATTGTAATTCTAATATTCATAATGTAAATATATATTATATTTGATTCTAAAATGTCTGATGCAAAGAGCTGCTTATAAAAAGCAGCTTGCAAGAAATGGCTGTGTTTGTCGGATACGTTCAGTGTTATAATATATTTCAATATTTTTACCGAATTTGTCATCCTTTCCTTCACTTTATAAGGCAGATATAGACCTCTCCCTCGGGTTTGGTTGAACATGTAAACATTCGGGGTTTCCCCTCACCCTTCATGTTTAAATTTTCAACCAAAACCTAGGGAGAGGTTAATATCCTTTACATAAAGAAGACTCATTTTCCTTGGATCTTGATCTCCTTTCCATATTTTTTACAAAAGAAATAGTTGACATGTTAAACTATGAATTATGGACATTTCGATACATAAGAATGGCATTAAGAGTTACGAATTACTACATATATAACATAGAAATTTCCCCCCTATCAATGTAAATAAATATGTCAACATCAGACTTTCTCTTTTCAAAACGAAATTTTCAGTTTTATTTAATGAATAAATGTTTTAAACGTCAGCTCCCAATATTTATTGAGAAAATTTTGTCCACCTAATACAGTAAAAAATAGAGCCATTGGCTCTGTAGCTCATCAGGCTTCATCATCAATTATGCTGTAGAGTGTGGCCAATGTGATTCCCCCTTTGTAGAGGCTTCAGGGTCATCAATCATGAAATTAAGTATATAGGCGACAAGTTTCAGTTTTCTAGGCCTTATACTTTAGGAGAAGAAGATGAAAATAGATTTGAAGGACGTTCTTGTTGCCTTTATTAGGGGCAACAGGGTCACCAAAGCTACAATTCATAATCATCACTAGTCAAGGAGTCTGTACACAAAGTTTCAGCTTTCTAGGCCTCATGGTTCTGGAGAAGAAGATGAAAATAGGTTTTTAGGGCGTGGCACCTGTGGCCCTTATTAGGGGTCACAGGGCCACTAAAGCTACAATCTATAATCCTCACTAGCCAAGGAGTCTGTACACAAAGTTTCAGCTTTCTAGGCCTTATGCTTCTGGAGAAGAAGATGAAAATAGGTTTTTGGGGTGTGGCCCCTGTGGCCCTTTTTAGGGGTCACAGGGCCACCAAAGCTACAATTTATAATCCTCACTAGCCAAGGAGTCTGTACACAAAGTTTCAGCTTTCTAGGCCTCATGGTTCTGGAGAAGAAGATGAAAATAGGTTTTTAGGGCGTGGCCCCTGTGGCCCTTATTAGGGGTCACAGGGCCACTAAAGCTACAATTTATAATCCTCACTAGCCAAGGAGTCTGTACACATAGTTTCAGCTTCCTAGACCTTATGCTTCTGGAGAAGATGATGAAAATAGGTTTTTAGGGCTTGGCCCCTCGGGCCCTTATTAGGGGTCACAGGGCCACCAAAGCTACAATTTATAATCCTCACTAGCCAAGGAGTCTGTACACAAAGTTTCAGCTTTCTAGGCCTTTTGCTTCTGGAGAAGAAGATGAAAATAGGTTTTTAGGGCGTGGCCCCTTTGGTCCTTATTAGGGGTCACAGAGCCACTAAAGCTACAATTTATAATCCTCACTAGCTAAGGAGTCTGTACACAAAGTTTCAGCTTTTTAGGCCTTATGGTTCTGGAGAAGAAGATGAAAATAGGTTTTTAGGGCGTGGCCCCTGTGGCCCTTATTAGGGGTCACAGGGCTTCCAAAGCTACAATTTATAATCCTCACTAGCCAAGGAGTCTGTACACAAAGTTTCAGCTTTCTAGGCCTTATGGTTCTGGAGAAGAAGTCGAAATTCCACAAAGTTTACGGACGGACGGACGGTCCGACGGACCGACAGACGGATAAACGGATGGACGGACGGACGCCGGACACCATGCCATGCCATAAGCCCATCGGGCCTTACAGGCCAGATGAGCTAAAAATACATATCTCATCAAAATCTCTAAGTAATTTGTCCCGATCCATGATAATTGAGTAAAATTCAACAATGCCACAAACAAATATAAATCCAAATTAATCTGCAAAGTTATCACCCTGATATTTAGCATCAAGACTTTCTTGTTGCACGTCAATACATCAGAGAATATAAAGGAAATAGAAGAGGTCCAACCCATTAGAGACCATCGACAGTCAGGCATAAAGACAATAGGGAAACAAGGTGGGGACTGTATCATTGGGTTGTTATGAATACAATAAAGTGTTTATCAATAAATGGAGGAGATGACACAGGTATACATGACAGATTGAGGGTATTTGACATACATCAATAAGTACTGGCGAGTATAATGCTTACTATCTGCCATTTTCACCTGTGTCATTCTGTCTGGGTTTAATAGTCAGTCTACAGCTGTTGTGTTTTTAAAATAATGTGAAAATATTTGTGATGTCATTTGTTCTGAGTATAGATTTAATTCACCATAAATCTGTCAAATAACAAAATTGAATAACCTTTCCAACTTTTAAAATAGAAAATGATATGTGAAGTATTGTGCTATGAATTTAGATCAAATTTAGTATAAGTGTCAAATTAATAGGTAGTTTTTCAATCTGAATAACCTTTCTAACTTGGTTAATTGAAATTGATGTGTCATGTCATTTGCTGATTAAAGTCACTAATTTAATTCACCATGAGTGTCAAAGTGGACATTTTTTGAATTAAGATATCCTTTCCGACTTCGCTAATTGAAAACTTTGACATACTTGGAGCTCCGCTGTGATCAGGAAATAGACAAGTTCTCTCCAGCACTGACGTCTGCTATATCTGGCAGGTTCTTGGATTTTTCACTAAAGGAGTTCAGTACTCCCAGGGTAGGAGCCAATATACATCAATAATCACAGGGATCAAACCAATTTAGCACCAGTTCTCAATTCCCTATCATCACCTGGCTTGGGCTCAAGCTAAGTGTCTACAAGGAACAGTTTTGTCCTAGAATAAGTCTTGGTAAATAAGTTTACAAACTATTTACTAATTAGAAAAAACATATTCATTACCTACTAGAGCAGTTTTATCTGAGTTCATATTTTTCAAATGATGCCCTTGGGCAAATATCACATTTTCATTGTGACTTCACATAATATACAATGCATTGACGTAATAGTTCATCAATGATGTTGAGATCTATAGCCGGAGATGCTATTCACCTATTCTTGGAAGTAGCTTTTGAGTGCTTTCTAAAATTTTGCGACTACAATGATAAAGAGAATATTATTTCCATGCCCATAACATGGTTTGGTTAAGACACTTATGCCTAAATATAAGTTTAACCCACCTCTTAAATTAAGAAATATCTATATTAACATAGTACATCACATGTCATCGACACTCATATAATATCCTCTACTTACAATAAAAGGAATCTGGTCTATTATTAGCCTTTTCCCATCCTCAATTACAAATCTAATCAACTGGACTTCATTCTAACATTGCTAGTTTAATTTGAAACAGAAATTTTACATTACCTGTGTAAGAAATAGCAAGGAAGATACCATAGAATTGATCCCTTGTCCCATTAACTTACAACTGTACAGCATTCAGCAAGGTAACCTGACACTTTTCCAATCAAGCAGCACCTACCTACTTACATACTTACCTGGCTATTTATTACTTACATACAGTACATGTACTTACAGGTAGGCAACCTTTGGTGGATTATCCTCAGGTAAACAGATAAATCCCATTAATGATAATTATTCAATTATCTTTTAGAGTCTCACTAAAATAGGATGGATCTCAATGATATTATTCTCATTTACCAATCATAAAATTTGAAAATGAATCTATACCAAATAATTATTTTGTTGTTAATGTTAAATTTTCTTTTCAAGTTGTCTAAAATAGCATGGATTTATTTTATCTAAATGATATTATTCTCATCTACCAATTATCAAATTTGATCATCAATTTTTACAGCAAATAACTATTTTGTTGTTAATGCTAAATTTTCTTTTTGAGTTGAACTAAAATAGCATGGATTAATTATATCTATATGATTTTATTCTCCTTAACCAATGATTAAATTTGATCATCAATTTTTATGGCTAAAAATAATTTTGTTGTTAAATTACATATGCAATTAAAATTCAGCATTTCATATGAAACATGTCTAGCATAATCGACTTACTCTTTCTATCCCTTCCTATTTCAATTCTCATGATATAACTTACTAGCATCATTCCATTGAGTGAGATAAACAAGTGAATAATTGAACCCAGTGCAGAATAACATACACTGCTACACCAACTAAAACTCTATTTTTTTCCTTACACTTTGATAGACTTTGCAAACTATCAAACTTAACTTTGCTTTGAAAATCCAAAAAAAAATTCACTTAGATCATTTTTGTCTTTGAAAGGCAAGCGGCAGGAACAACAGCTACTCCGTATTGTCACGGTTTTGATGTGAAAAAATCGAGAAAATCTCGCTGTTCTGATTAAATCATCAAGAAGGAAACAACCCACTTACAAATAATCACATGAAAAAGATATTTTTCAATAAAAGCAAACAACCTGTCCCTATCTTGTATTTAAAGCTGTGTTTGGTTTCATTGTGTTAACAGTCTTCAACAATAAACAAGGATAACAAGATGTATTGAGCTTATTCCATGTAACACAGCTTTAAGCCAGTATGGGAGTCTCAAGATACAGACAGCTTCTGTTTCCTAAACACAGCGTTATGGATGAAATATAGGCAGATTAAGCAATAATTTTACCTCTGAATCCTGCACTAATTCCTATATAATATGGAAAGGATAATAAAATAAACTAAAATTAAAGTAAAGGATGCTCTGAAAAATGTACAATGTTACCTCTTTATTGAAAACGTTAAGAAGTTTAGTTAAAGGCCTGGTTCTGACGCTTCCCAACTCTACGACAACAATCCAATTGGATAATAGTATTTGAATGTCAAATTTTCTTTTAATTATATTTCCCCAAAACTTGACAAATTCTTGTAATATCAAGGAAAGAGTTGCTTCATTGCTTTGCTACACAGCAATCTTATGATGTCATTCAATCGTTTCTCGACGGTACTCATGATTTCATATAGATGTAGAGTTCTTTCAATGAGTAGAATTTTTTCTTATTTCACTCAGTGAATTCAGATTTCTTTTTCACTGGTAAAAAGTGAATTTCATCATTGAACAAATCATGAATAGATTCAATGACGTTCATTATAAAACCTACTAGTTTATTGAATACCGGGGTCTCCTGCAATGCAAACACCTGAGAAAGAAGTATTATTCTTACATTGAAAGTGTTAAGAGAGAGTGTTTTGTTTGGCTCCAGTGTCTAGCACCTCTACTAGACTCGACAGGCAAGTGTGTGAGTTCTGACAGGTCGCTAGTCTCTTAAATATTAGGTGCAGTGCTGTAGAGCAAAAACTAGAGTTATTTTTATAAACAAGTCAGTATTGAGGTCTAACTAAAGATAACTAATTTCAAAACCTCTATAACATGAAATGATTTGGGTAGTCTAGGCAAATACCACTCTGTGCCAATCATTAATTGGAACTCTGTCACCTAGCGAAAAAACTCTATACTTAATTCTAGGTATGTTTACAAACTGACCAATGGGAATAAAAAGTTAATTTTCAACATATACCCTTTTCAGAGCAGACAGTCATAACCCCTTCTGCTTCTCCAGCTGGTCTTGGAAGACATTTCTTTTCACACACATAATATATTGATAAATGTCCATAACTGTGTTTAGTTTAGCCTAATGTGCAACATAGAGAGCAGCTCACAGCCAGGTGAACTTATTTACAGAGTCTGCGCCCTGACATGCTAGTAGGTCCCGCTACATTGGAAACATGCTGTGAGCTGGAGATCAGGTGCAAATGTTACAATAACCATATCATACAGACTCATACTGGCTGCATGTAGTGGTAGAGGGTCCATAGGGGAGTTCTGGGTATTGCCTGTCAATTTATACAACATTTGGAATGAGTGGAACTTAGGAGGGCGACTCCTGTAAAGAAAACACTCAGTTAATTACAAATCTTATTGCAAAATACTAAGTAAAAAAGGATGAGGAGCTGTGAGCTGTGTTGCAATTCAATACCTGATTATCATCAGAAACAAAGGGTTGTTATTTTCTGATTCCGCTAGTATGACTGAACTTCCTCTCTGGGGAGAAGATGTGATATGAAAGTGGTTTCGTCAACATTTAAATATGCTGTGAGTTGTAGTTCAGGTACAATAACAGTTTCATACAGATAGAACAGACCATATGTAGCAGTTCAGGGTCAATAGGGGAGTTCTGGGTATTGAGTTCTCATATCAATACGTACAAGAGACAAATTGTTTGTAAGAAATAAGAGGACAACTATGCATGATGTTGCCTGTATACTTGGGATATTCCAGAAAAGTGGTCACTCAAATTGGAATTAAATGAGTACAATAGGAAAGTGACAAAAAGGGTTTTAATGCACTAAAATATTTTGGATAAATTTCTTATTGAGATAGTATGACTTATTATCCTTCATTCATGTGGGTTTGCATTAGATTTATGAATTGCTATTCAAAACCAGATTGAAGTGACACAAGGAAATAAATACAGTAAGATTGAATTCAGTTGAAGATATTACTAAATTCTGAGAATATTGACAATAAACAAGAGAAGCACCTGCCAAAATGTCACTCGCTTGTTATGCCCAAAGCTTTGAAATTCTCATCAATTAACATCGAGAAGTGTTATCCTAACATCTGAACCAATTGTAATTTGATAATGTCATCTTAGGTGTAATGGATTTCAAGTCTGCCCATTACCCAAATAAGCATTAATCTAGGGCTGAGACCGTTCTTTACCGCTGATGTCGCTGGGTGGTTATTACCGGAGCATGTACTAAACGTGGTATGATGATTGACGTCACGAGTTATCGGACACACAGAGCTGCTACTCTATCTTTGTGTCATCGCAGAATAATGGCAGTACAAAGTCATCAGTTTCTCCTTGTAAAGATGTATCAAACGATCTCCAAATTATACACGATAATGATTTCAGTTTATGCTATCTATTCTATGATAAATTTTGAAAATGTGAAAGTCTGTAACAACAACATATTTATTTCATGTACTGATGATAATTTTATCATCGTAACAAGACTTGAAAGTACTATACCTAATGACAGTTTACAACAGGTATTGACTAAGGAAACATGAAGTTATAAGAAAATATAAAAAGATAATTTTCCAACCAAAAGTAATAATGCACAAGCATGTTCAAAATTGACAAATTATTGTCTAACATATAAGTCAGGTGTTTCATAAATATTGCAGGAATGGTTAAAAGTTTGTTTTTTTGTTTTTTTTGTAAACATTAGTTTATGCCAGAAACAATATTCATTAATTAAACAAATGACCCATAGCTTCATAAACCAACCTTATTTTTGGGTAATTTCATTATTTCCCCTCTCGCAATATTCTCTGATGATAAATGCTATAGCGCTCTGCCATGTATTATCAATACATACACACCAGGCTCTGACGTGATGCCAAACATCTTATATCATCCGCCTAATGAAACATGCAATATGAAGATAAAGGCAATAATGGGAACAATTATCACTGTGTATAAAGCTAATAACACAACACATGCCTTGTCTCTCACTCAGTTTGCAGATATTACCCAATCCAACAAGTTTTTTGTGTTGACCAAATGAGCATCTTTCACACTTTCTGTTTTCAGATCTAATATCTAAGAGTGGTTATTTAATTGTTGTAACTGGGAAAAGCAGAGTTAAAATAAGTTCTAATTCATCGAGCCTTGTTACAATTAACTCATAATTTTTAGAATAAAATAACCAGTTCTAAGGGTTATCAAAAACGTTTCACAAAAACAAGTTGAAAATGCAATGCAAACATCAACGTATCCTAACAGCAGTGATTTATATTTATTTAAAAACACCAACAACAATGCCATAAAAGAATTATGTTTTATTAATATCTCTGAATGTTACCAAATTAAAGGCTAACAAAACTTCTGAAATATAATTATCTATAACAGGATGTCACTGTTTTAACCGGACAATAAAATAGGCAAAACAATAACAAAGAACAAACTTTAAAAAATACCTTTTAAAGAAGCAGTAGAACCTGACACTATCAAACTGATACATTTAGCATTAATGTACAATATTATCAGTGAAACATTTACAATATAGAATTTTCAAAAAACATGCTACCTCCCTTTTAAGTTATTGGGATCCCATATGTCAAACAAAATGTCAAAAAAACTGAATGTTGCTGAAGGTAGACTACTACTATAGTAGAATAACAAAAAAGTTGCATTCTGATTAAAAACCAGACTCTGAGTGAGTGAGTTTAGTTGAAGGTCGCTTGAGCAATATTTCAGCTGTTAGCATGGGACCAGACATGTCTGACATGTGTCAAATATATAGACAAACAGTTTAAAAAACTTATCAAGTTCCGGTATGATATAAAATTGATAATGTTGTAAAGGCTGTAGAATTATTTTTATTGTAAATTGTATGCATGATTCAGATCTGGTAAAAAACGTAAAAGTTGTTTTCCAATTGAAAACAAAAGATTGCATGTCATCTACTTGACATTTTGAAATGGACATGTGAAAGGTTTTGAACATATTTCATCTGAATTTTGTGTTTTCAAAATATGAAAGATATCATGAAAATAATTGAATGTCCCTTTAAAGAGACACAGAGTATGTTGATAGGATCACATATGTCAAATTTTGAAATCGATGTTATTACATCGGGAACCACTAACTGTTACTGAAAATAACAAGTTGAAGGTCAATCAGTACATTAGAGCGAAAATACGGCCATTCAAAGTCGGGATTTTAATTGAAAACCGGACAATGTGACTGGAGTGGCGCGCGCAAATTCGCCAAACGTAATTTTGAAACCTTGTCATAAGCTGACAGGAAGATATATTCGATTCGATAGTGTTTATTAGGTATTGTAACTAAAAGGTAGATTAATTGGATGCATTATTTCGAATATTAAACGTATTTGAGATGTTTTCTTGATTTTTCCATAAAATCAAGCATTTTAGAGATATTATGCATAAATAGATACATTTGCTAGTGCAGTGATGAGATATGAACTTCATTCAGCATATTATATATTTTGTGGCTTATCAATACCAAATAAAATTTTAAGAAAGATACTCTGTGTCACTTTAAATGCAAACTGTTGCTGTCATCTGAAACATGTGTTTTGATGTAGTGACAACCTGTGTGTTGTGTGTCCAGACTGGTGAGAAGTGATGTAGACCAAACACATCGATACAAATAATGGAGGTCAATATGTCACACTTTTTATGCATCAGAACCTTGATTAGAGATAATTTTTATTTCCCTGTAAATTCATACATAACATTCATCAATTTAGTTACATTCTTTAAAACATTTTTGATTAATTGAATATTTTCAGTTACTTGGTATTATAATTAGGACTGGTGTAAATGTAAAATGTAAACATCGCCAGTCTATCATGGGTTTGATATCACTGGTCATTCGATGGCTTGTAAAAACCTGTTTTGCTTTTTATGAAAATACATGATTTATTCATATAAATACTGAAACTCTATCATATGCACAAAAATAAATTAAAACAACGATATGTTAGAATAGTATTATCAACACAAGAGATTAATGATTTTTCTCCCACATTGTCCACCTTATACTTGGATGAGTAGGTAAGCAGCAACTACAGATAATGTCAGCACACCTTGAGCGATGGAACATCTCACTTTACAAGCCAACAGGTAACTCTGTACCAAGTTACAGTTAGTCATCAGTACTTTCTTGTGGTAAACAAGCTTATATATACATTAGAGAGCCACTCTGTGAGTTGTTGTGAGTCAAATATGGCTTATTTTATCAAAAGTGTCATTTTTGTGAATATGCTTCCACAAAGATATATGACTGTTATAAGATTTTGATTGAAAACAACAATTTGTCATAAAATCACCATTTTGATGTCCATAGAGTGGGTGAAAATATCCCCTTGCAATTAACTGCAGTTAATCAGGACATCCATGAAGATTCTTGACCGGCATTTAGAAGTTGGCAAATTCAAGTAAAAGACAAATATTATGGATGACAGATGACGGTGAAGGGTCAAGGAAGTATTGTGACCAACAATTAGAAGAATTTACCATCCATAATATTTGTATCTTACTTGACACCCTGAGAGTTGAAACATCTCAGATTACAGGGTTGAAGGTATTCTTCATGCTGAACCCTCTACACTTCCACCTATTGCTAAACTAGACTTAGCGCCATCATAGATATCAATAGCAGAGTGAGAGATACACAGCATGCACTTACAGGTGGTTGGGAGTGAGGTGTCTACTTGTAGTGCACATGTACCATGAGAGATACAACATCTCACATTACATCCCTTGGGCAGTTATATCTCATCTTCTTTAATAGGTTTACTGGATGATTATTTACTACTTACACCACTTCAGGCTTCTCTGTAAAGAAATTTAGCTTGACACTGAGACTAACGTTCCATATTACATACATTGTTGTTGAGATAAATTTATAACTAAAGTCATGATTGTAATACCTAGTTAACCCTCAACATTTGGGGGAGGGGGTTGGGTCAATTGTCCTTGAAATGGTTCAAAATTCAAAAATTTAAATTACAGGTGGGTTTTGAACACATCTTGACAGAACTAAGATCTCACCTTACATTTAGCCAATAGGTTTTCCTGCGCTGCACAACAAACCACTTAACCAGTGCCAGACCACATTATGTTCAGACTATATTTTACTTCATAATAGCTATCCTTCACTTGAGTGTGAAAATTCACACCTTGCGATTACAGGTAGGCATTGAACACACCTGAGCTAACGAAGATCTCACCTTCCTCTCTGACAGGTATCTGTGCTGCACACGGAGCTGGTGCTCAGTAACTACCACTGCACGCACACTGTTAAACCATTCCTTGTTTACTGGTATCAACCACAGCGCCGGTGTCATGCGTTACATGCCTGGTTTAATCCTTGAGTTCCACACTTACAGGCACTATGACGGAAGCTGCTAAAATGAGGAAGTAACCATGACAATCGGATCCTGTTTTAGAAGGGAGAGATTTTCCTCGCAGTTGTGTTGATTAGGCTGCAGAACTAACATCATATCAGCAGGTAGACTTGAGGGTGATCTGAGTGGGAGAGTGGTGTGAGGAGCTTGCTGCTATAACCCTGTCTGGAGCCTGCACCATGCTGCTCTCTGGAATTGGTTCATCTAGTGGCGTGTAAATTGAGTGTAGTAACGTGTAGGTTGTCGGTGTAGATATTTGTAGGCTGAGTGTGTTGATATGTCGAGATTGAGTATAGATATGTGTAGATATGTGTGGATGAGTGTAAATGTGTGTAGAATGAGTTAACACACCATATGAAAATATACAGGTCAAATGTTCAAGTATAGAATCATAACTGTTTTTATGTAGCCTGATCTGGAAATTGAATTGGTTCACCTACAGCTGAGAGTGTGATACAGATTGATGGATTTTATAGATAAGATGGAGTTAAAGTGTTGAAGTAGGATAAGTTACATGATGTGTTAGCAAACAAGTAACATTTCAAGTACCATAGCAATATTATTGTATCCTGCATTACAACATCAGGGAGAGTTGGTGAGCAGTGCTAGTATAGTTATTATTGGCGGTATTGCCGGAATCTAGAAGTTGTTGGTTCAAATCCTGGATGAGATTCGGCCAAAATAAGTGTAGACTGAGTGTGTAAGATATATAGGGATTGAGTAGAGATGTGTATAGATTGAGTATAGATATGTGTGGATGACTGTAAATGTTGATGTAGGATATTACTTAGTTACATGATGTGTAAGCAAACATTTAGTAAGATTTCAGGGAGAGTGAGCAGCTAGTATTGTTATTATTGGCGGTATTGCCTGAATCTAGAAGTTGTTGGTTCAAATCCTGGATGAGATTCGGCCACAATAAGTGTAAGAATCTGTACTATTGCAGATAGTGTGAACCCAAATATAACAATCAATACTTTTGATTATAACCTTTTTTTTTTCACTATGAAGCTGTTTGTAACTACAATAAAGATATATGAATGTTCGTGTTCACAGAAATGGATGGATATTGCGTCATTATCAAGAATCTCAGTGTCCAACCTTCATTAATGTTTTTTATCCATATATCTATGCCAATGCTAGTAACTAGAGGGCTTCCGTGGGTTACTTCTTGAGTACTCGAGCCAGAGTTGGGTGCAGCTGGACTCGAAGACTTGAGTCAATTTCTTTAACTTGTGAAGTGAAAGTTAGATTGATGACTGATGAAAAAATGTATTGCATATGACAATGTGAAAGTCGACATATATATGCATAACATCTAGGCTGACCAACAATAATATATGAAATATTTGGTAAGAGATGATCGAGTCAACTCTGCTTCAACTCTATTCAACTATTTTGGACACGTGGATACTCTATAGTAACAATTGTAAGGAAAATTGACTGACACGTCAAAGCGATTGGGACAAAACTTGTTCACTAATTCGGTTACCAAATAATCCCATTAAAACCATTTTAAACCTAAAATTCCTTTTCCATATCTTTTCTAATCTGATAATCGCTCTGCGTAATGTGTAATGTTTTCTTATACCAAACAAAATAAATGAGATGAAAATCAAGGAGTGGCTTCTTAACATGGGAAGTAATTACATAACTGCTATTCAAAGAAAGTTAAAAGTTATGGAGATCATACATGAGGAACAAATTAATGTAACAGTGAGGCTTATTCAGTTACATGACTTACAAGAAAATAATTTTAAAAAATAATTACAGAATTGTAGACTTCCATGTCACAGAATTGCTGGACTTGTAGAACCATGTTGAAATTATGCTTAGTGACCAGAATGGCAACAACTATACAGGAAGGAGGAAAAATTGCATTAACACAAAACAACAGCAAATTACCTTGAGACTCAGGTGCCATCATTTACTGATGTAAATATTAACCAAACAGCATTGTGAAAAAATCTCGTTCAAAGATTCGCATTAAATGTTAAAAACATTTCAAACAACTTAACTTTGAAATTTGTTCAAAAGAAAAAAAAAGAATACCTAAAAGAAGAGGAAGAAAATAAAAGAAACAACAATAACTGTCCCAGGCCATGATGTATGGAGTAACCTTTTTGGAAGCATTCTCTGAGGAATGGCAGGTAGCAGTTAACAAGCAGAGTATGTGCCACATCAATATCTGGCTTGCTTTGTTCTGTGTAGACAGTCTTTGAAGTGGTTCATAACCTCACCTCACCAGAGGTTCTCTGCTTAACACCAGACTTTGTGGCCATGATAGATGGAAGCTAGGAGGAGCTTTTTCATGTCCCTTATGCTCCTAGATGCCAGCTCTTCGTGGTAAGAGGTAGTAATGTTTCAACTTTATTCCGCTAGTAAGAACCTTTGCGAAGTTAATTACAAATGCTCTGATAATTTGTTAAGGTTTGACATTGAACATATTGATCTCCATGAAGAGTCTTTACAATAAAGATTTTATACTTTTAAAAAAATGTATCTACTTGACATCTTTTATTAACATTATTTGAATTAAGGTTATAAATGACGCATTCACTATCATTTAAGTTGTGAATCTATTGTTACTATCTTGAAAGTTTTGGTTTAAATGCTAAGATAAACAACTTTGATATAAACCTGTTGATATCAAGGTCTTTTAGTCAAGTTGATTTATGCCTGGTCACAATTGTTCACTCAACCTGATGGAACAGATACTGACCGGATGCTGATAGAAGGAACGATGGATAGACATCAACACAGACTGGAACTTGCTCTAATCTAACGAGACCATATAAAACCCATTTCTGGAAATCGTCTTGTAAATGTTCACATGAACAACTTTCATATAAACCATTGGATATCCCGGTGCTTGTCTTCGGTCAGCCTCCATATGTTGAGAATAAAGCTTTGATCAAATAGTAACTGAGATGGTGCTGACTGTAGGATACTTGGACAAGAACATCAACTTCTCACTGCTATATGCCCAGTATGAGAGAAGGGAAAACCTGGCTAAATCTGATGACCGGACATCAATGCGGGTCCATACCATATAGGCACTGCGACTAACCTCAACAATATTTAAAACAAATATTTACCCTGGACTAAATGTTGATCCTTGAAAGGCTATTTCTTGGTTAAACAACTTAAAATTTGATTTAGGCTCCATTTCTATATTTTTCCTTTTAACATATCATTAAGACTGTAGACATTGACTCTAGTAGTTAGGCTGGGCAAAATGTGACATAGTATTGTCTCAAAAAACTTATTTTAACATAATAAAATGTTCACTTTGAATAATAATGTTAAGGACCCTGATAAAATTGGGAATTTTTAATATTATTTATGTTAATTGAGATTCCACATACAAGTGAATTGATCCCATTATTCAAGAATCATTAATTCATTGTCATTGAAATAAAAGTACCGAGGGTACAGAAGCTCACCTTAAAATGAATGATGTGGTAATATAGTTTAATTGTGTAACCATATTTTATATGATAATTGATTATGGCTGCCATCATGATTTTTGTATCTTTTAAAATGCTAGTCTTCTGTTGGAAAAAATTAGAGCACGAACAAACATTAATACAAGAATGTTAATAAATCATGATTTGTTAACAAGCAGTAGGTTTTTGTATAACTTTTTTGTATATCTATGGCTGAATTGGTGACCATCTTGTATTTTTTAATCTTCAAAATGTTACTTATATGTGGGCATCCATATTAATTTCATTATCTTGATTGGTTTAGGAGTATTCATTTAAATGTCAATCAATAATAACAGGTTTTGTGACTCTTGAAGTCAAGAAATAGTCCCGAAAATCTCAAGAATTCTTTCTTAAAAGTACTTGTACAGTACTCGGACCAAAGTTTTCAAACACAATCACAAAAGTCAACAAAGTGGTTAATCCAATGTTAGATTAGTCACACTCTCAACTTCCAAAGAACTAAAAAAAGATGCACATAAACATTTGGAATATATCCCTCTGACACAAATCACAAATTCAGCTAGTCCAATTGCCAAAGTAAACTGTCCAGGTCAATGTCTCATGTGATTCTAACTGAAGATTTCTGAATATCTTTAAAATCTTGACATATGTTAGTGCAATCTGATTGGTCAGAATAGGCTAGCCACATGGGGGTTTATGCTAATTACTAGATATGATGACCTGTGATGACCTCTTGCACCTGCATGTAGCTTATGTAACTTATCCTCTTATGTAAGTTACTGTTATTCCATAATGTGAGTGTCTTCCCCTTAATTCAGTATGCAATACAGATATTAAGAGGGGAGTTGCAGGAGAGGGGCTGGAGAATAGGAGGGGAAAGGAGGGATAGAAGAGAGGTTTGCAATGGAAGGACAGGAGAGGAAAGGGGAGGAGGGGAAGGGAGGATAGAAGGGGTGGGGGTAGAAGAGAGGTTTGCTATAGAAATAATCTGGAGGTCAACTCAGTAATATGTTTATTGAAGTATTTTAATATTAATTGCATGGAAACAACAGTTAGTGTTGAGAGTGAACAAATTTAATCATTTTAAATGCTTTTGAAAAGGATTTGTTTGAATTGAAGGATCATTATAATTATCTAGATAATCATCGTTCAGATCGTAATCAGATCCCTCACTGGCTATGTTATTTGGCCTTTTATGAAGTGTCAGGAATTATGTAACCCACTGCATATGTTTTATTTAAAAGGATTTATTAAAACACTCATGGTTCAGGCTGTTCGCAGATAAAGATGATTCATAAATTTTTTTGTAACTGTATTTATAGTGTTGATAAATATTACAACAAGTGCATCAATACAAATATTAACACATTCATTTGATTGACCAGGAAATGTATTCTTTTCAATGAATTTTATGAAATCTAATTGAAAATTCAATATAAATGACATATTGACCATCTTGGATTCTTGATAATAAAATGAATGCGTCTTTGTCAGGAATCACTATATAAAAAAATACTCACTTTTCAGAATGATATCTTAATTGAATTAGTAGGAGAAGTACTTGGCCTGAAATCTAATTGAAAAATAATGACTTCTATGTTGACATGTTGTTCCCAGAGCCCCTTCAGCATGATACAATTATCATTTAGTTTTACAGGTTTTCATAAAACATATGGTATTGGAACTGGAACAATAACTTATGTAGATTACTGTACATAAAAGCAGATTCTTGACTTATTAATATTAACTCATCTTGCAGATTGTTGTACACAAAAGCTGATTCTTGACTTGTTTGAATTGTTATTTGTAAAAAGTATTATTATTAATAGAATACAAGTATACTTTTCATAAAGTCAATTTATATACTTTCCATAGTATTTATATAAAGTCCATTGCTTAGACATGATAATTGCCATACATCATTATGTTGTATTTATCAATTAAGTAAAGATAACTAAGCAACATACAAGCAGGCAGGGCTGCTAGCCCCAGATCCTTAAGGAGAGTGTAGCAATTTGTGGATTTGGCTTTGTGTATTAGGAGAAGAATAGTGTGCTGAGCATGTAAACCTGAACTCTGGCTAAGCCCTTATGTGTGGTATTTAAAAACTTGACGGGAGAGAACATGCATTGTTGTGAAAAATATATATAATTTCACAAAACATAGTTAGCTTATGTCCTAAATTGATTTTGTGTCAAGAAGAACTTCTGTTAGATATAGAAATGGTACAAATATGAGTAAACACAGGAAATGGAACCTGATACAAAATAACTCTTTCCACATCAACTTATCATGAAGATTGCTAAACACAAAACTTATTGATGACAACTTTTGTGTAAGTTGTTATTCTTAGAAAGAACATATCACTGTCATGAGATTACAAGTCTAATTTCCATAACTCTTATTGCATACACATGGCCATATAGCATATTGCTCTGCAATATCAATTGGGTCAGGTTGATTATGCAACAGACTAGCAGCTGACACTGTGATGCTAGCAGCCTGCCTTGGGATGTGTATTAGACCACATAGTGGAATATCTGAACTCTGGTTGACCCCTTATGTGTGGTATTTAAAGGAATATAAGAGAGATACCATTGTTTAAAATTTAACATGATGTTTAATGTGATTGTGGGTTTTTGCAGCTAGTTGCCATGAAGATTTTAAGCAAATTAATTAATTATGTTTGTCTTATATCTTAATTTTTTTTTTTTTTAAACTTAAAAATATAGAACAACTTGCATGACAATCTTAAATATTCCATATTAAAGATAATATTATGATTAGTAAGTTCAAATTAGAGAATTTATTTGATGCAAGTGATCACTTGATGAAAGCTTAAAATTTAATAATAATGATGTGTCATTGCAGCTGAAAAGTCAATATGGCTGCTTTTGCGGCCATCTTGGATTCTCAAAACTGAAACGTCTACCTTTCTGTGCGGAATCACTATAGGTATAACATACTACAATTTAGAAAGTATATCTAGATTGGTTTAGGAGAAGTAGTCTTTTTCATGAAATCTAATTGAAAATTCAATATGGCTCCCATGGCAGCCATCTTGGATTCTCAAAACTGAAACATCTACCTTTCTGTGAGGAATCACCTTGGGTATAACATACTACAATTTCAGAATGATATCTGTATTCGTTTAGGAGGAGTAGTCTTTTTCCTGAAATCTAATTGAAAATTCAATATGGCTGCCATGACGGCCATCTTGGATTCTCAAAACTGAAACGTCTACATTTCTGTGAGGAATCACCATGGGTATAACATACTACAATTTCAGAATGGTATCTGGATTGGTAAAGGAGGAGTAGTCTTTTTCATGAAATCTATTTGAAAATTCAATATGGCTCCCATGGCAGCCATCTTGGATTCTCAAAACTGAAACATCTACCTTTCTGTGAAGAATCACCATGGGTATAACATACTACAATTTCAGAATGATATCTGGA
Source organism: Steromphala cineraria (assembly GCA_916613615.1). Taxonomy (NCBI): domain Eukaryota; kingdom Metazoa; phylum Mollusca; class Gastropoda; order Trochida; family Trochidae; genus Steromphala; species Steromphala cineraria. The sequence continues at coordinate 7,426,195 of OU744726.1, forward strand.
TTCATATAGGAGGAGTAGTCTTTTTCATGAAATCTAATTGAAAATTCAATATGGCTGCCATGACGGCCATCTTGGATTCTCAAAACCGAAACGTCTACCTTTCTGTGAGGAATCACCATGGGTATAACATACTACAATTTCAGAATGGTATCTGGATTGGTAAAGGAGGAGTAGTCTTTTTCGTGAAATCTAATTGAAAATTCAATATGGCTGCCATGGCGGCCATCTTGGATTCTCAAAACTGAAACATCTACCTTTCTGTGAGGAATCACCATGGGTATAACATACTACAATTTCAGAATGATATCTGGATTCGTTTAGGAGGAGTAGTCTTTTTCCTGAAAGTTTACGGACGGACAGACAGACGGACGGACGGACAGACGGACGACGGACGAAGCGCCATGACATAAGCTCACATTTACTTTGTAAAGGTGAGCTAAAAAATGGTGATGCAATACTTTCTTGGAGGCATTATACTTTCAAGGAACCACAGTAAAATTGAGTGAATTTAATCTACCAAACTCTCATCTGTCTGTCAAGTCTGTTACGCTACAGCAAAAAGTATTCAGGTCTCAGCTGGCCTATCACACATACTCTGTAATTATAAGTTTGCAGATTTCTTGATTTGTTATATCTTATTAAAAACTCAAAAAGAAATATTCAATGTCACATTTTAATAGAATTGATTTTTGTAAACACAGAAAAACATAATGTTAATACAACATCATTAGTTGTATTCAAAGAGACTATTTGACCTCCATCCCTTTGAGAACATTACAAAGGATACATTTAATTGATTTGTCCCATCTGTTAACAATTACTTTGATTCCTCGACTTTTCAAAAATAGCAACAGCTGAGTGAATTATTCATAAAAAGACGACTAATAAGAAACTGAACCAATTAGGCTAATGAGAGTGACTGAACCCAGAATACCTTCAATAACAAGGCGAGAAAAAATGTTTTATGACCTTATAAGATAACACCTTTGATCAGGATATTAAGCCGATAAAGGAATATTCAGATGGGAGATCATCGCTTTGAAAAGATCAAATGAAATAATGCATCAGCTTGAAATGAAAATTATACTCTGATACAAAAGTAGTGATACATATCTGACAAGAAACAAATTGATAATCAACAATGGTGTGTCCAGACAAGAAATTTGCATATGAAAAATTACACAATTGACCATGGTTGGATAAGTTCCCCAGCAAAGCACAACTTGCACAAGTATCAATCACTGGCCTTATTAAGCCTTGCTGCATGTCATCATCTTTTCTGTGCCAACTCTTTAACATACTGCACCAGGGCTTCCTTATCCAAGCGGTTATACTTCATGTTGTAAATGAGGGCATTGAAAAAATTTTGGTGCAAAGCAGCAAGCCTTTAATCAGTTAGTGATAAGAAATGTTGCAAGTTATGTCTTCCTTGGAAACTTGAGTTGTCATGACTAATAATAATATACAACAAGTATTTGTCACAAAGGTGACAAGATCCCCCGCCGCATATTGTTGTTAACAACAAGAAGCGGGACGGACGTACGGACGGACTCACGGAGCTGAATACTATGTCCCCCGTGAAGACTCAAGGTTAATGGGTTCATGAGATATGGCCCTAACAACATGTTCAAAACTGGTCAAAGTCTCGCCGTGACTTTGAAAATGAGGTCAAGGTCACCGAAAACTTTTCAGGTCTACGTATTTCCCAGATGAAGACTGGTACCGTACCAAGTTTGAATATTCTAGGTTGAGCGGTTCATTAGATATCCTGCTAACAACATTTTCAAAACTGGTCAAAGTCTCGCCGTGACCTTGAAAATGAGTCCAAGGTCACCGAAAACTTTTCAGGTTTGTGTATTCCCCAGATGAAGAGTGGTACCAAGTTTGAAGATTCTAGGTTGAGCGGTTCATAAGATATCCCGCTAACAACATTTTCAAAACTGGTCAAAGTCTCACTGTGACCTTGGAAATGAGGTCAAGGTCAGCCAAAACTTTTCAGGTTTGCGTATTCCCCAGATGAAGAGTGGTACCAAGTTTTAAGATTCTAGGTTGAGCGGTTCATAAGATATCGCGCTAACAACATTTTCAAAACTGGTCAAAGACTTGCAGTGACCTTGAAAATGAGGTCAAGGTCACCGAAAACTTTTCATGTCTGCGTATTCCCTAGATGAAGACTGGTACCAAGTTTGAAGATTCTTGGTTGAGCGGTTCATTAGATATCGCGCTAACAACATTTTCAAAACTGGTCAAAGTCTCGCTGTGACCTTGAAAATGAGGTCAAGGTCACCGAAAACTTTTCAGGTCTGCGTATTACCCAGATGAAGACTGGTACCAAGTTTGAAGATTCTAGGTTGAGCGGTTCATTAGATATCGCGCTAACAAGAAGCGGGACGGACGGAGCTGAATACTATATCCCCCGCTTCGCGCTAAACGCGCGGCGGGGGATAATTATAGACTGGCTATGAGGTCAATACCTGTTTTATAGACTAAGGAAAACAATAGTGACCAAGGACGAAGTCTGAGGTCGATATTGTTTCCATCGGATCTATAAAAACAGGTACTGACCGAAATCTCCAGTTCATAATTGTTTTATAATGTCTCGGTGTAAAAACCAAAAGAGAATAGAAAACTTCAGCAATGAGCGGCATTTGGGCTCGATTGTTGGCGAGGACGGGTCAATGACGTCATGATAACAATAGCATGACGTCATGAAACAACGGTTTGACGTCATCGGCTCTATTTTTAGTAACTCAAGTCAATATCACTTTTGGTCGGACTCGGGGTCCAGGGGTCAAGTTAATATTACTTTCTGTTGACTGTCACCTGACCAGTTCTCGACCAATTGGATTGCCGGAAAATTACGCTCACATAATAATAACTTTTTATTGTCTACATCTTATACATTAGAAATTCATAATGGGCATTTGACTCAGCAGCCAAAGTTCAACACAAGTTCAGTCAATTTGTTCTGTTCCATTAAAGTAATCCTGAGTATCAAACAAGGAAGCAACAACTCTCATCTTTTAACGTCCGTAGAACGTTACTGTTAATCTAACCTCAGGCTTCCGGTTGATGAGCGGACACTTAACCTACTGAGCTACATCCCTGGTACTTGCAAGGACTTTTACAGTGCAACAACAGTATGGACCAATGTTATAGTTCTTGTAGTAGAAATTATTAATATTCCCAAATTATCCCAAAATGAAAAGACAAAGATATAATTCTTTCTTTGAGAGGCATTTTTAAAGCTGATAAAAGATAACACCCACAATGAGTTTCAAACAAACAAAAATCTCTCAAATGAAATTGTACACATTCAAAGCCATTACATACTTCAACTAAATTTGATCATACACTTCCTGGGGCCACTTATCATCTCTACCATGATAAATGTCAAATCCACCACTGAAGCCAGTATCTCTGTAATTTGTTGTATATATGAGATGCTGAACATATCGACATTGAAACTCAAGTACAGCTTGAAAGACAGCAAGCTACTTAGCCTCACCAAGGAATTTGAACAATAATAGATATCAGGATTCCTGATAGAACACTGAAAATAATTTGTTTTCAATTTGACAATTCATTTATTGTCAAGGTAACCAAAATTTGTGAGACATTCAACATAGTCAAAAAAACAAATGTATTTTGTCAAATTGACAACAAATGTGATATGTTTCTCAGTATATGATATTGACATCTTAATTTAGAACCATCACATGTTTTTGATAAGTAAAGATTTGACACAAAAAACAACTATTCATCAAATTTTTCATGATAATACAATTAAAAGTTTCTCTATTGATTAAAATTAATAAATGTCTGGCCATGTATATCAAGTTGCCAGAGAGTGTAGTTCAGGCGCTAGACATTGAAAGTTTACCAATTAAACAAAAATCCAAAACACATTTGGTAATTCAGTATTTATCAACATAAATAAAATCTTCCAACACTTTTACACATTTTTGACAACAGACCTTTACTTTTGATACAGTCCCCTGCAGTGAATCTAATCATAAATTTATCATTTAAATGAAAATGTTATTTTATTTATATTGATTTGTGTAAACTGTCGGGCGGCGGGCCACAGTGACGGGGTGACCTGTCACAGTTCAGACAGACAATGAAGTTAACATTAGCTACCAATGATCATAATCATTATCATAGCTTCCATGTTGACCTTTTAAGGGATTAAAACAAATGTAACCTACATCAAAGGGTCTGTTTGAAGATATATATTTTGGTAGAGACAAAAAGTCATAAATATTTGATGCAGCCCCTGAAACATTGAAATACATGTATCTATAAATACCAACACAAGTCTATATTATTGTAGCAAGTCTAAGTCACTGCAGTTTCAGACTGAAAGGAACAGTTTCAGTTGGCTCCTTCAAACAGTCAAAAGAGAGTCTGATTTATGATCTATAAAAAAGTAGATAATGAGTCTAACAATATAATCATATATTATATTTTCATAACAACTAAATTACTAATTTATGCCCATAATAGTATCATCAGAAAAAGACACTATGATCTTAAAAGAGTCCTTTTGCACATAGGCAAAAACATATTTTGTGGTAATATTTTTTATGTAATTTGATTTAAAATAAAGAGAACAAAAAAATGTGTAATCTAAAAACGCTTTTTCGACCATTGAACAGATTTATTCAATTGAAGGTTTTATGGATAAACAACATAATAAACACTCATTCACTGTCAGGTGACTGTATTGAAGTAGACTAGTACTCAGACTAGACTAGTCAAGCTGCACTTCAAAATCTATTCAATGACTATTGATCAGTAAAGCTAGCATAACACGTCCTATGGCAGTTACATATAGAGCCACTCACCTTTTGCAGTTCCCAGAAGCTGTCATCATAAGTAAACTCCAATCTTCTAAGTGTATCACTTAAAACCGATCTTGACGTACAGAGAAGCGTGCTTATAAACTTGGTTGTTTACAAGGGCACTTCCGCATTGCACGTGACTTACCAGATCACGTGATCAAACGTCAGCTCCTGCGAGATCGACAAACAAGAATTTCACTCCGAGACAAGGCTTCAAAACTATTTTGACACATCGACTTTGTCAGCCGACCTAAACGTTTCCAGGATGGTATGATTAATAATAAATGGTATGTTATATTGGCTGGGATGCATTACAAAATGTTTCGATATGTGTTATGTAAGTAACATGTCATAACATCTAAGCCCATTTCAGGGTGTTGACATTTTTGCAAGTCATGTAATCATAACGCAATTGTACATAACAGTACAATGTTATACAAAGTTTCATAAAGGTTTTTAGATGTAGGATATTGACTTATATCTCACCCTTGCCGTAACAATGTATTACAAATAATTACATCATCAATATCGAGTTGATGTGAGTCGGTAGAGTATAATTTATAAATTTAATTTATTGATTTATTATGTTAAACTTAAATCAGATAAATTGCACCATTTTATCATTTGTAAATATTTGTCATATCTTGGCTCTAAATTTGGCTCTAAATAAACAATTGTTACATTGCTCAGGGTGTTCACACTCACAGAAAGAAAAAAAGAACAAAAGTCACTTTGTAATTATTTAATAAATTATTTTATATACTGGTATATGAATATCTTGGTTTAATATTTTGGTTTTAATACAACTGATTTATTTATTTTTTCCTTGGAACATATACTCAATCAATCATTTTTAATTAAAATAGCCTATTGCACAAGTAAGACTACATGTTTGTGCGTCAACAGATTGACATAGAGTAAAAGTAAAATGTATTTCTTTGAATAGGTCAAGTAGGTTGAATATTTCTTTAATTTAAAAAAAATCTGATTTCCTGGTTTTGAATTCTGTTGGGGTAAAATAACAATTGTTTAATTATCGGTACACATTCCTGAAAATATTCAATGTATAGAACGTAATAAAACAAGCTATTTCTATCTAAAATTGCAAAAAACACAATGAAACATGATTGACGATTGAAGTTGTATTGTGAAAATAGCTCAAATATGTAAACTGATCATAAACATTGATTGAATTTTTTTTTTCCAAAACAGCTCATAGCTGAGCAATGGGGATTGTTCTTAGCACTCATATTTAGACAAGATAGTATACACATTCTTGAATTAAGGAAGTACCAATATATTGCAATACGCTTTTCTGTATCGCAATATATTGCAATACGCAAATGAGGAACGATACCAATCCTTACTAGCTAGAGAGCGAAGACTTTGGTGCTCAACTTGTAATTGGTTAGCTGAGCTTATGTCAGAACAAGCAGCCTAGTTATCTGTGGTCGGAACTAGTGGAGAGGAAACACCTGGACCAAGATCAATCTTTGATATAATTAATATTTTGAAAACTTTCATTCCTCGAAGGTGGGCAGCTATGAATGAGACTGAAGGCTCTAGCTCCAGAATCAACAATTTGTACTATAGCAGACAATGTGATCTGCATGAATTATTTATCCTCTACACTTTCAAACAACCATTTTGCAGCTTGCAGCTATGTCGCGGAGAAAATCCAGCGGGCATGCTGCAAGTCCGACTCAACCCAGGGGTCAGAGGTCAAGGGCGTCAAGGAACGGCAGTGCGTCATGAGCAAGGGCAGCAGTCCATCTCATAGTATGTTGATTCTTTCGTATATTGTGTCAAGAATGTCTACATTTGAAGAAGGACTTGTAGTTTTATTGAAAAGTGTGGTAAAGCTTATGGTTGATCTTAGTACTTCGAGACAGCTGAGTTATTTCGTTGTGGCCAGAAGGTTGAAATTACCCCTGTGAATTTTTTTAAAGAGGAATTCATTTTAGGAATCATGGCCCCCTGCTGTATTTTGTTAATTTAACTTCTCTCAGTCTAATAAAACTTTCCATCTAATTTGATTCAAAGGTTTTTGTTGCTTTCCTCTCAATATTCTTTGATAATGCCAAAAAATAGGCATGTCTTGTTCTTGAGAGGTGAAAGCTTTCACGAACGATCTGTTTACATGCATGTACTGAAACTAGTAAGAGATATATGAATCAAATTCTGTGTACTTGTGAAATACTGGTAACTGATGCCTTTCCATAGTAATAATTTTTATGTAAAGTTCCCTGTATTTCAGTGATGAAATATGGACTTGGAAACGTTAATCATACATTGTAATGGAATTTTTATGTCATATTTATTTAGAGATGAAAGTGAACTGATGTTAAATTCATTTGCAGACAGCTACGGCCCAGTAGTTGAAGCTGAACCCTACGGCACCAAGGAGGAGTATCGCGGGGGAGGAGGTGGAGGATGAGGGTAGTTGCCCAGGGCGACAGAATCTCGGTGATGTCATTGTCAGCTCTGGTTATCTCCCCTGTCCACCTCGGCCCCATCAGCACTACCTCATCAGTCTCTTCATCAACATTGTGTAATATTGTCATACATTCTTACAAGTTATCTGAAACTGTGTTACAAAGTAATGATTTCTGAATCAATCTGTTACAAGTGTTCAAAATATCTCGTAACCCTACCTAAAACTTCCTACAATTAAATTGTGCCTGATTTAATTCTGTTATGTTTAAGTGTAACAAAATTGAAAAATTGACACTAATCATGATACAGTCATGGGATAAGGATATTATATAATGAAAAATAGGAAATAAGTCATTGAAGTCTCATGTACATTATTTACTCAGAGTATATGTATACATCTTGCCATGTACTTTGTCTTTTTACCATCCCACTACTATGTATTGTATGTATTAATACTTGCTCCCTTTGTCACTAAACTTGTGAAAAAAAATTTATGCACCAAATTTCAACAAAAGCATTTAATGTTATGGCTCCTCCAAGGCTTACCTTGCAAATGACTTTGAACATAATTTAAAGGATAAATTTTACAGAAAACAAAGGAAATTATTATACTAATTATGCCAGTCAAGTACCCATCTTGATAAGGATTAAGATTATAGATACCTGAGCAAGCACCTGTTATGTACATATATATATATATCGGGCCACTACCGGAGCAGACCATGTATGATGATGTATCAGCCCTCACACTGACTCAGCTGGGCTGGGACTGATGGAACATCTTTGCTCCCGTACTGGACCACTCTGGGGATGGTATCAAGATACTTTATAAGTTATTTTTGAGAGAATTGAAATAAAGTATTAAATTTTTGTTTGTTTGTCTTTTGTTTGTTTGTTATTTCTCCCACCCTAACAAGTCAGAAATCAAGTTAAAAATCTAATGTTAGTTCCTTAATTCTTAGGTTAAGAGGGTTTAGGATTTTTTGTGATAGGGTAATTGTAGCGTGTGTGGTTGGAAATAGAAGTCAAGAAAACGATGATCAGTGATCAAGGACTTATGACTGTAGCAAATAGTAAGGTACTTGATTGCCGATTTAGCTGTTCTGCAGACTTTGGTTTTTCGATAATATTTGTTCCTGTTGATAGTTGGATGTTTCATGATAAGGAAAACAAGATGGGACCATTGAGCCTTACAAAATAATCAATAAGGAATAAAAAGCTAAGTAAATTTTCCCTTGCAAATTCCTTGATCTGTCTGTAAGAAGAGATCCTTTGTTCCCAATGTTCGATATTTCAATCTTAAATTGGACAACAATATAAGTTCTGAATTTCTTAAACAGTTACTACTTCAAACAAGGTTATCAATTTTATTACATCCAAACATTCACGCATCATGTATAAATTACAGTTCCACCTTAGTAAATTTCTTATTCTTATGCAATCACGTTCATAAGGTATGTCATACACAAAATAAATTTTCATGTATCCAATTGTTCATTTGAGACATGTATTCATTTGTGAATGCAGCAACTATCATGCCCGGGTTGCCTCACAAAGTCAAATGGACGAAGTCCACTTATTGTCAAAGCACAGGTTCATTGTTCAAGCATCCTCATGCACCATCGATTTGAACAAAATATTTCTGCTCTTATTTTCTGCTGTTAAAAAAGGAAGCATAACTTCAGTCTTTCATGCCCTAGTGGTGTAACAGGGTAGTCGTCACGGTTGGTTGGTCTTTCCCTTTGTAGATTCTATCCTGATCCAAGGATTTTAGTCTTTGTGCCCAGAAGGGACCTTCATGATCGCCAAAGTGTCCAGTTGTAGATGTTCTATCATGATCAAAAGGATTATAAGCTTTGGGACCTTCAGGATCGACAAAGTGTCCAGTTCCTCACATGACCCCATGGTCACCACCAGGCTAGGATCACTGTCAATAACTTCCAGCCTATTACAGTGTACCGGTAAGTGATTGAATTGTCAGTAAAGGTGGGTTCACTTCACGGAAACCAGCACAATGTGAAGCCCTTTGTGAACAGAATTATCTTCAGTATAACCTGTGTGTTCAGTACTTCGTTTCAACACCATAGGATGCCAAGGTCACCATCTTAAACATACAGCACATCCTTGAGTCGCAACGTTGAATTGTCAGTAAAGATCACTTCCAACACTCAAGTACCCTAGGATCACTGTTTATCCTCCTTTAACATCGTTTTGAGCCAGTCAGTAGAACTCCCCAACAGAGTACATTCTCTTGAACTTACATTGAACTTGATTGTCAAATGCCTCGCTGCTGTGGTGCAACAGGATTGAATTAAAGGTGGGATCACTTCCAACACACATGTACCATAGGGTCACTGTTCATTCTTCTGCGACATGCAATGTTTGAGTCAGTCACTCCCAGCATGGAGTACAGTCTTGGATGGTTGAACTTGAGTGTCTAATACCCTCTTGCTGTGGTGTGACGAGATTGAATAGTCTTAGAGCTAGTGTACATTCTTGGAGCCTCGATGGTTGAACTCCATCATCTCGAGTAAGATTGAATAGTCGGTACAGCGAGATCACTTCCAGCACACCACCACACTCGGGTCACTGTCTATCCTGTCATCCAGCTCCTGCTGGCTGATGTCTGTAGACAGAACACAGAATACATGTTAGCTTTCATCTCTACATCAATGGTCTTGCTTGAGTAATGTCCTTTAACTCTGGCTTCTAGACTAGTCTGTCAGTCGAACTGAGGACCTACTATCTTTCATGCTTGAAATAACTGACTCTAGCACAAGTGTGTGAATTACAGTGCCTTACAAATGTCCACTTTATTAATGGCTGCCAGGTACAGGTCATATCCTCCTTGTTTAAATGAATACTTTATTAAGGAAATTGATTGATAAAGTTAAAACCCCAAAGTGTCACCTGCTTATCTACAAAATGAAATTCTCCCAAAGGCAAGATAATGTGTAAAGGCAATGGCTATTTTAAAAATTCTAGTAAAAACTGGCATTTGCACACTTCTTGGTGAAAAGATATATGAGTCAAAAAGAAAATATTTTTTATCCATCCAAAATGGAAATATTTGTATCATTCCAAGGTTGAAAATTAGATATTTTTATCAGTCATGCAACATTCTGGTATGGGAATGAAGAAATCTATATGAAGGTTTACCATTCCTGCAGCAGATTTCGTCTGCATGGTGTATCCCAGTGAAGAGTGGGTAGAAGGGCTGGAGTCGGTTTGACTGTCCCATCTCGTTAGGTAGCTTGATGGGATACTTGTGGAGGTGACGTATCAAACCGTTCATCAGCCCGAACTGAACCAACTTCCTGTTAAAAACATTTTGAAGATAGTTTATGTATGGAATGTTGTGTATAGTAGTCCAGCTGGTATAATAATGATAAATAATCTTCATGATGTCCATTGGCGGCCATTTTGTGTGAACACCTTTAATTCATTTTGTGTAAGTAAAAGAAATCGCATGGCTAAACTTTATGTTATGTATTTGAATTATTACTGCTCCATTTAGTTCCAATATATTGTCTTTCAATTGGAACTATTGGTTTTCATTTTCCTGACATCACTTTATATTCCCCCTAAACGTGCTACTGCCCCTTTAACATACATGCATTGCATTTTATCTCAGGACTGGTGAAGTAGGGCTTCAATGGGTATTCAAGGTAATATAACTTGCTTCAAGTCCATTTTCTTTCTGAACAACAACTACAGGATTTCTTGGGTAAAGATAAAGGTTTTTGGTACCCGTGGAAGCCTTATTGTGAAGTCAAGTTATATTACTTTCTTACCCAAGTGGGCAAGGATATGCCGGGTATTCAAGTTTGCATAATGGTCATGGGAATTACAGTTTTTCTAAAAATAACTCGCATTTTGATTGGTTGACGGAACTATTTTGCATCCATTCATGATTCGCTTGGATCTTCTATTTCAGTTGAGAGATATAGATGAAAAATCTTATAGTTAAATTGCAAAAGTCACACATTACTATAACATTTTTAATGGGAAATCAATACCTTCTGATGTTTTCTTTGCCGTAAATACAAGTTTAAATCTTCAAGGCGGCGCTAGGTGGGAGAGTCACCGGCCGCACTGCTGTTACGTCATTAAACATGACGTCAAACAATGACGTCATACATTCCTAACTAGGTTTTTGTCAAGCTCTTTCTGGTTGTGCGCAGTCCATAAAAACGATTTTTTATGATATGAGACAATAATTTTTATGATTTAATGTGACATCAATATAATAAACTATTTCAAATTAGATCGTGAGTTGCGAACTACTTAGAGCCGTCCATCCTGAAGTAGTGAGCAAAATTATGAATGGCGTATGAGTACAATTTGTACTTTACCGGCCGAGCGTAGTTTTTATATGTTTCCCTTTTTTCCCCGTTTTTACGCATCAAAATTATCTTGGGTAAGAAAAAAAATAACCAACTCGATGCTCAGAATTACGGATGATCTGTCCCTCGTGAATTATTGTGTCAAACTCCTCACTGAAGCTCGGAGTTTATCACAATAATTAACTCAGGACAGATAATCCGTAATTCCTCGCAACTCGTTGATTATTCTTATAGTAGATAGAGTGAAGTTCAGCAGGTTGGCAATCATTGTAGCATTAACTACTCTGGATGATCATTAGCTCTAGTCCCACATGCAAGGTTTGGCACATGTCTGTGAAGGTTTTCTCCCTCACCTCTCATCCACTTTCAGCGTATGGGGACTGAGTCTGTTGCAGATGTCCTTCACCGTCGTCCCGGGGGTGAACGTACAATAAAGCATGAACACGTCGCGGAACGCAGGCGGGGAGTGACCTGCGAAATAAAACAGTAAATTATTTATAGCTTATAGTGATTGTTTTAAGAAGTGTGTCAAAATAAAATAAATTGAACAGCATAACCTAAATACACAAGGACAAAAAAAATCTACTGATACTTTTGATAAAGCAAAGAATAGCAAGACCATATTGAATAACAACAAATTGGCTTTGTACATTCATTACAAGATGATGCAGGCTGTTATCTGAGAGACAATGAGAATAAACACAACATTATAACTCACCTTTCCTGGCAACAAACTTGACACACTCCATCTGAAGTGTCTTGTCTGCATTCAGCTTGCTTATCTCTGGGCAGACGGTGTACACGTTGGAGTACTGGAAATACACAAATCAATTTTCATATGATAAAAGTATTCAAATTATGCAATAAAATTTTTACATTAAGCAAATACATACTAATAAATACATGCCGAGTCTAATCAAGATGCTTAACACTGCACTTGAAACCTACCTCCAATACATTTTAAGCAGGAACCTGTAGATCAAATTTTGAAAGGCAACAATATCAAGATTAAAAAAACATTCTAGCCACCCCCCATGTTTTAGTTTTAGACCAACAAAAACACGAATGCCCCCGGATGCATCCTGCTCGCTGTGTCAAGGTCAAGGTCACAAGGTCAAATGTCATGGTGTCATCTGAAAGATCTCATCACAAGGGATCCATATGTCAAGTATCAAAGACCTAGCTCTGACCAATCAAAAGTTATGACCAACGTTAAAGTTTTTGTGGACAAATGGACAGACGGACGGACAGACAGACGGACATGTGAAAAACAATATACCCCCGGAATCTCCGATTCGGGGGCATCGGAGGCATAAAAAACATATTCTAGCCACCCCCCATGTTTTAATTTTAGACCAACAAAATCTTAATTACAATAGATTAACAAGTTTCCCTTAAAACCACTAAATTATCCACCCACCTATACCAATTAACACAGATCTTCCAAACACCTGCCAACTTTTGGGGAATAAACTCTCTTGCAGGACCCTCAAAGTCTATGTACTCATGTCAAAGTGTGACACAACATTAACAACCTAAATTTTTCAGCAATGAAACAGATTGCTCATCACATGCCAATCAACTGTAAAGTTCTACTAAACAATGACAGCAGTGATAAATAAAGAAATATGGCCTACAGAGTCCTTGAGTCCCTCAATAAGCAAAACCACAGAAAACCTTGCCTGTGACTCACAGATTAAATTTTATTAGTATTTGATGCAGGACAGAGATGATAAATCACCGAAAAGCAAATGAACAGGCCGATTCGGTCATGTCTAATTGAACCTCTGATAAAAAAATCTTACTTGAAATATGGAGATCATCTTGATGATAGTGTAGTGGCTGAAATATCAAGAGATGAATACAAGTCAACCATGTCAGTTTGTTGCAACATAACACAATATCATTCTACCTTGCAATTAACTCTTATGAATTACTTTTGCTATCATTCATCAACTGATAATGTTTAGTAAACCAAACACAAATTCAGTATTTTCATAATTTTAACTCAAATACAACAACAATGACTACAGTTATGTACACCAAATATTGTACAAAGGGCTCAACCTTAAAAATGATTAATATGTATATATTCCTTATGATTGAGGACAGACAGATTGTTGAAGTGGGGAATAAATTCTAGCTGGTTTGTTTTTGAGATACGTCAGTTGTTTTATCAGCGTTGTCTGTCTATATGACAAAATACTAAATACCTAGAAATACATGACAGAAGAACTCACATCAAGTTCTGAAGACAAGCTTTAACCAGGTTGATCTCCACATCCGCCTCGGCTGCGATCCTCGCTACATGCGAGTAACCGTCAATGTAGTTTAGAATCTGGGGAAACAATTCATTTGTCAAACATGTGCAACCTGAACTCTTATCTAATCTTACACTCTTGGACTCACAGCTCTTTAATCAGGCCTGAAATATTATTCATACACCATTAGTCCTGCTTCATGACTTTATTAAATAGGAACCTTTTCTACAGTCTAGGTCCTCATTTGGCAAGTCTAGAGTCAATAGAAAACACATTTATTGAATAAAAAGACATTAGAATGGATGAAGATACAAAAAAAGTTTGATCTAGGTTACCACAAACCACCTTTATGAATTTTGAATGAACACACTTTTTTATATCTCAACTTAAGTCTCAGTGTGTGGCAGGGAATCATTTTTTTAACTCTTTTGTTATCCAGCAATAAGGTCTCCCACCAATTCCTATTATTCCTATTACTGAGGCTATTGATACTTCAGAGCCAGCATTCAAACTGAGCTATGAGCAAGGCCATGTGATACAACTAGTTTTTAGGTAGGGATAAACAAGGGCGGATCCAGGAATTTTGAAAGGGGGGAGTCCCAAAATAATTTTTCTCCAGTCAGTGGGGGGGGGGGGGGGGGGGGGGGGGGGGTCCAGGACCCCTTATACATGGATTTGAAAGGGGGCGGGTGTTGAAAAGGGGGGGCGTCAGGACCCCCTGGACCCCCCCCCCCCCTGGATCCGCTAGTGGGATAAAGCAGAATGGTACAAGCAGAGAGAGGGTGATTCATATTCAACATTAACAGAACTAGTTAATTAACAAAATAAACAATAACATTGAGCCAAAGATACAGTAAGATGATATGGATTACATTAGAAGGAGATGGATGTGAAAGGTGTTTACCTTATTTCCTCGAATAGACGCTGGGTCTCGAATAGAGCCCGGGGGTATGGTTGTTTTAAGTAAATACAAGCTGGGTCTTGAATACACGCTTGGTGATAAGTTGATTTATTAATGCTCCCGTAAATGAACACAAACAAAATATTCTCCATCTAAACCATCCTACTAAAAAATAAATTCATGCCGGGTCTCGAATACACGCAGGGGGTAAAGGGGGTCTGAAAAAATAGACGCAGGGGAAATACAGTACCTGTTGAGTGGTAAGGTCCCAGGGATGGTCCATAACGCTGTCTCGCTCCTTCACCAGGATGGGAACCTCGTAGTCCAGGACCACCGGCGGGTCCGAGATGTTGGGCGCCACCTTCAGGTACAATGTGCACGAGTCCTCTGGGGAGAAAGGTGTTTGTCAGTCAGAGCCTACCCAAGACTTCAATATATCAGCTGATGGAAATTAGTATGAGCTATATCTTGCAGAGGGAGTTGAAAATGATGTTACAGAATGCCTTAACTGATGTGTACAGAACATCCTAACTGATGTGAACAGAACATCATAACTAATGTGTATAGAACATCATAACTGATGTGTACAGAACATCATAACTGATGGTGTAAAGAATATCATAACTGATGTGTTCAGAACGTCCTAACTAATGTGTACAGAACATCATAACTAATGTATACAGAACATCATAACTGATGTGTACAAAATATCATAACTGATGTGTACAAAATATCATAACTGATGTGTACAAAATATCATAACTGATGTGTTCAGAATGTCCTAACTGATGTGTACAGAACATTAAAAGTCATGTGTACAGAATTCAATACTGATGTGTACAGAATTCAATACTGATGTGTACAGAATTCAATACTGATGTGTACAGAATGTCCTAACTGATGTGTACAAAACATTATAACTGATGTGTACAGATGATGTATATGACCGTAATGTAAGGACCCTTACTGATGTGTACGGTGCAGTCTCCATACTGGTTGAGGTCTGACAGGATGTTCTGCATAATAACAGGGATCTGTTCTCTCTTCACCTCGTCAAACAGGAAACCGCTCTCCAGCTGAAACAGACAAATAGTCAAATACTTTATAGCATGAGGTCTTCTCAAGCAGGCACTGCCCATAGTTGTCATACAGTATTATCATATGAATGGATAATATCTGTCTTTCTGATTGGTCTCCTTGGTCACATGACAGTATTGACTTGAATACTGTTAACCTGACTGAGCCGCAAGAGGTTGATATAACAATCCAAGCACCTCTGGTGGCTAAAAATAAATCTAAGGATTCTTATCTCCAACTCCATAAATTGCGTATAAAAGGTAAAGCTTTGTTGCTGGGAGTCCCTTTTATTTTGAGGATATGAATTATGTCCCTTTTATTCACAGACTTGGTTGATCGAGGTGAATATCACGTGTCCAAGGTCAACAAATCATTGGATCAACCTCACTTGAAGTCAATACTTTTTTAATGTCATTCCCTTGATATCTAAAATGCATAAATTGATAATGATTGTTGAACTTATCATAATTGTATGTAAAAGGTTGTTATTTGTCAACAGCCATCTTCATGAAATGTCCAAAATTAGCAAAATTTCTTCATAAAAATGTATTGATTATGAATATTCAAAACAATTTACAGTTTTAATCTTCCTTCTTCCTTTTGAATTAATGTTTTTTTTAGAAGAAGTGATGATTCCAACGTTATAATCTGCCTGATGAAGGAGTAGCTCCTTAACAACTTTTATGTTCCTGCAATGAATGAGTTATCTACAAACTGTTATCATTTATTTCACTACCTCATGTCCACCTACTGAAATGTCAAGGAGAAAGGGTTTAACCTCTCCTTTGCATGTAACAATCACTTCTATACTCAATGAAGTGGTCCTTAACTTTTTACCAGTATCATCTCCATTTTCTGATGGTTAACCTTCATCACCCCTCACAAGTCACATGATTTGTATAGGCAGCTTTGGAAAAGATAGCTTTGGTGATAGAATGGAGCGATAATTGCTCAAACCAAACTAGGAAATACAATGTCACCAATCAAGTGCTTTCTTCCAGTTTTGTACTTAATCAAATGGTCTTCAACTATTTTTTCAGTATATCATCATTTTATAATGCTTAACCTTTCACAATTTCCACACGTCACATAACTTGAATAGGCAGCTTTTGGAAAGATAGCTTTGGTGACAGAATGGAGCCTTAATTTCTCAAACCAAACCAGGAAAAACAATGTCACAAATCAAAAACAATCAAGTGGTCCCAGTTTTGTACTGAATCAAGTGTTCCTTTACTTTCTTGCTCAGTATACTCACTTCCAGCTGAGTGAGGTACCCTGCTAGCTTCTTGACAACCGTTCCATAATTACAAGTCCTGGTGTCCTTGTCAAACACCAGACACAAGTTGAACATCAGCGCATTTCTGGCGTACTTCTGTCCACTTATGCACACAGGGCAACCAACGATCTTCAGATTCCAGGCATTTCTGGAAATAATTGTAGTAGAAAAAAATTAACAAAAATTCAAACAGACCTGGCACAATATACACCAAAACTAAAGAGTTTGGTAGTATTTCTATATTCATACTTCATATTTACCACATTCATGTCAACAAATCTCACTTCTACCAATTGCAAATTCATGATTCATAAATTAAATTTTTTTCGTTTGCTCGATGTCTTTGGTTAAAAACTATTGTCTTACAAAGTTTTAAATTAAACATGAAAATGACCTCTATTTTTGTCTTAAATGTCTCCTAACTGACACCAGCCCACTGTCACCTGCTAATATCAACATGTACCTTTGACGTTCAAACTACTACGGATTCAAACACATATTCTAAATGGTGATGGTTTCTAAAGATGTTTTGATTGCAACCGATCAGATTTCTGGGGTTTTTTTTAGTCTAGAAACTGATCCACTTGTTTCAGAGGTTACTAGAGAAGATTTGACTTTAATAGCCTCAGTGGGCACATGATAGTGTTTTCGATAAAAATTATAAGATTTGACTTTCATAGCCTCATTGGGTACATCTGTTTACCTTACAAAGTCTTATTCAGAAATATTTATCTAAATCCAAAGGTCGTTTTTATTGTTTATTTGTTGATTTTAAAAAAGCTTTTGATTCATTGAATAGATATCTTTTATGGCATGTTGTTGCAACAAATAGTATTCACGGTTACATGTTGGACATTATCATGGATATGTACTCAAAAACCAAAGTCTGCGTAAAATTATCACAAACCACTATTTCCGACTATTTTGACAGTCTCAGTGGCGTGCGACAAGGTTGTATTTTAAGTCCTTTGTTATTTTCCATGTTTATAAATCAAATACAAACAATTATGGAACAAGATTGTGATAGAGGTATTTTTGTTGACTCAGATTTTTTAGAATTGTTCATGTTATTATATGCTGATGACTTATGCTTGTTCTCAGATTCTGTTTTAGGCTTACAAAAGAGAATTAATGTACTTTCGCAGTTTTGCAAAACATGGGGTCTCTTTTTTAATTTTGATAAAACAGAAATCCTTGTATTTAGAAATGGAGGAAAATTAAGAGCTTATGAAAAGTGGTATATGGATGGTCTTAAACTCAATGTATCAACATATTATAATTATCTTGGTTTAACATTTTCAAACAGATTATCTTGGTCTAAAAATGTACAAAATTTAGTTATGAGAGCTAAAAGAGCAAAGGCATCAGTCAAATTATTTTCTTTAAGATTGAAAAATATTTCTCCATCTGTGCTTTTTAAAATCTTTGATGTCCAGCTAAAGCCAATCTTATTGTATGGTTGTGAAATTTGGGGAGTAAACAAATGGGAAATTATTGAAAGATTTCATGTTCGATTTTGTAAATATGTTCTTGGTGTGAGTTATAAATGTTCAAATGTTGCTGTGCTTGCTGAGTGTGGGCGAAATTATGTATATATTGACACCCTTCAAAGAGTTATCAAATACTGGTTTAAATTACTAGAGTATCATGAAATGAGATATCCAAAGCAATGTTATATAATGATGTGTAAGCTAGAAGCAGTAGGTCGTAACACGTGGGCTTCTAATGTTAAAAAGATATTATTTATGTATGGTTTTGGTTATGTGTGGGAAGCCCAGGGTGTTGGCAACAAAAGTGAATTTTTACGTAATTTTGTATTAAGAATAAATGATTGTTGTGTACAAAACATATTTGCTGACATAAATGCAAGTTCTTCTTTAGATTTATATTCTACCATTAAACGCACTTTTTGTATAGAACCTTATCTCACAACAGTTAAATCGAAAGAAGCACGTCGTAGAATAACTTTGTTAAGAATAGGTGCCTTATCAATACGTAAAAATACAGGAAGAAGAGAAGGAATACCTAGATTTTTAAGATTTTGTAAACTGTGTAAAAATGATGTAATTGAAGACGAAATACACTTTTTATTCAAATGTCCTTGTTTCAGTGAATTAAGAAAGAAATATATCCTAAATGTACCTGAAAATAATCATATATGTTACCTTCAAAATGTTTTACAACATCAAAACTTAGAAATTATTTCATCATACTCATGTTTTATTAGAGATGCACTCGCTCTACGCTCAATGTTTCTATCATCAAATTAACTTACAATGTACTTTCAATGTTCTCTCTTATATAATTGTCTTGTTTTGTATATATGTTTTGTACGTGGGCCTAAGGCCTTTTACCGAAATAAAAGAATTGAATTGATTGGGTACATCTATGTACAATTCTAAGATATGATGTCGGAGTTAGAATACTCACACTGTTATCAGTCTGTTCTGTATTTCAGGTTTTGTGATGATATATATGTTGATTGAATCAAAAATCTCCTTATTGATGAAGTCAGCTGGAACCTAGAGAGAGGATGACATGTAGAAACTTTAAGAATGTTCAGTAACCATCAACATATGACTAAAATTTGTACAGTATGTTCGGCAGTTCTAAATCTCATTGCATCATTGGCTGCCCAATCGAATGCCCTACTCACAAAGGAATCTCAATTATCTAAGTTCCATTTAAAGCAATCGTTCAAGAAACTCACAACAAAATAAGCGGATCCCAAAATAAGAATTATAAACAACACTGATTTAGAAAAAGTCATTATTTTATCAGTGTTTACACAAAGCTAGGAAATCAACTTTGATTGCTGACATGATTTTCTTTCAACTTTTTGTTGATTTATTCATGAAAGGAGACCTTTTAAAAGACAAATATACACCTTTTTATGAAAATGTCCCATTGACTGCCATGATGAATCTGATAAGTATGCTGCTTTTTGCAGAGTGTGTGATGTATAAAAAGATGGCTCTTTGATAACAATGTTCCGATTATTAAAATGGAAATTGTGTTTTAACTTATCAAAACATTTTGGCTTCATAACTCAAAGACAGAATATTATAATACCAACAGGATTATCATGTTAGTCAATCAAAATCAGAGTCAGTTTGTCTGTAGGGAAAATGTATTTTTAATGATGAAAATGAATCAGTGGCCTATCAAAATGTTTTTGTAGGAGGATCCCGTTCGTAGCAGTGCATTTTTTGTAGGAGGATCCCGTTTGTAGAAGGTCTTTTCGTAGGAGTGAAAAAAAAAATATATTCGAAGGAGTGATAATATAATATGTATTACATAGGTTTAAGTATCGTTAGCAGAGCCAAGTAATTGGTTATGATCTTTATTTATATCATGATTTACTTTCTATTGTTGACGTTTAGAACTGTAATGTAGGGGCAACATAAGTCTGCTTGGCGCTATATAGTAAATTTTATTCTCATAAGTCATGAATGATGACATAGAATGATCAAATAATACATATTAATAAAAGCCATATTGACATACTGAGCTACAGAGTTGATGATTGTAATTCACTTTCTCTCCATTATGCATAAATTGTTCAATAAGTAAACTTTTAGATTTATTATTTACATTTTTATTTATGTTTAGTTTTATTCTAATAGAGATCTAATTGCTTTCATAAACCTTGATGATGTTAGTTAAGAAAACATATAATAAATCGTCGACTTCAATACCTTGTTTGTTAAGAAAACTATTAAATTGGATTGTGACAACTACTCTCAAAGTACAATGCGTAAGTTATTAAGAAAACTATTCAATCAAGACAGTGATAGACTAAGGTTTTGTCTGGTAGGTACGTAAAATGGGTCCTAGTCGAAATGGCCACACTGACAAAATGGCCACAGATTGAAAAGTCAAAATGGCCCCAAAAAAGTCAAAATGGTCACACACCCCTAGTCAAAATGGCCATATAAAAAAGTCAAAATGGCCAAAGAAAAAGTCAAAATGGTCATACGTTTTTCAAAAAAATAGAGCCATTGGCTCTGTAGCTCATCAGGCTTCATCATCAATTATGTTGTAGAGTGTGGCCAATGTGATTCCCCCTCTGTAAGGGCCACAGGGTCACCAATCATAAATTAAAGACATAGGCGACAAGTTTCAGTTTTCTAGGCTTTTTGCTTCTGGAGAAGAAGATGAAAATAGGCTTTTAGGGCGTGGCCCCTGTGGCCCTTATAAGGGGTCAGAGGGCCACTACAGCTACAAGTTATAATCCTCACTAGCCAAGGAGTCTGTACACAAAGTTTAAGCTTTGTAGGCCTTATGGTTCTGGAAAAGAAGATAAAAATAGGTTTTTAGAGCGTGGCCCCTGGGGCCCTTATTAGGGGTCACAGGGTAACCAAAGCTACAATTTGTAATCCTCACTAGCCAAGGAGTCTGTACACGAAGTTTCAGCTTTCTAAGCCTTTTGGTTCTGGAGAAGAAGATGAAAATAGGTTTTTAGGGCGTGGCCCCTGTGGCCCTTATTTGGGGTCACAGGGCAACCGAAGCTACAATTTATACTCCTCACTAGCCAAGGAGTCTGTACACAAAGTTTCAGCTTTCTAGGCCTCATGGTTCTGGAGAAGAAGTCGAAATTCCACAAAGTTTACGGACGGACGCCGGACACCATGCCATGCCATAAGCCAGGTCGTGTGTTCAATGTGTGGTCTTACTTTTCCGAGAAGGACGAATATTGCATTGCGAGGCAATCTATACCTGGCGATGAGTTCAGTCTCGCTCAGGGAGTCTAATGGTGAGTTTCTATCTCTAAAAACACGTTTCATTTTCTCTGAGTTGATTTGTGCAGCCATATACGACGCCATTTTTACCATCCATGGTAATAGGTACATAGCTATTGTAGGTATTGATTGTAACTTACAACTATTGTAGACTTACGATCGCTTTGTGCAAGAGGGATGTAACCCTACAATTCCCTTACAATCAGAGTTACAACTATTGTAGAGATACAATCGTTTTGTGCAAGTGGGCCCAGAGGAGCTAAAAATGACATAAAAGAAAACTCATTAGATACTTTATCTTTTTGCATGGTTTGCAATGTCATGTGTCAGCTTCAAGTGACAGCTTCAAAAGTTCAACAATTGTTCAACAATACGGTAGCATGGTCAGTTATGAGTGATTCATTCTGTATATCCACTAGACTCCATCAGCAGAGGTTTTCCCTTCTGGGATCCGGTCTCGGGTATAGTGAACTGTACATGGGTATCATCTTCAGTGCCAAAAGCATCTTCGTTGATGGAAAGTTCCATAGACCTTTCTGAAAATTCTACGACATCTTCAACGCCACCACACTCAGCATGTACATTGGAGGTGTCGATCTCATCTGCACTTTCAACAAGCCTCAGATAGTCTGATTTAGACACACCGGTATCACATGTTCAATGTGTCCAACAATGGCACTCATCACACTCAATAGCATGTTGGTTTTTCCTTACAGTTTTGGCACACTTCAAACACTTAACAGCCATGATGGATGTAAGATGGGGAAATGATACCAAATAATGTTCTAACCTGTATTATATAGTGCACATCATGACATCATGAGTGGACATTGAGTTGACATTGAGATGATCATGTGTCAAGTAAATTAATAGTATTATCCTTTTTGAAAAAATATTAGCAACTTTTTGTTTTGACTTTTTCTTTGGCCATTTTGACTTTTTCTTTGGCCATTTTGACTTTTTCATATGGCCATTTTGACTGGGGTTTGTGGCCATATTGACTTTTTCATATGGCCATTTTGACTTGGGACAGTGTGGCCATTTTGTCGTGTGGCCATTTTGACCTGTTCCCCGTAAAATACCCTTAGGTTTTGGATTGTATTGTTTTTGCTCGAGAACCAGTAATTATAGGTTGTGAGATGCTTTTGATTGACAATTGCCAGTTACTTACCTGATTAAAGTCTTTATTAACAAAAACAACAGTCGGCATTTATATATTTCATTGAAATTTTCTACTTCTACGAAAAGACCTAAAAATCCTCCTACGAAAAGACCGAAATTCACTCCTACGAAAGGGATCCTCCTACGAAAAGACATACACCCAAAATCACATCCGATCAGTTTCTTTATATTCTTCATTATTGCGTTCAATAATAAAATATTAGATATATTAAGTTGATATGCACCTGGTAAGTAATCTTTGGTCCAGCAGTTGGATGAAATTCGCTAAAGAAAATACACTTTATGGCATCCGTCATCTTTGTTTTGCTGCTTTTGTCAATGAGAGTGACCTCCCCTTGGTTTATAAAAAGTCTGTAATCTGTAAGAAAACGTTTTCAGTCAGATTAGTATATATACCACATCAAATATTTTAAACACAGAAAGAAACGTGATTCATGTTTTTGTTTCCACTTATTCTCATAATGTGAATTCTACAAATGCAATGGTAACTTGATATTCATATTAAAGATATGTTTCTTAACATTTCGTTTTAGGTAGAAGAACTATTCCTAGTTTTAGAGACTCCCGTTCAAGAACGGCAATGCAGACGACGTGTCGTTGAACTGAGACTTGGCGATCAAAGCTTAAAAACAGGCATTAGGAGAACTCAGACTAATTTACAATTACACACAATGGTTGCCCATTTTGTTGCACTATTCTTTACGGGTTTTATTATTTACACCGCTGTGCCGGGATCAAGTAAGTTGGCTTAATTTTCGTCTGTCTTTTGTTCGTTCTCAAGAATTTCAACAGTGACTGAGTGGGTCTTCATCAACTAATGTAAACCTTGGCACTATTTCCAAATCACATTAATGAAATAATAATTTCCTACAATTTTTGTACCTTTTAAACCTAATCAAACATTTTGATTAATGAATAGTCTGAATACAAAAGAAATCCTTAGCCAAGGCTCAAAACAAACATGCAAATTTCTTATTCCAATTTAAGAGCCTTGAATCTGTGTAGTTCATCTTGATAAACTCTTTTTCAGACCAAGGCTTTCATCAAAGCACACCTTAGTATGTGTGTAGATTGGGAAATGGTAAAAGGTAAAACATACTCACTGATACTGTGATACAATTACATTGTTACAAATAACGATGATGGGTTCTGAGTGGACTTGTGTCAAAGCACTTTAGAGAAATGCCATTTTTAGCAAAATAGTTGTTCAATATTTGGTACAACTTTACAATATGTTTGCCACTTTAAGATATTTAGAGCTTTAACAGTCTTTTTAAGCCGTTAGATGATTGTTGACTCTTTCTTTTAACCCTTGGATACATATCGACGACATTTTAGAGTTAGTATATCTTGTGTAAGGGATGGAAGCGTATTGTGGATAAAGTGGCGAACATATTGTAAAGTTGCTCCCAATATTCATCATATTTCATCTGATCTTTCTTCTAATTGCAGGCTTGTTTTCATGGCATCCAACATTGATGGCAGTAGCGGTATGATTTTAATAATCTATTCAATACCTTGATATTTAGTGAAGTGAAAAACAATGATTATTTTCTTAATTCTTATAAATTAAAACTCTTTTGAGTCATGTTTTTGTTAGGATACAAGTGACTGCTTCAAAATAATTCAAGATAACAAACATTTTATTGAAATGTGTTGATATGATAAGTATTGAACTTTTTATAAAATCATCCCTTTAATACATTTAGTGTAGTTATTTTAAGTGTGACATCAGCTCTGCCTTAAGTGTTATAAAATCTCTAATGTAAGTAAAAGTTGTTGAACAAACGTTTTTGAAATACTGCAAGGAAAATTGCAATTGTATATGATTGTTTGTTTGATTTCAGTTTTTACTAATGATGTTTGAAGGACTGTTAGTATTTTCTCGGATAAGTTCTCTTATCCCTGCCCAGCCCCGATCCACGAAGGTGACACTTCACTGGCTGTTCCAAGTTTCCTCCCTTACATGCGCTATCGGAGGATTTGCGGCCATCTACTACAACAAGGAGATAAATAACAAACAACACTTCACCTCCTGGCACGGGCTGGTCGGACTGTCAACTATCGGCTATGCTGCCATGCAGATGCTCGGGGGTACTGTCCTGAAGTATCCATCTCTTGCTAGCATGCTTCGTATCAAACTGAGACTGGCCGATTTGAAAATGGTACATGCCACGTCTGGTTTGGTGTCTTTCATCATGGTGTGTACCAGTTTCCTGCTGGCTATGTTTTCCACTTGGTTTTGTAAGAATGTGACAGGTACGACCTGGTATGCTTGTCTTGGTTGTATCTCTTGTATCTTATTTATTATCATTAATCAGGTGACCAGTGCTTACCTGCCTAGGTTTACTTCTAATAAGAAACGGATACAGCAATGATTTTAGTACTTTCATCTTCGTGTTGTAACTCTGTTTTGAATGATTTTTCATAATAGATATTAGTTATTACAGTCTTTGTTAAGAACATTTCTTGTGATATTACAAGATGATTTCAATCTTTATAAACTACAATGAATACCTTTTTGATGGGTGATTGAATTATCAATGCCTTGTGTAATGATTTCATGATACAAAAAAAGAAGACAGTGTTGTAAAAATATTTGTTAAATTATATCCATCATCCATGAAATTTTCTTAAATGTGGTGTGATATGCTGCTAAATTTTGTGATTCATTTATTTGATGCACCACATTGTTATCATTATTGATATATAACTATACATTTCCATGCATATTTCATATTAATTATTTCTCATTTAAACATATTTACATTCATATTTTTTCTACTGAACATGAACATAACTTTGTTGAAAAAGTGGATGAATGTACAACTGATAAGATGACATTTTATTTCCCAAAAGGGAATATTTTCTTTCCACCAAAAACTGATGTGACAGCATTCTTACTAACAGATACATATTTTGATGTGTCATAAGTTTTATTTCCTAATTGTTATGATAAAGTCAATATCACAAGACTTCATTAAATTGAATACAGGTGGTCATAAGAAACTCTTTTGGATGGTAAGTAACTAACTAACATGGTACAAGTGAAATTAGTTTTGCCACCAATGTTTTATTATAGTCAATCATTTGTATATCAGTAGTTGTATTCAATGTTTGCTAAAACGTGCAACATTTCTTTCTTTTGAGATTAAGTCTGGAGTCAAGCATAATAACCAAGGAAGTGAAAATGTCTATTGGTTTATAGTTATTTAGATAATACCAAGAATTATGTGGTGGAATGTTCTTCACATGTTTAGATGTTGTAATGGTCCCATTTATTTTGGTGATTCAGTTCCAGTTGTCAAATCTTGATATCAATGTTCATTACTTTTGACAATATTTGTTGATATTTTGATATGATTTTAAATTTTATCCTTAATAGCCTTGCTGAAATGGATTGTTTTAGAGTCCTTGAAGTGACATAAAATCACCCATTTCATTAGTTTTCGCCTGTAGTCTCATCCAGGAACAAATGTCACTTATTGTTTAAAAATAATCTGTTATAGCACTGAAACATACCACTAAGCATACATCTGTAAGAGTGAGTATTCAGTATGAATAGGATTATTATATAAGAACATTCCATATATTACATTCTTAGTAACATATACGTTTTGTATCATAATCTATTCTTCACCAAGCATTTTATTCACTTCATATTTGAATTATAATAATCATTTATATCATATCCAGATACTCTTTTTAATCATGAACAAATTAATTGTTTAAGTTTAAGTTTAACAGTATTATATTGTTTGGTTGATCAGTGATACAATCCATCTTGATGTGTGTCATGTTATGGTTTGTAATCTGCTCATTTGCGTTATTGTTCGACTGTGAAGTGAAGACCCAGCTAATTAATCCTTTATACTTACTGGGTACCAATGTGAATGTCTGTAATTCTCTTGTACAATCCAATGACGCTTTGATAATAAATATTTTGTGTGGTGTGAATCCTGTTTACGTTTCATTTTACCGGTTCATCCAAACAAAGAAGATAAAACCTAGTAAAGTACAATATTTGATGTTTATCCTCCTATTCTTTTCACAGAAAAGTGATGTTTTGTTAAGATACCTTTAACATGTTTGATATCCAATTATCCCTACAATATAATTATAAAGTATACTAAATGACCTTCCATGGAATACTGATTTTACAAAAGAAGTTAATGACTTTGTATTAAACTTGCGAAAGTAATTTCTATAATGGCCCTCAAACAATTCAAGTAAAATCTAGCTGTAATATGTAGCTTCAAGAGTTCAACATTACAGCTATGGTAGGTGATACGTTGGTGCATTTATCAATTTTATACTGCTCTGAAAGGATGTGGGATGTGGAGTCTCCTTTGCACTCCAGCCAATCAGTGACGAGGATAGGCAGCCAATCAGTGACGAGCACAGACAGCCAGTCAGTGACGAGGATAGGCAGCTAATCACCGAGGAGGATAGGCAGCCAATCAGGGATGAGGAAAGGTAGTCAATCGGTGACGAGGATTGTTTGAATTTATGAAAGCTTAAAGGTCGCAATAAAACAACTCTGAGTGGACAGCACCTGACAAGTTTGAACATGACACTTGAACTACCGTTGGTACCAATGAGTAAAATTTTTGTTTGTTCGGTTTCATTCAACCCACGTTGGCAGTATTTTTTCCGCTTCATGGCCATGTATATGGCTAAAGAACCACAAGTTTTGTTGTCATTTCTTAAATTAATGTCTATGCAATTAGCATTTATATTGTTATGTCTCTCTCTCCTACGAAAGGCGTTCAAAATGTTAACGCCTGTGACATCCAAATTCTCAAAAGAAGTTCTGACCTTGACCTTTGAAATATGCATCGGTATCCGGTATCAGTATTTCTATGAAATTTAATCTCGAAGTAGACATACTCGTCGACAATGTCAGGTGTTTTATTATTGAAAGAAAACTCATGTTTGCTTTCCTTTGCTGACCCGGATCCAAAGATTACCACTTTAGCTTCCTTTCACTACAGTATCATGAGCATAAGTGGAATAAATCTAGGCAGTGTTGAACGTATATATCGATTATTTACTTTATTACAAGACGACCAGCATAAAATAAACACTTCCGAACATCCGGCAATAAACCAATCGGAACTTTCCTATGTACTATTCTCATCGTCTTCCAATCGTTGGTAAAAATTAAAATCATACTGACCATCAAACTTTTATTTATACAACACACAAAAAAGCTGCCGACCATTTGGCATATTCTAATAGAAAATCTACTTCTAAAATACCACCGTTCGATCCTCCTCCGTGATTCCCGTAAACTTCCCTACGAACCGGATCCTCCTACGAAAATTCCCTACCAACCGGATCCTCCTACGAAATCACCTGCACCCAAACAGGATAGAGATCGGTAGGCTTGAAGGAGCAGTAGCGCTTTTTTAGCTCACCTTTACAAAGTAAATGTGAGCTTATGTCATGGCGCTTCGTCCGTCGTCCGTCTGTCCGTCCGTCCGTCCGTCCGTCCGTCTGTCCGTCCGTCCGTCCGTCCGTAAACTTTCAGGAAAAAGACTACTCCTCCTAAACGAATCCAGATATCATTCTGAAATTGTAGTATGTTATACCCATGGTGATTCCTCACAGAAAGGTAGATGTTTCAGTTTTGAGAATCCAAGATGGCCGCCATTGCAGCCATATTGAATTTTCAATTAGATTTCATGAAAAAGACTACTCCTCCTTTACCAATCCAGATACCATTCTGAAAATGTAGTATGTTATACCCATGGTGATTCCTCACAGAAAGGTAGACGTTTCGGTTTTGAGAATCCAAGATGGCCGTCATGGCAGCCATATTGAATTTTCAATTAGATTTCATGAAAAAGACTACTCCTCCTTTACCAATCCAGATACCATTCTGAAATTGTAGTATGTTATACCCATGGTGATTCCTCACAGAAAGGTAGACGTTTCGGTTTTGAGAATCCAAGATGGCCGTCATGGCAGCCATATTGAATTTTCAATTAGATTTCATGAAAAAGACTACTACTCCTATACGAATCCAGATACCATTCTGAAATTGTAGTATGTTATACCCATGGTGATTCCTCACAGAAAGGTAGATGTTTCAGTTTTGAGAATCCAAGATGGCTGCCAGTGCAGCCATATTGAATTTTCAATTAGATTTCATGAAAAAGACTACTCCTCCTATACGAATCCAGATATCATTCTGAAATTGTAGTATATTATACCCATGGTGATTCCTCACAGAAAGGTAGATGTTTCAGTTTTGAGAATCCAAGATGGCTGCCAGTGCAGCCATATTGAATTTTCAATTAGATTTCACGAAAAAGACTACTCCTCCTATACAAATCCAGATACCATTCTGAAATTGTAGTATGTTTTACCCAAGGTGATTCCTCACAGAAAGGTAGATGTTCCAGTTTTGAGAATCCAAGATGGCTGCCATGGGAGCCATATTGAATTTCAATTAGATTTCATGAAAAAGACTACTTCTCCTTAACCAATCTAGATATACTTTCTAAATTGTAGTATGTTATACCTATAGTGATTCCGCACAGAAAGGTAGACGTTTCAGTTTTGAGAATCCAAGATGGCCGCAAAAGCAGCCATATTGACTTTTCAGCTGCAATGACACATCATTATTATTAAATTTTAAGCTTTCATCAAGTGATCACTTGCATCAAATAAATTCTCTAATTTGAACTTACTAATCATAATATTATCTTGAATATGGAATATTTAAGATTGTCATGCAAGTTGCTCTATATTTTTAAGTGTTTTTAAAAAAAAATTAAGATATATAAGACAAACATAATTAATTAATTTGCTTAAAATCTTCATGGCAACTAGCTGCAAAAACCCAATCACATTAAACATCATGTTAAATTTTAAACAATGGTATCTCCCTTATATTCCTTTAAATACCACACATAAGGGGTCAACCAGAGTTCAGATATGCCTCTAGAGTCCACAGTGTTTATTCTAATACACATCCTGATACAGGCTGCAAGCATCACAGTGTCAGCTGCTAGTCTGTTGCATAATCTGACCCAATTGATATTGCAGAGCAATATGCTATATGGCCATGTGTATACAATAAGAGTTATGGAAATTAGACTTGTAATCTCATGACAGTGATATGTTCTTTCTAAGAATAACAACTTACACAAAAGTTGTCATCAATAAGTTTTGTGTTTAGCAATCTTCATGATAAGTTGATGTGGAAAGAGTTATTTTGTATCAGGTTCCATTTCCTGTGTTTACTCATATTTATACCATTTCTATATCTAACAGAAGTTCTTCTTGACACAAAATCAATTTAGGACATAAGCTAACTCTGTTTTGTGAAATTATATATATTTTTCACAACAATGCATGTTCTCTCCCGTCAAGTTTTTAAATACCACACATAAGGGCTTAGCCAGAGTTCAGGTTTACATGCTCAGCACACTATTCTTCTCCAAATACACAAAGCCAAATCCCCAAATTGCTACACTCTCCTTAAGGATCTGGGGCTAGCAGCCTTGCCTGCTTGTATGTTGCTTAGTTATCTTTACTTATGGGTAATTGATAAATACAACATAATGATGTATGGCAATTATCATGTCTAAGCAATGGACTTTATGGAAAGTATATAAATTGACTTTATGAAAAGTATACTTGTATTCTATTAATAATAATACTTTTTACAAATAACAATTTAAACAAGTCAAGAATCAGCTTTTGTGTACAACAATCTGCAAGATGAGTTAATATTAATAAGTCAAGAATCTGCTTTTATGTACAGTAATCTACATAAGTTATTGTAGAAAGAGGTATTTTGTATCAGGTTCCAGTTCCAATACCATATGTTTTATGAAAACCTGTAAAACTAAATGATAATTGTATCATGCTGAAGGGGCTCTGGGAACAACATGTCAACATAGAAGTCATTATTTTTCAATTAGATTTCAGGCCAAGTACTTCTCCTACTAAATCAATTAAGATATCATTCTGAAAAGTGAGTATTTTTTTATATAGTGATTCCTGACAAAGACGCATTCATTTTATTATCAAGAATCCAAGATGGTCAATATGTCATTTATATTGAATTTTCAATTAGATTTCATAAAATTCATTGAAAAGAATACATTTCCTGGTCAATCAAATGAATGTGTTTATATTTGTATTGATGCACTTGTTGTAATATTTATCAACACTATAAATACAGTTACAAAAAACTGTATGAATCATCTTTATCTGCGAACAGCCTGAACCATGAGTGTTTTAATAAATCCTTTTAAATAAAACATCTAATGATATCAGTGGGTTACATAATTCCTGACACTTCATAAAAGGCCAAATAACATAGCCAGTGAGGGATCTGATTACGATCTGAACAATGATTATCTAGATAATTATAATGATCATTCAATTCAAACAAATCCTTTTCAAAAGCATTTAAAATGATTAAATTTGTTCACTCTCAACACTAACTGTTGTTTCCATGCAATTAATATTAAAATACTTCAATAAACATATTACTGAGTTGACCTCCAGATTATTTCTATAGCAAACCTCTCTTCTACCCCCACCCCTTCTATCCTTCCTTCCCCTCCTCCCCTTTCCTCTCCTGTCCTTCCATTGCAAACCTCTCTTCTACCCCCCCTTCCCCTCCTCCCCTTTCCTCTCCTGTCCTTCCATTGCAAACCTCTCTTCTATCCCTCCTTTCCCCTCCTATCCTCCAGCCCCTCTCCTGCAACTCCCCTCCTAATATCTGTATTGCATACTGAATTAAGGGGAAGACACTCACATTATGGAATAACAGTAACTTACATAAGAGGATAAGTTACATAAGCTACATGCAGGTGCAAGAGGTCATCACAGGTCATCATATCTAGTAATTAGCATAAACCCCCATGTGGCTAGCCTATTCTGACCAATCAGATTGCACTAACATATGTCAAGATTTAAGATATTCAGAAATCTTCAGTTAGAATCACATGAGACATTGACCTGGACAGTTTACTTTGGCAATTGGACTTATCACTAGTTGAATTTGTGATTTGTGTCAGAGGGATATATTCCAAATGTTTATGTGCATCTTTTTTTAGTTCTTTGGAAGTTGAGAGTGTGACTACTCTAACATTGGATTAACCAGTTTGTTGACTTTTGTGATTGTGTTTGAAAACTTTGGTACTGTACAAGTACTTTTAAGAAAGAATTCTTGAGATTTTCGGGACTATTTCTTGACTTCAAGAGTCACAAAACCTGTTATTATTGATTGACATTTAAATGAATACTCCTAAACCAATCAAGATAATGAAATTAATATGGATGCCCACATATAAGTAACATTTTGAAGATTAAAAAATACAAGATGGTCACCAATTCAGCCATAGATATACAAAAAAGTAATACAAAAACCTACTGCTTGTTAACAAATCATGATTTATTAACATTCTTGTATTAATGTTTGTTCGTGCTCTAATTTTTTCCAACAGAAGACTAGCATTTTAAAAGATACAAAAATCATGATGGCAGCCATATTCAATTATCATATAAAATATGGTTACACAATTAAACTATATTACCACATCATTCATTTTAAGGTGAGCTTCTGTACCCTCGGTACTTTTATTATATTTTACTATTGTAAAATTTTCACTGATAATTGTACGTTATTGCTTAAGTATCATTTTGATAGTGTCCAAATCTCATTACACAAACCAATCATCCTTAGTCAGATAACAAATTATAATGATCCAGATAACATCCATTGGCGGCCATTTTTGTGTGACCACCTGTTTTTCAATTGGAACCATTTATTTTCACATTGCTGACATCACCTTATTTCCCCCCTTAAAATTTGCTACTGCCCCTTTAATTTGAAGTTGGGTAGGGAGGCGAGGACTGTCAGGCCTTGGTTTGGGGCAGTCTGATTAAAATCGACCGTACTCCGAGGAATAAAATATCAAAAATATATCTATCGGGGCTCGAA
Organism: Steromphala cineraria; assembly: GCA_916613615.1. Lineage (NCBI taxonomy): Eukaryota > Metazoa > Mollusca > Gastropoda > Trochida > Trochidae > Steromphala > Steromphala cineraria. Next base: position 7,459,233 of record OU744726.1, read on the forward strand.
ACAGCCAGAACATCCTCTCCGTCTGAGAGGAAAGCCGTTGAATTTCTGGTTGAATTTCAAACCCCACTAGAGACGATATTTTTACATTTTTTTCCCTCGAATCACAGTCGATTTTAATCAGACTGTGGTTTGGGGTTTCCTCATATATTCAGTCAACTACTGGTGGCATGATCTGATCACTTTTAGGATTTAAAAAAACAAACAGTGACATCACCTACTTGTATTCCAAACTTAATTGTGATAATACCTGTATTATAAATACACCACAAATGTTACATTTTAAATATCATAAGTTATCAATTCATATCAGTTTCGACCCAGTCAGGCGTGCACGGTCACATGTGGGAATCTACCATCCCCATGCACGTGTTGTAAAGTGCAGGTGCGAGGTCCGGGTGGAATAGTAAATCAATCCGAACAACGCCTCAACATTTCACACCTTAACGCTACGTGGGCGATTTTTTATAACCAGAACTGTAGGCCTTATTGTCAAAATAGATATTAGAATGGTTTTACAGCACCTGATATAGCATTTCAACCAGATGTTTCAGACAATCATTAATTAGATATACCCGTTCCTGTTCAATTCTTGAAGCGTCCCAGCCCTGAGCGAGCATAACGACGTCGTTGAAGCGCATATATTTCTTGACTTTTCTGACGTATTACATAGTATTTTGGAACTGTACAGTTGTCTGGTTATCATGGAGTTCTCTGGTACTTCGCTGATGCTGATTCTCTTGACTGGTATGTTTCCTTTAATGGGACATTCTACAAACTGATAGTTTAAGCATAACATGCTGATATAACTAAACTATAGGATACGATACTTAAAATGGGTTTCAAGTTTTATGAACGTCAATCCTTCATATCGGCAAGTATTCGTGAAATTAATAAATGTTTAGAAATTTCTAGTTGTAGGTATTAACACCATTCAGCCTGCTATCCACTGAATACCTATATTCTACTGAAGCTGTTTGCTGCTTTTATTGACGTGTCATATTCTTTACGAGTTGATTTATTTATACTTGTACAATGTGTGCCATGTATATGTGAGGCCAATTTGATGTAAAAAGAATTTCCTCCGGGATAAAAATGTCTCGTCTTTTCTTACTTATTTCATTATTTTGACAACAAAATGTTAACTTATTTCATATGATTAATAGTACATTTTAGTTCCCTACATGGAGAACTTAGTTCCACTAACTATCTTCTTGGTATGTAAAGATTTTGGAAGTTTGGAGTTTGACCCCTAAGAAAATAACTTTACTTTGTATAAGGATCTATATTCAAAGAATAAAACGATCAAATCTCAACAGAAATTTGTGGAGATCTCTCATCGTATAGCTTCTAAATCCTTTCCTGTGTACACGAATAGTCTAAACTTGAAATATTGAATACTTCCCCGTTGATAAATTCTCTTGCATTGTCAGGGGTGGTTGGATTAACTGGAACCGAAGCAGGTAAGAATGAATTTATTTCCTTTCCTTCATTACGTCTGAACAGATTTAATTTTGTTGCGCTGTCAAGAAATTGCAAAGAATGAACGTGTTAGAAGATCTTCGCACGCCTTTCACATTTTGTGATGACAACAGAAGGTTAAAGAAAATTTGAAAATCTCTTCGTAAAAGCTGGAAATTCTATTCGAGATGTAAAGAATCATATATGTTGAACCAAATCAATATTTTACAATTACCTTTATGCATGTAAATTAGCTCTTTTTTGTGAAAAAATGTTTAAGTTACGAAACACCTTAAAGGTTTAAGCGCTCTTGTATATATATATTTATTTATCACAGACTTCACGACCACTGTAATATTGGTCTCATGGCCATATATACGAAATAAATTCTGTTCTGTTCTGTTCTGTTCTGTTCTGTAAATCAAATCTGACTCGTATTCTCATTGATTTCATAATCTTTTTCTATAATCTAGATTAATTGCAAAGAATACATGTTGGAAGATCCTCGCACGCCTCTCATAGTTTGTGATGACAACAGAAGGTTAAAACAGCAAATAGTACTATTGCCTATTTATGTAAGTTGAAGTTGCCTTTTAGCTAATAACACCAACAATCGGTGAAATTCCTAGTAAATTATAGGTTCCTTCTCATAAATGTATATCTTCAGTACTTCAATGTCAGTACAGATATCCCTGATGAAAAGTGCAAGGGTGATATAGTGTTAAGATATCAACAATCGGTCTGGGGAAACCGAGGATGCATGTGTTAGCTTGTTTGTCGCACCAGGTATCTTGTTTTAGATTAAGGCCCAAGATCTGTTAGAAATATTGATCAAGTTAGATTTCAATTAACATTTACTAACCTGTTGAATCTGTGATGAAATTGATCCTCTATGTACTATAAATTATATTAAATTCTGTCGCTTTAAAAGTGTAATAACATTTCCCCGATCGATCATTTTGAAAAAAATTATTTCCTCTACTCTACCTAACAGCTGTAGATTCCAACAAAAGAATATTTGTTCTACCCGTTGTAATATCCCAAGACAACTTCGCCCGCAAGGAATAACTCGCTCTAGCCTCTATCTTTGGAAGAATCTCGGCATTGTTCCTAAATACTTGTTGTGAAGCGCCCTCATTGACATTGTAAATTTTCGGTAAATAAAAATCTCCAAGACATTTCTGATTCGATTTTGAGTCTTAACTTTAGGTGTAGTTCGCTGAAAGGCTGGCACAGGAGACTTGTAGCGAGGTTTGTTAATTAGAAAGTCTTTGAAACTTTCTCGACTTCTGCTGATTTGTTTGGCCCTACTTAAGGTTCTTGGTCGCGTTCTGGGAGTCTTCACTTATGTTACACTAATGTTAGCTATGTCTCACATGCAAACGAAATAATCCCCCACTTCTCTCCCCAAGTTGTGCGGCCCCACCCTACAAACTGCGCCCAGTTCTACAACTCCACTGCGCCTGCGCAATCTTCCTACTGGGAGGACCATCTGCAGGAATGCCCCTACAACGAGGTGTTTGACACTGATTCTGGCGCCTGTAAACACTACACGAAGGTTAGCTGTAGGGACAGAACCATACCTGTCGGACCATGTGAGTTCTTTTAAATCAATAATAATAATAATAATAATAGAATAGTTTATTTATGTGTCTTGAGTTTTTACAACCCCAGGCCTATTAGGCCGACAAGACACCGTTACATTGTACGGTGATAAAAATTCATAAAATAAAAACATGATACACAAATACAAAACATTCAAATCTGCACACCTCATTAATACATTTGTATCTACATTACAACCTTACAATACATACAAAAATGCACACACCCAAACATTAGTATATTAGTTTGTTAGCTCGTGCGTACAGTACATACATACACACACCCATACGTTAGTGCATTAGTACATACATGTATACATTACATACATATAGGGACATACCCATACATTAGTACATTAGTGCATTAGTACATGCCTATACTACATACATACACGAACACATATGTTAGTACATTAGTATATTAGTATGTACATACATGTATACACTACACACATATATGCACGCATCCACACGTTAGCACAATATTGCTTACATTGATACTATGACACATGCACACATGCATACGTACACACATACCACATACACACACATGCATTCATACATACACACTCACATGCACACATACATTGTAAATACATACATACTAAACCTACATTGCCTACATGCATACCCACTACCCATACACATATATATACACGCACCTACTCACACATACATACTTATACATACAAGCATCAATAAGATAGCCTTAGTGCAACGTTACATGATGGTACTCCGGTAAACCTGCTAGTTATTTTTTGCAACAACCACTGGATTTAAACTTGACACTTCTCGAAGCCACTCAAGCACACCAACAATTCGTCATGATATCAATACAATGATTTTTATGACAAAATCCTTGTCAACTGATATAAGTAATTTACAGAAAAGAAATATACAAAAAGAGGTTATCATGTTTGAGATTATAAATTTTCTTTTGAAATAAATTTTGCGAGCAATTACTTTTTTCCATACTTTACGCCAGAGCGCTAAAGGACATATATATTCATATCGGACAATGTAGTGAGCATTCTTCCTTCAAATATGCTTTTCGGATGTTTCTGATAAATAAATCTAATGATATTGGACTTGTTTAATCCTAGTAGCATTTAAATTCTTACCAAGTCAAATGGAATCTCTAATAAAATCTAAAAATGGATATTTTTGTGTGAGTGGTTGAGAATGTTTGAAGTTTTATAGATACGTAAAAAAATATTTATACCGTATTTCTTGGAATAAAACCCGGGGTTCTATTTCGTCAAGCACTTCTTACCTACTTCGAATTCTATTCGAGGCCACGTATCGTTACACCCGGGTTGTATTCAACTTATCACCCAATAGCATCCGGTTGTATTTGAACGCCGGATTATATTTGAGACCCGGGTTGCATTCGAGGCTCATGTATTCGAACCACGAGTTATATTCGAGGCTCAGGATGTATTCGAACCCCGAGTTATATTCGAGGTTCAGGATGTTTTCGAACCCCGAGTTATATTAGATGCTCAGGATGTATTCGAACCAGGAATTATATTTGAGATTCAGGATGTATTCGAACCCCGAGTTATATTTAAGGCTCAGGATGTATAATTGTCAAGTCCATTGCTCAAACTTGATGGGGCATCTATTGTCCATCATGGCTGACTTGACGTCTGTCGATTCGAAACCAAATCACATGTCATTCAGAATAGGTATTTTGTGCAAATATTTAATTATACATGTTCAATAAATAAACATGCATATTGATTGTTCAATACATTTGATTTTGTGGTTATTTGAGCGCCCACCCCTATACATAATGATGGACTCGTCAAATGCTACTGAATATGTTCTACGAAGTGAGACATCATTATTTTCATAATATATTTTTTTAAATTATCATAATTTTCAACTGATTTTATATAAAAAGCGAGTAATTGTTAAGGATATCTCATATAAGAAATAGAAGACGAGTTGTTGTGCATCTATCGTTGAATAAAACATAGCAGAGAGTTGTTGTGCATCTATCGTTGAATAAAACATAGCAGAGAGCATAAAACACTCAGGGCTGCGCCCTTCGTGTTTTATGCTCCCTGCTATGTTTTATTCAACGATAGATGCACACCAACTCGTCTTCTATTTTTTAATTAAGGATGTATTCGAACCCCAAGTTTAATAGAGGCTCAGGATGTATTCGAACCCCGAGTTATATTTGATATTCAGGATGTATTCGAACCCCGAGTTATATTTGATATTCAGGATGTATTCGAAGCCCGGATTATATTTGAGATTCAGGATAGGATGTATTCGAACCCCGAGTTATATTCGAGGCTCAGGATGTATTCGAACCCCGGGTTTTATTCGAGATCGAGTTTCTTGTATTCGAGGCCCGGTTATATTCGAGATCCAGGTTGTATTGAGTAAAGACGTTAGTCAGGAAGGCGCATGTGATTACAGGAGACTCTGTTACAGGTGACTACAGAGTGAACAGGTGTGAGAGGAGTCACTGCATCCCCTGTAATGTGAGGTACCCGGTCTGTAAGGGTCTATCGGACGGAATTCACCCCAATCCTGGTAAACCCGGGTCCCCCTACTTCATGTACTGTAGCGGCGGCAGGACGGTGGCAGAGGGGAACTGCATGAAAATCTTCAATCCTTATAATTAATAGTAATTAAAAAATGATCATAATGCTTATTGTTAATTTTAAATTCGGAAATTGTAAATTTTGAATTTTTGAATAAAAAATTCTAGAATTGAAAGTCGTTTATTTTATGTTAAATAAATTACAAAAATAAGTAACCTATCGTTCTCAAGCATGTGCTTATCCACGTGTCCTCACATCATTTTCTCTTTTGACTAAAAAAAAAGCAAAAAACAAATACAAGACAAAAACAAAAAGCAAAAAACAAAAGACACCCCCCTAAAAAAACACAGACCTAACAAACAACCAAAATGGGCCAATTATTATCGCGTGCTGACGTCACAAATAAATGACGTCACAAACAAGCCAGCGTGACAACACCACAACACCACGCATAACCCAGTCTCACTGATATGGCGTCAGAACAGACAGGGACTGGAGAAAACTCTCCTGAACACGGCACAGGAGGGGAAGGACAAGAAGACAACCCGAGCTTGGAAGAAGAAATAGAGATGTCTGCGATAAGTACGCAACAGTTGCTTGACGTACCCGTCGTCGTAATAAACTCTGCGTCGGGCGATGACGTGGGCCAGGGCCCCGCTCAACAAACTTCTGGGGGTTGCTCCTCACACGGGGGTCACTCGACCACAGCTGACGCCGAGGGGGACCTGTACATGGTAATCATATACTTATCAGTTTTCTCTTATTCAGTTATGTCATTGCCGGACAGCGGCATAGTTCTAAAAGTTTGGAATATTTCACGAACAGTAAAGCAAGTTTAATCTAACGAAATGCAATATATTTTAAACACTAAAAAGTGCCTTAATTGCCTAAACAGTACAAAGTAGCTATAGGGAAAGCGTCGTGAATAAGTTTTCCAACGAATATGATTAAGAGGGGCTCCCAATAAAATGGCCGCCAGCAGTTTGCTTAACTACGGATAAAAGGGGTGTGAAATTTAGATCTTTGGCTTTCTGAAGAAAATCATTTAACCGAACTATCATTTATTTTGGAATATATAGCTACTGTCCATTTAATTAAGTAGTCAAGAAGGTAATAGTAAATGATAGTTTGTAATTATTTTGTATTATATCTATACAATAACCTATTAACTTTTAAAATTTGAATCTCGAACATTCGCCGCCATTGATTGCAATGCAAAATCTCACTCACTATATAATTTTTATGACATATATATATATAATTAATAGGAAAACTTACCACACTTATTCAGGTGAAATATTTTACGCTTTTTAACATTAAAAAAGATAATTATTGTAATTTCAAAATTTACCATATAACTATTTTTTTCTGAAGAGTTAGCAGTCGCAGCTTGGGTTAGAACTGTCTTAAATCATGGAGATACGAGTAACAACCTTTAAAAATCCAAACATTACATTTTCTCAACAGTTTGCAATAAATACTTTCCACAAATTATAGTTTTCAAAGTTTTACTAGGTCACAGACCATTTAGTTCAATAATATATCTTCTTTTCTAGGCTTTTTCTTTTCTATAGCTCCGAAAGAGTTGCATTATCTGTGTGTCTTTTTGATAAATAAATTACGGTGTGTACATGTATCTTCTACGCATGAGCAATTGGGAAAAAACATGATCGACAACTACGGTTTGGAAAACTTTTAATAAGATAAGGCCCTTTTCATGAGCACAGTTTTAGGACTAATTAAGGTGTGCTTGGATATAATGTCTAGCATAGACTCTACAGATTATATCATTGAATACAATTAGCGAACGTCATGATTATTTGAGACTTTAGATACAGAGGTATCACTTTTTAATTGATATAGATGATGATAGGGAGAGGGGCTTTGTTTTAAATTTCCTTCTGACTCACACGACAACGGAATTAGAGTAATGCCCCTCGGATGAAGCTATAATTGTCAACATATCAATTTGCGGCAGGACATTATCATTATATATCCCCCTTCAAATAGTTATTTTCCAACGTAAAAATGGATGCTTTTCTGTTATAGTCAATCTAGTTATTACTTTTGAAACAAAAACTAATTTTAACACCTACAAATTTTCTTAGGCGATATGTTGGGTTGTTTTATACTTAACTTTCGCTTCTTACTCTTTCACGTTATTCATAAGCCTATGGCGATTGGGCAAAACCCTCCAATCCTTTCATATCAAGACCCAAGAGCGGATAATTTCAGTATACATTTTCCTGTCAAAACCCCCATAGGGTGATATACATGTAACATAGAAAATCGTAACAGTCGGCCATGGGTTCACGATGGTAAAATACACCATATCTCGGTTGCCAGGGTGACAACATGATCCTGATCGCGGCGTCCAAGACATCAGCAGGGAGCTGCAGCAGCACCAGTACCAACAACTCCATCATCTGTCGCATCTGCCACATGTCGGAGAAGGAAACTGGTAGGAACATCTGAGCCCATAATCTCTTTGAATAAGATTTAATATTCCCTCACTTAATGAATACAACACCTCCGTTGCACTATCCGAGATATTATAAAATAAAGGATGAATCGTCGAATTATCGAAATGTAAGCGAATATTATGTTAGATCTTATTAGATTGTATCCATATGTTCTCCAGTAGACCATACGCAAATCGCCTCTTCACGAGTAATCTCTTTTTCAAGAAGACAGTATTTCTATAGCGGCGTATAGAGATTGTAATGTCCCAGGATTTATTTGTGTTTCATTCTGTCCCTACATAGATTCAACCTCACCATAAAGATATAGATAATTTTGACGCACTTATTTCCTCATAACAAAACCACCATATGTATATGGTTCAATGCAATTTAATATAAATTAAGATAGCAGCCACCTACTTTTAGAAGGGAAGACATAGAGCTAGGGTATCAAGAGACCCTCGCGCTTGAAAATACACAGATCAGTGTATAAAATAAATTTGAAACCTAACCTGTCCTGAAAATAAATTGGTCAATTCCTAAGGCGAAAATACCGTAAAGAAAAAACTGAAAAGTTACCAGTCCTGACCAAAAAGTAACAAGTCCTGGCAAAAAGTAGCCAGTCAAGGACTGGCGGACGGGCTTTATTTTAAACACTGCACAGATGTAGAATGCAAGGTTAGCAAGGACGACCACTGTGTTGCAGGCGAGGCGCTAGGTCGGACGGAGTGCGAGTGCCGGGGAGGACTGGAGACGGTGCACCGGTCCTGTCTCGTCCAGTGGGTCTCATACAAGCACAACAACAGGTGCGAGCTGTGCGGAGTTATCTTCCCTTCCATCTCGCCACCTCGTAGGTCCAGCTCCGCCGAGAGACAAAGAAGGGTGAGTATAATCATCTCAATGGAATCTGATCTAATATATAAAACCGCCAATCTGTGACAAGGCTAGGAAGTCTTCGGCAAAAAGTAAGCGAGGCCGCCTTACATGACACCTGTTCACCTGCCTATCTGATTGTTTCTCAGATTATTAGTTTACACTTGTGTCATTTAACTTTGCGTAAGATACATCTACGGGAAACTTTAATTTTGTGTTGTTTTGTCATTTTTTAAACACCCTAAAAAGGCCACACCCTAAAAACCTATTTTCATCTTCTTCTCCAGAAGCATAAGGCCTAGAAAGCTGAAACTTTGTGTAGAGACTCCTTGGCTATTGAGGATTATAAATTGTAGCTTTTGTGACCCTGTGACCCTGTGTCCCCTAATAAGGGCTACAGAGGCCAAACCCTTTCAACCTGTTTTCATTTCTTCTCCAGAGGCATAAGGCCTAGAAAGCTGAAACTTGGGGTACAGACTCCTTGACTAGTGAGGATTAAGAATTGTAGCTTTGGTGACCCTGTGGCCCCTAATAACTAATAGGTGCAACTCTAAATACAGAACATGTCCATACAATGTAATGTAACGTTGGACATCTTCCACTTCCAGAGGATCGAAGCTGTGTACCAGCAGTACACGAGACTGCGACCAATGACCCGGCGCAAGAGGGCAATGCTAGGTTCCTTCTCACTCTTCCTCGTCATTACAACCACAGCCACGGGTATCCTAACTGTCAGCACAGAGCGAGAGTTCGAGCGCGTGCACCTTGATCCATGGGCTTCCGGTCAAGCCCGGATGGACTCTTACATCACGTTCTCCATCTGTCTGTCCTTCCTGCTCTTCCTGGCGACCTTGACCGTGGGCGTTCTCCTTATATGGCTCTTCCTGGAGGGAAGCTACTACAGGCGCAGGGAGAGGTTCTACAATGTAGCCAATCAGGTCGCTTCTCAGTACCCAGGAGGCGCCTCATTGGACAATAACAACAACATCTAAATGCATTGCTATTGGTTAATATTTGATGGGGAGTTGTGTATAATAGTCTTCGAATTTACAGCAACAGATTCGTTTGGTATTTGTTATATATGAGGAGTTAAATGGCAGAGCGTTTTTTAAAATCATTTTGAGTAGACTCTGTCAATATGGTATGATGCTCGTGTTGACATTTCTGGAATTATTTATGAAATTGTTTGTTTTCGAAAATGTAATGATTTATGTTCCGCAAGTTGGGTATGATAGCTGATATTGTTTGAGTATTATTCTTCGGAATCTTGCAATTGAATGGTTGGTAATTATAGAACTTCGATGGAGTTAGGCAGTTCTTTTAGGCGAACTCTATAAGTAACATTAATCATTATGACATTGCTCTTATATGGGAAAAATCATGGAAATGTTATCAAATTCAAGTTGCTTTTTATGAATTTGAAATATTTGTATTTGGTGAATGTGGAGTGGATTGGGATATTTAATATATATTTAATATAATTATTTTGTATAGTAATCTTGAATGTAAATCATGTAAGTAATTTCAATGTCATCCTTCGGATGTGGTTGATAACTTCAATTATACATTTCGAGGAAATGATTCACAGTATCATGATATTTTAAGGAACATCTATTTGAAAAATTCAATGAATTATTTTTGGCTAAATGTGAAATTGTACATATATGAATAAACTTTGAAAGAATGTCACGACTTTTTCTTTTCTCCAGAAGCGTGTGTAAAATCACAGGGGTTTGCCGGCAGAACATAATGGCTAAATCAGCCTAATCCTTCAAGTGCAAATACCTTAAATAGGCATATTTAAAATAGAAATACAATTACAATATTTCATTTACAATTAATTATCTGTAATAGTGCTCATACGAGTCATGAGAATTCATTGAAAATTCATGATTTGAGATTTGGAAAATGGGCATACTGTTATGAAGTCATTTAGAAAAATATTTTTTGTTATATTTTGTGAAATATCCATTCATTTCCCTTGATCTTGTTATAATATAGGTTTTGATTCCCGTATATTCTTATCGTAAGATTTTTCCTCTGGAATGTTGCCCGCTCCAAGCTAGTCAAAGGTGCAATCCTCATGTCGATCACTCCAAATACATTACCTCACATAAACACAATCTTTCCTATCCACACTCGAGACAATAATCTGTCGAATAAAACGTCTCCTCCTACTTAACGTATTTTACATGTGCAGAGACAAATCGTCTGGCTTCGAGTCAATTTCGTCACGTAAAGCCTTTCCAAGTTCCGGTTTTTATCTCGTTCCCTGATAACTTCATTTGCCTTTCATGATAACACATTAAAAAAACGCTGACCCGTGCGCTAGAGTATCTTCTCAGATTGTCATTAAACAGTCCAACATTTTATTACAACTATTACACAATATTTGATTTTAAAATTAATCTCTTAACTTATATCTAATATCCCTAAATAACAATCTTCTTTGCCAGTGTTATTATCAAAGTTTATGGCATGCCATTTATCTTCATGTTTGCACATTCGAACCTTGATAAGTACCGGGGTATGTCATGGAACCCTTGCGGCAACAATGAAAATCATAGGAAGTCATAGAATAAAATATTGCTTGAATCCTGAGTGCGTTTGTGACTGCATTATGTACACAACATTAGCCCACCGATGTATCTGGATTATCCCTATCCGTAGACGCAAAAGAAGACGTTACTTAGCAAGCGAAACAGCATGAGTCCATTTGAGTGTGTACATCTTTAATAATTCTGTTAGAGAACTTAATTCTAAATCGACTCTTAACCGTTAAGGAGTTCAATTGTATTGGATGAGAATGATTATTTTGCAGTTTGTAAAAGGTGTTATCCTTTTAGCAGATCTCTTTATTCCAAAAGAAAATGGGCTTCATTTCATTTTATATACGAAGCAAGTAAGAACAGCGTCTTATGCAACGAGAACACAAAGATATACAGTTGAAGAAATACTTTACACCTAATGGTAGACAGCCAGCGTGCGGCAATATAACTATTGGTAATCAGGTATGTGCGTATTGTCTTTCTGGGCCTGTCATGTTTAATCAATCATGCTCTTATTAATAATATAGATCTTTCTATTCCGTACTACATAATGAATCCATCAATATATATTTATAGTTAGGCAGGAATTGATTGTGAGATAATGATTTCTATATGAACTTAGACCTGCATATTATTATCTTCCTTCCATGCGTATACATGAGTACTGGAGTACATGAAAAAACGGAAATATTCATCTAAAATGATAAAACGTACGTATAGGGCGTTCTTTATGATGACATATCATATCATATACCATTCATTTTATCAAATATGAGAAATTACGACGAATACATCAAATTACTTTTCTGTCGAAACCGTTATGGGATGCCTACAATGAATAATATTAATTCGTACATTCCTTTCATTTATTTGCCACTATTGGCAAATGTATACAACCTGTTTAAATGCCATTATTACTCGAGGTTAAATGAAGAGACACACGTAATTTACGTTACTTATAGACTATAGTCAATAACAATAAAACATCTACATCCGTATACATACAAGTTTACTGACTTATGAATGATAGCTATATAGGGGATCATTACAGCTGCGTATCTAAAGTTTGTTCACTTACCTTCGTATTCTAGTGCAAATATCATGTTATTTGTAACGTCTTTGAGACATAATATCATTGTGAAAACGAAACCGATAATGATGAAATTTCACTGCATAAGTTAGGATTCAGTTTGCGTTGACATATTCGTATGTCATACCTAGCAGATAGCTGTAACAAATTTGGCAGGTCATTGAAGTGACCAGGGGTCAAAATTTCGAAAACACTGATTTCTGTTTTGCTCTACAAAATCCTTCATAAGTGATCAACAGCTTTGGATCTTATCCATATATGTTCCTTTGCGTTAAGGAAAGGAAACTGTGCTGATTTGTTTCCTACAAAATTTACATGGATAATTTTAATCGAAATTTAAGAAAATCCGAATTTCACAAATAAGACCCCATCTGTCTATTTAAAAATGCCAAGTATCGACAACTAGCACCAGTGACAAGACGATGCCGAAATATGGTTTGGGAATGATTATTTTACACATGGGCAATTGATGATCTTCTGTAAGTGGTCCTGGAGTTATTTTATGAACGTAAAACCAAACCCAAATTACATGATATTTGAACAAAGATCACAAACAGGTGAACAGACTTTTGGTATGCAGCTGTATACCAATGCTATTTCTATTTCATGTAATTTGGCTTAGTTGAGATTGATTAAACAGTTAAATAGGTTTTTCTTGACTGCATACGTAATGGTTTCATTATGGCATATGAGACCTTATACATCGTGCACCGGTTACCACAAATCGCATTTAGCGAGTTTTTAAAGGGGCAGTAGCACGTTTTTTGGAGAAAAAATATATTGTAAATGTTTCACTGATAATTGAACGGTAATGCTATATGTATTATGTTGATTGTGTCAAAAATCTCATAACACAAATCAATAATCCATAGTCAGAGGACAAAGTATACATACTTTACAACATACATACATACAATCCATTGGCGGACATTTGGTGTGAACACCTTTAATTTAGTTTGTCCTAGAAAAAGGTATCGTATAGCTTAACTATACCTTATATATTTGAATTATTACTGCTTCATTTAGTTTAGATACATTGTCTTTCAATTGGAACCATTAATTTTCATTTTCCTGATATCATTGATATTCCCTCTAAAACGTGCTACTTCCCCCTTTAGAACATTACGATTACTATCGGGCTACATTTACACAGTTTCTTTTACGGGATCAATAAAATGTTTTCGGTTAAGTTTTATATACACATATCAAATAATTAAAGAAAGATAAAGTCATCACGGGATTCGTTTTGGGACTCATTTATTGAGGTCAACAGTTGTTTCAGATCGAGGTTATGTTGTGCTGCCATGTAATAGTGTTGCGTGACAGACTTTTGTTATAAAATGACACAATAGGAAGGGACGATTGAGAAGATCACTTTTATGCGACGAGCACAAACAATGTGTTTATTAACACTATCTCTTGGTTCTATCTGTCCATTCTGTTGACAATCACGCACTGTATAAGTTGAATAAGAAAGGAAGAACGAATTTGTGATCCTATTCTTACCTTTGATTATCATGTTGTATTTCCCAGTGTTTGTTTTATGTTTGCGATTTTCCCAAGCATGGAACCAAGATATGGAAAGTATGGAACAATCAAAGCAAACGTGTGTAAGCATTTTTTAAAGAAAATGATGTCTTCAAATTTATATTTATAAATACTTGTTTATGCCAAATGTATCATCATCAGAAAATCTCACAACTCAACTCAACTTTCTGTAATCGCAGAGTAATTTATCATATAATATGTTATCTCAACATAAGAAAACGACATACGAGTGCAAAAGTCCAGGTTTTGAATATTTTTTCTTATATTGTCCACTCCGAGTTTGGAACCCCTGTGGGCTTTATGTACTCTTATTACAATGAAACGATTAAAGGGGGACTGAAATGGTCTATGGCCACTTTCGGGATTCATAAAAAGCTGCTTGCAATTTGAATGAGAGTCAACTTTGAATTTTCAAAATCGGACGGCAACCTGCCTAAATACGGCTTTTAAAATACACTGCCTAATTAGCCCCGGCGAACAGAATCTGTGGTCACTGAAGCGTGGCCCGAGCGTGTCTACCTACTGAAGTGATCGTGATTTTGACATTTATGGTGACTAAAGTAAATGTTAAATTATGATAAAGCATGAAGTTGTCACAACCGTTTTGAAAAATAGTTTAATCGTCGAAGGCACAGGATATACCGACATTCGACATTCGACGTTCGGTTCCTGCATTATACTATGCCAAGCCGAGATGGATTAATTAACGGAACGTCAAGACGTATAACCTAAGCCAGGTTATTTTTTGTTCACGGTCTATTAGTTAGATCAATACTCTTTCTATTCTTGAAGCAGGTTGTTGTTATTGATTCGCAACGGCACTCTGATACATAATACATATTGTATATCTAGGCTTGGGTTCTCTCATAACACTCAGGTACGTTATACATACATGCATATCTAGGCTGTGGTTCTTACATAATGATGTTATTCAACTATGTTGCATTGTGATCGGGTTGAAAGAATATTGTATAGTATGATGGCCTTTAAAGGTCAGCCCTTATTTCACAAAACCAACTTGTTATTTAAAAACACACCAAATGTTCGCTGTTGAGCAGTGATCACCCTATCCGTATCTAGCTCGATGCAAATGACTGTATATAGTTTGTCCTCCTTGATAAATGTTTTGTGTAACTTTTCACTTTGCAGAAAATGCCGTTGTATTTCTATAAAAGAAACGTTGATGCCATAGTTCATGTATTTTATCTCGGAGCCAGTGATATGGATGTCTCAGTGATATATTAATTTTATACAATTACGATAAATAGAACATTTCATTTTTATTTTTACAACAATAACATATCATGTGACATTGTATTATATCTGGTGCCACCAGTTGTGCATCTTGAGCTGCATTTCATAATGGTTTTAAACTATCAACTCTTGAATCAATAGTATACACCTTTGTCTTCAATAAAATATCGTATATGTTGCTTCGACCACATTTGCATTAAGTGTAGTCTTATAGTCATGTAATCCGAATTCTTTTAAAAATTGATTGCTCGTTAAAACTTTCATCACTATATTATATTAGCGAAGACAGGGTGTGTTACTCCGTACACTTATTACACCATACACAAATTACACCAATCTAGGAATTAGTCAGTTTCTTACAAATTGATCTTAAAATAGGACCTAACGTAATCATTTCCGTGCCTGTAGTGACTTGCAATTATTGACGGGCACTAAAACTGATATCGACACGCCAATCAATGTTTGGACATGTCAGTGGCTGATATTACACGTCACGGGGTCAAGGTTGTTAAGTGGATAAGGTTGTAAAGTGATATACTTAGTAAATGATCCGTATGTCAAACATAACATGTCTATAACCATGTCTAAAATATAAAAAAACAAACATATGAAAATAGAGGCCTTCTGTATTCAACGCAATACTCGTACCAAAGTTGTTAATATAAAATTGGCGGGTTATGGCAAGGCGCAACCTGGGATGTGTGTGGGTTTTTTTCCATTATAAGATTAACTTAACATGGTTATATAAACTATATCAAATGAGTGAAGACATATATGTAATCACACTTAAGGTAAACTTGAGACTGGGATCGATTGTTTGGCAAATCTGCTTACAAAGACCGTATTTGCAAATTGGATAAAGACAACTCTGATATAAATATCTCTTCAATGAGAGTGAAACAAAGATTGAATATGACAAAACACAATAGTTTTTGAGTATCGTACTCTTACCGTGTATTTTTGCATTAATTTTATATTGTGTAATTGACTAGATATTGGTATTTTTTATACGCTACATGATGATTTACACGCTCTAAGTACTTATATGATATCTTACTGCAATGGCATTGCAGCATCTTTACCTTTCATTTAAACGGAATTATGATGATACAATGTCTGCAATTTTCACATTTTTACAAGTTGTGTCATAGTGCTTAATGTTATTCTTAACATAGGTAGAAATCATCTTATTTTTAATATCGTTAACTAAAGTATTTGCTAATAACAACTAGATTTAAATTAAATACATATCGTAACATTTGATTATTTGGAATCCGTTTTGTATTTCATAACGTAAGTACGCTTCTGATTCATATCAAGCAATTTCGTCATAATAGCTCCGTTTCAAATCTCGCAATTCCGTTGTTTAGTAATATAAAGCATAATCTATAATATGAATAACTTAAAAGTCAAATAAATAAATGCCGGAGAAAGTTCCATGCCCCTTCTTCCTAACCAGATGGCTGTTATGATCAATAATTGATTATTATTGACCAATCAGCGTCGAGTGTTATTCCATACAGATAAAGCGATGAATAGATATGGGACGTTCTTTGTGTACGGAGGAGACATGAAAGAGCTCGATACACAAGCACTTCGTACCCTTCACATATACACTATACCTACATATACATATTGGTATGCCGTCGCTCGGTAGGGGGCTGTATTGATCTATGTTTGTCTTGTGATAAAGCTTGGATTCGCTTTACTGATCTGGATGGGAACGCACACATTTCTTGCATACACAAATCATAAAAATATAAAGTCGTAATGATATCGATATTGTGGTGTACAATAATATGTGTTTATGTTGATTAAACATTCACTTAGGAAACACAACCCATATGTATATGATTTACATTTTTAAAGTCACTGAGGACTGCAACATTGCTTCATCAAATTGGGTCACTTTATCTATACAAATTAGACCATGGCTCCTTTGTTGTGAACCATGGTATAACTAACGCCAATTTCAGTTATACCACGGACGGAACTACTTTTTATGAGCAAGGCTATGTCGTGATCAAAAAGCTTCTATTAGAAACAACATAACAAAAATATGCATTTTATTACATAAAACTGATTTTACAGATTGAGCAGCCTTTCAGGTCATTAGGCAGAAAGGCATGTACAGCTTGATTTCAAAATGTACCCTTCAAATGCATTTCGTAGGATCTCCGTCGAATTTCGGCATCCGTCATCCGTTTTTTAGCAACTCGTGTAATAGCATTGAGATGACTGAGCGGTGCTTCTCCGACACCTGTAAATAAAACATACACCGAAATCAGGACTGTAGACTTTCATATCCTTATTCAGTTATGGAATGACAACATTTCAAACGCAGATTTTGCAAAGTTTACAGAGAGGTGACAATTGAGAACAGTATGAAACAGTTCTTATTCAAACGGTCAAATTGTCCGCCACGTCACCATTTACTATTACATGTATTGTAATATGGCATTCAAATAATATCTCAACTGAATAGACTACTGTTTTGTGAAACGATTTGTGTTTATTACTTGTCTACCGATTTAATACTCACCATATTCACAAGCACCACTTCTTTTCTAAGGCTCCACATGCATAAGGTAGAGCTGTCAATATACGTCCGATCCCTTCCATTTCCGTTACCCAAATGACAAAATCACAGCATGCCCATGTTGAAAGTGAAACTGCACGTGCATCTCGTGAGGATGCGTCTAAACGCAAATTTCACGAGCTCTATGGTTTTGTTTTGATGTCAATTACTTGTGTGACACGGTCGCCGTCAAATAGTTCGCAATCTTTTCAACAAAAATAATATCAACTTTTGATTTAACATAGCGTTTTATGAATTACGTTTGTGGCCATGATCTAAGTAAGTGAGACCATTCGGGCCTTGTTGTCTAATCGTTTAAATGGTTAGTTAGACCACTCGCGCTACGCGCTCGTGGTCTAACTAACCATTTAAAGATTAGACAACAGGCCCTCATGGTCTAACTATTACATAGCATACTATTGTCCTTGTTTGGCTTTAGTCCTTTTCCAGGATTCGAACCCACAATCACAGGGTCAGGTTACACCATATGCACAGACGGCATCAGCAGCTTACCCACTCAAACACCACACCTCGACTGCAGAGGACATGCACATCCTGAGATTAGACAGATTGAAGGATGTAAGGCAACACGATGTCATTTGAAACAGTTTCCCGAGGGTCACGTTGAGTGAACGATCCTATAAAAGATCAGTTGTCGACATCTTCCCATCCACATGATTAAGAACATTATACCAAGCAGGTAATATAGAATAGATAACACATTGAGAACTGGTTGAAAATGGTTTATTTGCAACATATGACATATTCTATAAATATTACATTTTGTATCACAGAAGTGCCTCTGTCCCTCGCAATAACGCGTAACCTTATACACGTGAACAAACAAACACGATTTATATGAAAAGAATTGACTGAGTCGTTGGATGTCTAACAATGATGCCAAGTACATTCTTCAGTAATATGATTAAATGTAATGACACTTTCATGCCCCTGTTTTCATAGATAATCGTTAATATCATTGATGCCAAGTTGATTTATAAAGCACGGCGAACCGCTTCGATATTATTGTAACTTTCAATATCACATGTAGGCTTTTTAAATAACGGTATCTCCAAAGAAACACTGACAATTATTGTATAACCGAGCATTACCATATTCATTGAGAAAGCACGGCTGCATTGACTAATAAATACATACATTACTATCACATGTATGTTAATTACGTATTCCATTCTCCATAATACAAACACACATCTCTTACATTCACCTTACATTAACAATAATGAACGCTTATTCTTAAAAACTTCAAAGTAGTTGCCTTGAAATACTATACAGGTTTGTTGAGCTTCCATGACGGAGTCTAAAGGCAGAACCGTTATTTGACCTACTTATGACTACCTGAATACACAATGCTATGCGTGACAAAGGAGAATACACGTCTTTATCAGACTCTGGGACATGGACCTGTACAAATGAGCGTCGAACTGACTACTTTAGAGTTTGACAGTGAATGCATATCGCTACGGGTTTTATCAATTAAAGGTGTGCACGCTTCTATCAAGTTCAATACACCAATATCTATAGCCCTATCATACACACAGGAGAAAACTGAATATGACATAGGAGTGTTTTACTTGAGTTTATCATACTCGAGTGATTGAGAGAGAATGAAGCTCTAGGCATTTATGTTTCTTTCAATTTCAAGCAATATGCGTGTTGTACATGCTTCTGAAAAAATAATGAATCTAATAATAGATTAGACCTTTCGTGCAGAAGAAACTGGTCCAGTTATTGATCATGAGTGATAGAGTGTTTGAGGTTGTGAAACTGACTACTCTAACGCTTGATTGTGAATGAATATCTATATGCGTGTGACTGCTTGTCAATTAAAAGTCACTAACATTCGTGCTTAACAAGAGTAAAGTAGATCAAATATCAAAATTCCTTTCATGCAGACAACTTACTTAAGGTTATTATTAGTCTCAGTAAATAATTTTGTGAAAATTTGATTAAAGCTGCTAAACAAAATACTCGTTAGAGAAGAGAATGAGCTTTGACCCTTCACTGGCCTGCAGAAACGAAAAAAATAAATCAATTGCAAAAATGAAAAGCTTTTGTCTAGCATCATTGTGTATATTGATTGCTCCGAATGTCAATTCCTTACCTATAGTCAGCAGTGATACGTCAACCCATTACTTATTGCATACCTATTATCATGTTATGACTCCGTCGGTACGACGTTTCATCAGGCATATTGATTAACTATAGCCTGTATAGAATACTTCACTAATCCACCCATCCGCGATTTGGAGCTGTTAATCACTTGGTCACATGGTTCGTAGATTTGCACAAAGGTTCCTAAATCCAATGCTATACCATTAAGTAAGGGTCCACACAGACTATAAAACAGTATATTCTACTAGACCATGGAGTATCCAATAATACCGTGTCCATGTGCCGATCCCTTTGATTATTGTTCGATCGATATTCTCACGAACACTAATCAATTGAAATTAAGAAACGGTCCCTTTAAACCATATTGACTACATGAACTGTATTCTACTAATTGTGAATAATTATTATGCAATAATTCTAACAGTACTTAGGAATCCATGTGCGTTGTCCCTTCCTCTGAATGTTATCGAATAAGCTACTATTATGACACTAAGTAACGGCCCCATAATCCACACTGACTTTGTGAACTGTATTCTACTAACTGTAAACTATTACAGTTCTTTAGAATCCATGTGCGTAAACCCTCCATTGAATGTTGTCGATATTTCCATGAGTCGCTTAAGCCGGAGTTATGACATTAAGAAACGGCTCCATGCTGACTTTGTGCACTGTGGTCTACTGAACTGTAAAGTATTCGATGAATCTAACACTTCTTTACTGAACTGTAAAGTATTCGATGAAGTTCTTTAGCTATCATGAACAGGACCCATGGCTACCTCGAATTGTTGATTGTCGTCTCGTTATTTACAACTCATTTAATGTCCATTCGGTCACCCGTGTCCAGCTAAACTGACCGGTTCACACAATGGATGTGAGCCCGTTAAATTGCATATGCTGAATATTGATTATTCGTAAACCAGAATCAATTACCTCAAAATCCAAAGAATAGTCCGGATGTTTTTATCAAAATATATTTAACCTGGTGTTCATGAGTTTCAGATTTCAATTTCATTGAACTGAACCTGCTTTAGCCATAACTTTACCTCCGGTGTCTATTGGGGATTGAAATAACAACTTCTTATATGTTCACAATGCCTGTTCCTATACCCATAACAAATTCTATATTTCACCAATTCGTAAATACTTGGAATACAAATTCTCACACTTGGCCACTTTTTCAATGAAGTAATCGTCGTTCTCCGAGCTCTCCAATAAATCCGCCTGAACTAAACACACGTCTTCAAACTTCTCGAGTTCTTCTCGACTGAGACTACGCGCTTTCGTTCTGTCTTCCTGGTCGAACATGCGCATGTCCACAATACTGTCTTCCTCATACGACCGGAAGTTGTCGTCAAAGAATATGTGATGCACATGTTTGTCGTGGGGATCGATCCAGAGAGGTTTCGCCACCGAATGGTGGTAGTCATTGTCTTGCCATATTTGGAAATCGTCTTTGTACCCTGAAATACCTGTTGAGTTTGAAAGATGGCGGTAAACGTCACGTTCGTGATTGAGCCTTGTCATGACGTCACCACTGTCCGACTTGACGGTTTCAAGAGTTATCTCCTTCTCCGTGCGTTTTATCGCGCCTGGAATCGAGCTGACCTTTAAACGTGCGTCCCGGCGGAATTGTGGGTGTTTACCACTTAATCCGTAGTTCAAACTGTGCAGAACATTTTCACAATCAAGTCCATAGGTTCGGATGACAACAGAAAACTCCCTCTTGTCCTCAAGCAGCTTGTAGATGAGTTTATACACTGAGGGGAGGATATAGTGGTAGGGAGTTCCGTCAGTCCCAAGCATCGTCAGGCGTCGGTAGTGATCCTCGTTGTTTGCGTGATTCCATTTCAAACATTCTAGATGGCGGTTAAAGTGACTCAAGAATTTGGCACCAAGATCAGAATGAACGAAATCTCCAGTCTGCTTCCTCAACAAGTCCCGATCATTCGGAGTTTTAACCGTCTGCTTCTCGAGATGCCTGTAGTAGGTTTTAGAGTTCTTACAGGGAGGTTTGAGGGATGGTTCGTCACACATCCACTCCCAGGTTCCGTCCTCCAGGTCCCGGCCCCACACCACGCCTGACAGGAAGCTGTTGAGCGCCTGCTCTACTGACACGTTCGTTATCGAGTCCGCCACCAACACCGTGTTGCGCACGTCAAGGTGCAACACCAACTTCCGCTTCCGGCCATTCTCGGGTAGCTTTGGAAACACCCGCACAGGAATCAGAACTTTCCGATATGGTATCTCCGGCTGAGTGGAGTTCTCATCTGTTTTCTCTTTCACACTATCATCGCCATTAATCATTGCAATCTCCTTGTGTTCTTGTAAAACCCTGTCCCTCATGAAGTATACTGTGCTTAAATCTGCTAACAGTGTTTGGTAGGTGAAACACTTTGTAATGCACAGACAATGTCAACTCGTAATGCTCCTATGTCCGCGGACGATGAGAACAATGCATGTACGTACATATATACTTACTATGTTCCGGGTATACAGGTAAAACAATTGTACACAAGCTGTTTATAGCACTTCAGGTTAACGTTATTTCACAATAGTCCGAAAGAATTCCCCTCAATGCAACCGGATTCAGTAATCTACCCTGTGAGATAAGGGGAAACTGTCATGTACAAGCATGGCTATACACATTCGTGATCGCTGCTCCGCCATATTTGTTTACCCGGTTGTCAAGAGCGACGAATAACTAGATCAATATAAGAGGCATACGCTTCATCGATTCGCTAAAACTATTGCAAAACCTGCTTCGTCAGCTAATTGAAATGGTTAAAGGAGCTAATGGGTTTTCCAGTGGAATATTTCATAGAATATTGCGGATAAATTACGCGTGTTCTTCTTCATGACATTGATAATGATTATTCTGTTATTTGATGTTTAGATATGCATTGGAAGAGTCTTTGTTGTCTGTTCATGGATATTTTTCTTCCGTCAAAACATTAGGCTATAGACTCACTTTTGAGTCCTACCAATTATTTCATCAAGCAAAGTCTATAGAATTTTATTATATGATTAAAAATGAAATACTAGTTTTTATAAGTGAAATATTCTGTCTTTCGGGATAGAGTGACGATATATTATATTTCTCAATGTGACCAGTGACGATATATTATATCGTCATTAGTACAGGAACTACTTTGAACCATATAAACAAAGGGTTATTATACTTTTAAAAAGTCATTTCAATTAAATTCATATAATAATTAGACTGCACCCCTCGTGAACAATCAACTTTAAAAATGACACTCCATATAATAAACCCTTATATTTAGAAAACATTAAATATCCATTATCAATCTACGTATTTGCCTTAAGGAAATAAATCTCCTCGAACCAGCGGAAAAGAACTGATAATAGTAGACAGACAGACAGACAGACAGACAAAATTATTTTTTTAAAGTGTCATATGATATGACAGTTAAAATGTCAATTGTAATAGCATAAAAATATAACATGTCACCCATCCGCAATAATATTAAGATTAATTTGAGTACTGTCCGGTTTAAAAAAGCTGCATAAACTAGGCATTATTGTGGCTGCATGCGAAGAGCTGCGCTGTAAAAAGTTTCGGAAAAAAAATAGCGAAATTTACTGATGTTAATCTTTAATTGATTCTAAAACTGTTAAATGTTCAGGGTTAAAGAGTTGATAGAGTGCGATACATCAATTCATGCGTTTACAATCAGTACCCGCAAAAAGATTTAGGTATTTCGCATTAGCTACATTCAACCCGTTCAGAAAAAAACGTTTATACACGTGATTCTTTGACGGGTTATATAGTTGGAATGAAAGTAACAACATGTTTCATGATAGATTAATGCATTCCTTTGTAGTTTTTCTCATTTCATACAAATTGTTAGAATTTGAAATGAATATTTAACGACATTCTCTTACACTTACAATATGTGATTGATGTAGCTTCTTTGAGAACCATTTTAAAAGTTGGAAAATCGATAATGAATAGGAAAATATGGATAAAAAAACTTATATAATATACTATGCGACGTTCCACATAGTATGCGACGTTTTGACAAGAATCTGTGTGGAAACATCGCATGCCGTGAATATATAAGGTGTCATCTAAAGGCCTTTGGTCCTCTTCATTATCGTTATTAATAAAATATTATGATAAATTTAGTCATGACAAAAGTCTGTAATTACTAACTCATATTGAGTCATTAGTATGATTTTGCATAACTTTTTATGAAGTGACAATAATACATGTCAAAAATAAAGATAGAATTTTTTTGGGGATTAGCAATATGCACATATTTCCGGGTGTTCAGTCATTGATATGCCGACCCGGGGCTCTGACTACTTATCAAGTTAAACCTCTTTTAAATCACCAAGTCAGTAAGAAGAACACAGAGAAGTAATGTCTTGCAGTTCATATGGTCCAAGAAAGAAACATAGAATTATTAGAAATATTCTAAAGCAACAATCCATTGGTATTGAAAATGCTTATTTCTTACAATTTTCCTTGTATGTAAATTCGCATTTTTTTAAAGAAAATAAACCCTTTTATATACACTGTTTTACTCATTCATTTAAGTCAACCTCATTCGAAGTTTTTTATTTGTAAGAAAACATTTCCACCGCCTACAGCAGTATTCCTTTGGTTGTGATCAAACCATCAAGCTCATAAAGACATGTTTTTTTTTTCATACACAAATTCTTTATCCTGTTGATACAACGACACGGACAATACAATCCATTTCAGGACGCCTGGACAGAATCACAAGCTGGAAAGACACTCCATAAACTTATATTTTATGTCCGCCTCAATCAGAATTCAAAGTTATGAAGTCGTTCTCTGACAACTTTTCAAACTTTATATCACAGGAGGTACTCGACTGTACAGGTAAAGCGGAAGTTGCACCTCTGCAACGTCCAATTCCTCGCTGTACAAGACGTGCAATTTTGTTAGTTACTGAAATAAATATGCATTTCCGATTGTAAGATATATATTCTTTAGGCTCTTGTTGAAATGGGATCGGCGGTTATTTTCCAGTATAATGAAAGCAGGAGTTAAACATTTTCACCGATTACTTCTGCCATTTTTTGTCATGCTGATAACATGAAAACAATGACACACGATTACATTCCTGTGGTGGTTATATAATAAATCCATTAACAAATTATGTTAAGTTTAGTTACAGATCTCAAATGAAATTCTTTGTAGCAGATAGCATAAGAGTGAATATTTTCTGAATGTATCATGTATTTTGGTTAGCACATAACGTTTAGAGTTATATGCGAAATATGTTAACATTAGATCTGGTCAAATATGTAATGTTAATATTCTGTTCGTCAGAATATGATGGTAGTACATGCGTTTGTTGCAACTACTTAATGATGCAATTTGTAAGAAAAAAATGCATATAAAGCCTCTTTATTGCAAGATTGCCACTTTTCGGTGAAGATACTAACATCGTTGTACGAGAAAAAGTATACGATAGCGTTGTGTGCACCATCCTGCTTTAGACGGTACTAGAATCTTCACCGAGACGTTGCATCGTGCAATAAAAAGTTGTAAATCGTGGAACATGTACATATTCTCTATTTCATCTTTCAAATTCCCAAATGCCCCTCGAAGAAGTCACCTCACGGAGCAGTTAGCATATGATATTGTTGTGTTATCATTTCTTTTGTAAGTGTATGATGTTATTTTTGCAATTATCATGTGATATTAATTATCAATAATGTTAATAAATGATGTTAAAATTTGTACAGAGTGATTGATAATCAATCCAATCAGCAAATGATATCCATATTTGATCCAAATTATGTCCCCCGCAAATGTTTTCAGTTCCGTCAGTGGTTCCGCAATTCCGTTCTGTCGTTTCCTGACCATATCTAAAAAATCGTTCAATTTTTTATTTTACGAAACTTGGTATGTGGTTAGATCTAGTGGTGGACTGGTGCCTTTTGGTGTTTTGGTTATTCTGATTTTTTTTCTGGTTTCCATGGAAACAGTTTGAACTTAGTGCATATAGGGGGTAGGGTCTGTTTCCGGGCCATATCTCAAAAACTGTTCAATATTTTTGTACGAAACTTGGAATGTGGTTAGATCTAGTGGTGGGCTGGTGCCGTAGTGTAATTTTGTTATTTTTATTTTTCTATTTTTTCTGATTTCCATGGAAACAGTTTGATCTTAGTGCATGTGGAGGGAAGGGTCTGTTTCCGGACCATATCTTTTTTCATATCAATATTTCTTTTTACAAAACTTGGAATGTGGTTAGACCTAATGGTGGTGTGGTGCCTGGTTGTTCCAGTTGGTTATATATTTGTTACAATAAACACATGATTCTAAATTAGTTGACATTTATAGTGTGTAACCATATACCTTTACATCGTTTGTTGGAGTAATGTTCTTCTCATATTTGTCACAGTTTCGATAACACTTAAAGACACGTAAAGTTGCTTACATATACAAATGTACAAAGTAATATATAAGTTCACATACAATGTATATTAGTGTGTATTAACCCATAGACAATAAATCCCATGATGAAGTTGTAAGTATATTTGGTCAAATGTTGTTGGATTTATGCTATGCTTTTAAGTTATACATTGTGAATTGAAGAGTCTACGGTGATAGAAATGGTGAGTTTACCTTTTGTGGTCAACAAGGATCAAGTGTTAATGATTATTTTTTTAAGTTCAACAGACTTCTTTCAGTACATTCATACTTTTAATGTTGGGAGTAGCTTTGATTCAGATCATTTTCATTTAGAATTGATATGTAAATTTCCAAAATGAACTGTAAAAGTGATGCTTATACAAAATCTGGGACTCACATATAAGATTAAGTGGAATGATTCTTGCAATAATATGTTTCTAGATAACCTTAAAAGCAGGATTTTAGTGAACAAACAAACGCTCTTTAGGGAATCGGCAATGCTGTTAAAAATGCAATTGACCGTTTTGTTACTATACTTTTAGTATCTGTCAACTGCCAATTCTGACAAATAGTTATCTTAGAAAGTTATATATTAAGTACAGACTTGGGTTACTTAAACTTATGATCAACTATGGAAGATATATTTCACTTGAAAGATCACCGAGACTGTCCATTATGTAATGATTCTATTGAAGACGAAGTACATTTTACATTTGATTATCCATCTTATATTGAACTAAGAACTAAATATACACGTGGGGCCGTATTTATAAAAATTCTTAAGAACCCATAAGTCAATAAAATTCTAAGAATAACATAAGATTCACTCTTAAGGGTTAAGAATTTCTTATGTCCTATACAAACAACTTTTTACTCTAAGAATTACTCTTGACTATGGCCCATTTTCCTCATGCAGAAAAACGAATGCAACTGGGTTTATCTCTATTTTGACATTAAAGAAGGACGATGTTATATATAAGTTGTCATTGTTTATAAAGCATGGCACGGAATTAAGATACAAATTTAAAGATTAAGAACTGTATACTCAATTATAAGATTTGTATTTATATGCCTGAATCTTGTGTACATGAAAATGATTGTGAATTTTGAATATGATTATGACATTTCGGTATAAGAATTTTTAGCAAAACGATGCTCCTGGGAAAATAGCAAGTTGTCAATCCGTAAAGTGTCCTCGTCTCCCCTATACTACAAACTTTTGTAATACCGCTCAAACAGTTCATGAGATTACAGAATGAATATTTAATGCGTTTCCTTTTGGATTCATTTTGATAATTTTTATTTACATGAAGCGACATTGATATAGGCTTCCAGTTGTTGAAAAATTTGATTTCCAATAAACAACGATTAATTAAATCATGGGGAAAAAAAGGAATTTGGAATGGATATACATTTTGACCAATGACACTCTGATAAAATATCAATCATTAATAATCTACTATCCCCGATCATTACTCATATTGTCAAGTTTATCTTTCAACCATGATGATATACTCAACTTACGAGTTTCATAGCCTATATATGCAGTTGTTCTGCTTCACTGAACACGAATGAAAATGAGAAACCTAGAAAACTTAAATAACATAAAATAAGGAGTCACTTTAAAAGGGACAGTAGCACGTTTTTAGGGGGAATATAAGGTGATGTCAGGAAAACGTTAATTGAAAGACATGAATTGAAACTAAATGGAGCAGTAATAATTCAAATATATAAGTGATGAAGTTTAGCCATGCGATTCCTTTTTCTTACACAACATGAATTAAAGGTGTTCACACAAAATGGCCGCCAATGGATTTAAGGTGAATCTTCATACTTTGTCGTCTGACTATGGCTGATTGGTTTGTGTAATGAGGTTTATGGCACTATCAAACTAATACATTTAGAAATAACATACAATTATCAGTGAAAATTAAATAAATTAAAATTATCAAAAAATACAACAAAAAAACCCCCCAAAAACCGTGCTACTGCCCCTTTTAAGGTATATATTCCATTTATTGACTTTTAGTCTGATATATAGGACTCTCATGACGATACCATTGGAACATGTTGGCGTTTTAATTTGTTTCGCCTCATTTTTTTCATCTCCTTTATTTATTTGATCTGCACGTCATAGCTGATCAACATGGGAAAAGATTATATCATTCACCGAATTCCTACTGACGTCAAACGCATTCATTGGTCCTTAAAAGGCGTTGTGCCTGTGCTCTTTGTGTTATTCTACATCCAAATATAATTATATACTGAACCAAAAATAGGGATTAGCTACGTGAAATATTTTCAATTATGAATATAATTAAACCTTTTATTGACCACCTGATAAAATATCATAACATATGTTAACATGTTTGCCAAGTATGTTTGTACTTTAATAAGAAAAAACCCATTCATATTAGGTCAAATATTTTTTGGCCTAAAATAAGGATTTGGTGATTTTTTTTGTACCTCAAACAAAATACCTATTAATATTAAAACATGTTTACATCATTGCTATACAGAGATGAGCAATTGCGTAAAGATTTCCAAGTCGCTTAATCACCCGGAGATCTAGAAAGGTAAGTTGAGATGTCAATTTCTACAACGCCCACCTGATCTAAGTTGATAAAGTAATATCTTCCCATGCAGAAAATCACCCAAGTGTAAGTTAATAATAATCTGGCCTTAACTTATCATAACTTCTTGAAAAACAAAAAATAGTTCTGAATTACATGTATAAGGGCCATTTCCACTTTTCGTTAAAACAATAAAAGAGATTGAACATGTCTATACCTTACATTTAACATGAGAGAAATATCCTCGTCGAGAAAATGCTTTAGCTGGCACAGAGCTATGATAGAGACGATAAAGCATGTTTGTATCATGAACCAACATTCAATTTTAAAGAAATGAAGAATAGCTTTTCATGACTGATTGCAGATACTTCCTCGGATTTTGTTTCAATATACTCTTGTTTTATCTCGAGATTTTATGTTACAAAACAAATAAAAAGGTTATATGTAAAATAAATCCACCATTGTTTTTTCACTGATTGGATTGCTTCAATTTTATAAATATACTGCTGATATAGAAAAAAATATTTACTATTTCTTTATGATACTCCATTACGCACTGAACTCGATCCTAAGTCAAAAATGCATCAGAAATTACTTTTAAGGCGTAACCGTTTGATGCATGGTACTCTAAAGGCTTAGCAGCATACGCCCAAGCCATCAAATACTTCAAGCGGCATATAAGATGGGCGTTAGTTGTAAAAATCAGAACAGTCAACAAATGAACATGAATTCCTTGCCCACCCTTTATGAAGAAGCGAGTCACTTGATATCAATGAAAGTACACATGTGTCAGGGGATTCCCCTTTTTGTTCTTACAATTCAGGGTGGCTGGTAATGACGTCAATACGGACTAACAAGGAAGTATTCTGAATGAGAGTCAGAGGCGACTAGTAGGCTACATCTGCCTTTCTACAGTTGTCAGTGAGGTTCAAGGGGATACAGACTTATGTAGGTAAACTCCAGCAAGTCAGCATTCACTGGTATATTATAATTTATATGCAATATAACTCGAGGTAATTTTTATATGTGGTATTTGATTTTTGTTGTTTGACAATGTTCTCGCCACTCAAGCTAGTTATATCCTAGTAACGGAAAGTGCTCGGTGAAGCACAATCTGCAAAGCTGATGTGTTATAACCTTCTAAACACCTTGAATGAATGATTTCTTATTCTACGTTTAGAGTCGTTTATAATACGTTAACAGCTTTAAACGCCTAGTTGATCAAGATAGCGTCAGGTGATCTACCCATTTTTGTTCAGTATTTATCAAATTCATCTTTTCAACACTCTTTGAAAAGTTTTTTTTGTTTAAACCTACTTTGTATATTAACCACAATTATATCTCACTTTTGGCAGGAGTTTTCTCTGACTTTGTTGGTTGTATTCGAGAGGGGGTTTTGAGATGGCCCCAAACAGAGTTACTTCAAGTCAGATGTCAAATGCGATACGACTGATATCCTTGGGTGTGGTGCAGGCAGTACTAGTCGATAACAAGGAACCGCTCTCCGAACACATGCAGGACGTGATGGAGCGATGTGTGAAGGAGAATCTCCAACAGTGTGAGAATTGGACGGTGAATCTTCTGAAGGATCTACTCGCGTCCAACACTGCAGTTGCTGACATCCGGGCACTTAACGATCACATGAGGGACTATTTGACTCAATGCTTCCGCCAGAGAAACTCATCACTATTTTCCGGTCTGGTTGAACGAGGTTGGTACTTGTTATGCTTCAATATCTTTGGTGGTAGTGATTGAAAATAAAATGATTCATGTTTGTTTGCACGGTTTCGTTTTTAACTCAATATTGTTTTGAGAATATGTTCAGACATGATTAAAGACTGAAGAGGTATTCACGGACCGACTGATAGGCGATGTTTAAGTGATTATCGAACCTTATGTGTATCCACTGACGAATAAACAATGTTTATTAATTACAGGAAAGCCCACCGAACCACACATAAACGTCCTTCGGAAGATGAACTATGACCTTACTCGATGTCTGAAGCTGGAAGGAACAATGCTTCTGGATCGTCTCTACGAATGCGATATGATGTCGGAGTCAGAGAGACAGAGTATTTTAGCAAAGGCGACTGACAAAAGAAAAAACGAGGCCTTTGTCGAGTTTCTCTGTTCCAACTTTACCACAGAGAAGTTCAAAGCAAGCATCCTGCCCATTTTGTCAGAAGAACAAGTCCACACTGATCTGGCAGAGAGAATCATTGCTGAACTTGAGTCTGCGTCAACAAACTCTGAATCCATTCGATGCACGTTTTGTACAATGAAGGCGATTGTCAACCCACGAAAGCTCTCCGAGGTTCTATTCCAGCAGGGTTCCATCTCGCTCTCTGTGAAGCACGACTTGTGTCTCTCGACTCAGCCTAACTCAAGCAAGTGGGAACTCCTGTTGAAGAACGTCCAGAAAGAGAAGAAGTTGCTGGATGCCCTAGAGCAGAGTTACGGGCACCTGTTCAGGGAGTTCCAGGAAACAGAACATCCTGTGCTGCGGTGCTGCTGTTTCAACATGAGGCCTGGCGTGGCAGATTTGGCCGATTTTATATCCGAGGCCACTTCAGTCAGACCTGAGCTCCATCCGAGATTAGGACAGAACCTTCTGCAAGTTGACTTGGGATTGACACAAGACTCTTTTAGGTGTGCCCTGGACATTGAATCATCTTTTGACGACATGGAAACGGTGCCTTCGGTGTCGGCAAAAGAGAAGTGTTTGCTAGGTGAAACGATTAATGAACTCCAGGAAGACATCACTGGCAATAAAGAACTAAATTCATATATGGACATGCTAACTGAAATCAAACAGGACATAAAAAAATACAAAGCCGACGTTGTGCGTCTCGAACTCGAATATTCAGTTAATAAACATATTCTTCAAACTGAACTTAACATGGCGGAGGCTCAAGACATAGAAATAAAGATGGGAAGAATTTCCTGCATAGTAAGCGAGCGGAAACAGTTGATAAAACATGCAGAAAATTTTAAGAGGGCAATCATGGTCCAGCTTGAGCACGAACGGGAAGTGGTTGATATCGCGAAGTTCAAGGTCAACCGGAAGTTGAGATCGGAGTTGGAGAGGATCCAGAGAGCCTACCTCGAAAAGAGAACAAAGATGGAGTTAGCTTGTGACATGATTTGGGGAAACGGCGGGAGAAGACATGATTGAACCACAGGCTGGCATCAAGTTAATCCTTAAAGCTGAGAAACCTGTGTGAGATTTTGTCACACATGTCATGATTACCCGTCAATGTGGGTTACAAATGAGCCCAAAACTCAACAAGGTGAATTTGTATATGTGAGCTCCAAATATCTCCGAAACTCAACGAGGTGTCCCGACAGATGCGAGTTGAACTCCAAAGGTGACCAAGATTGAAACCGAAACCGACAGTATCATGTCCTGGCATTCGCAATTGGCTGTCTATATTTTGTTTTCAGATGTTTCATTTAACATTTCAATGTTAAACGAATTAATTTAACTAAGACTAAACTTTGGTTTGAAAATATGAAATAAACGATAGTAAAATGTGTTTTATAATTTCATCTATTGGTCTTGTATCTAGGTCTGTATTCTCAAAGTGTAGACTTGTTGAATTATGACCTAGACTGTATAGAGACTCCTCATGGAGCAGGCCAAGCTTCAACACTGCAGTGAAGTATATCTTCCCATTTATAGGGTTTAGACCCTCGTAGATTATCGTTTTCGTGAGTTTTTAAACAAAAATTCTTGTACTTAGCGGGTCTTAGAACAAGGGCTAAATAGTGCCATTTAAATAGTGAAAACATGTGACATTTCTATATTAAGGTTCACATTATCCTCAATAGTACAGATCCTTGTACTTTTTCGAATCCCCCGAGGGTCTCTGCCCGAAAAAGTATACGAATCTATACTATTAAAGATAGTGTAATCCCAAATAAAACAGTAGTCTAAGAATATTTGATTAAAGGAACACGATCATGCTTGTATTTTGTTTTCGGAAAGAAGTTGATGGTTATATACCCGCCGAATGGAGAAGGATGGACTAGCTCAGGAACAGACACCCATTGTCGTTGAGTTGACAAGCAACATCATTTCTGGGTTCTCGCTTTTTAACTATAACAAAAACGCGTGAAAATACTTCGAATTTAAATTT
This sequence comes from Steromphala cineraria, assembly GCA_916613615.1. Lineage (NCBI taxonomy): Eukaryota > Metazoa > Mollusca > Gastropoda > Trochida > Trochidae > Steromphala > Steromphala cineraria. The sequence continues at coordinate 7,492,473 of OU744726.1, forward strand.
TTTTAATAACAATAAATGAATTTAGTTACTCAGTGATTTAATGGTCCAAAATGGTGAATATACTCACACAATGAAATGCGATTGTCGAACGAGCCAAATAATGTAGCAGGTAAATCGCCGCTCCTTTACAGATACAGAACCTCACACCGTAGGAACGTGTACGCCTGGAATTTGTTACACAACGGGAGCCGGATACGTTTGTTTTTGTGCATTTGGTGTAGTTTCTTGGTCAATTAGTCGGTTTTCAGGTACTTATGAGAACACAAATTTCTAGCTGTAAAATTGTAGATTTTAGTAAACACAATGTTGGTTTTAGAAATGAAAGGCTGGTCAGCATTTGGATATAAGAGGCACATTTAAGTTAGATTTCATATGCAAAAAGATAAGTGCACATAAAACGATCGGTAAATTGCTTTAATTGAATAAATTAGTAGTTTCCAATCATATTTCCTAAAACACTGATACATATTGTTCACAAGTCCAAAATTTTGTCAAAATACAAATTATAGTCGCTGAGATATTTACATTTAAAGACAGCAGCTGGTGAACGCGTTACTAAAGAGACGTTTGTGAAGTGATGAACGAATTATATTGTCTTGAGTGAACGAGTTACAGGGTCAACTTTAAGAATGGTTCTTTATGAGAACACCTATACAATTCTATAATCTGTTCTGAATGTTTCAGGATACTCTTCCAAATGGAGCCGTATATATATTGCTAGTACTTCTACAATAGCTTCTGCGGCGTCATTCAACACCCGAAAAACACTCATCTCAACGAAAAACAATTCACAAACTCTGTGAAGTCACTTGAACAATGAAATATGCTGGAATAGATTATAGATATGTATATCATGGGTTAAGGTAACAGGTAGAGGCGTCATTGTGTCTGAAACAAAAAAGCTATTTCCGAACAGCATTAAAGGGGCAGTAGCACTTTTTTTGATAATTTTATATTTTAATTATTTCACTGATAATTGTAAGTTAATGCTAAATGTATTATATTGACAGTGTCAACAATGTCATTACACAAGCCAATCATCAATAGTCAGAGGACAAAGTATGAGGATTCACATAAAATCCATTGGCGGCCATTTTTGTGTGAACACCTTTAATTCATTTTGTGTAAGAAAAAGGAATCGTATGGCTAAACTTTACATTATATATTTGAATTATTACTGCTCCATTTATTTTAAATGCATTGTCTTTCAATTGGAACCATTAATTTTCGATTTCCTGACATCACCTTATATCCCCCCTAAAAACGTGCTACTGCCCCTTTAAGGACAACGAATAATCAATCATGCCATTTATAAAACGAGTATTCCCACAACATAAACAAATCAACATTTGTGTATTAAGCTTAAGCATTAATGTAAGGGTGCATGGTTAATAGTTAGGTTTTTCATTAAACAAACAATATCTTCCTGACATTTTGCATCAAATTATGACAACGATGCAGTTTGTCATGAGCTTCAACGTGAAAAGCACATTTGGGCTCAAAAATTATTTTCACATTTGACAAATGGTTCGCGTTCAAAGTGATGCAGCTTTGACGTGGGTGATTTTGTTGTTTTGCTAGTTATATCCCTGGTAGTGAATAGCTTGTTCAAGATATTTTCCTACAAAAATGTGAAGAAAATTTCCAGGATAACAAAATGTATAATTGTTTTTAAATTCTCAAAGTTTACAAATTAATCCAAATTTCTAGTAAGCCTGTTGGTGTGAACAAAACTTCTAAAAAATAGTTTCCTTGTGAGCTGCAATCATTTTAAGTTATTGCAAATGATAAATAGTACTACAAATAGTAATAGAGTGTTACTTTATTCTTTTGAGCACTTTTTACACAAAGCGGTTTTAGTTAAAAAAAAAACCCATTAAAGACCTATATATATATATAAGTATAGTGAAGTTAAGTATTTTGGAAAGTTTTCTTTTTGTATTTGTCAAAATTAATAAAATATAATAAAATTTACCAAAATGACCGAAACGGCAGCCGACGTGAAGGCGAACCAGTCTCATAATTTGCGTTTCCTAAACATACGCTTGAAAGCCGTCTTTGTCGCGCACGACTAGTTCTTCTTTTCTTTTTCTCCGAATCAGGCATTAGTTGCCGCTCATCCGACGCAATTGCGGTAACTGATACGCGGTGTAAATCCTACACACGTCACCGAAAGCGGGTTCGTTAAAAGCTATGTTACTTTTGCAGAGGGTACTGTAATTTGGATGTCAAATTAAGCATTTTATTGTTGATAAAATATGATATCAAACTATCGACGAAATATTTTTCTCCCGAGTCATGTATTTCTTTTATCAATAGCTAATTAAATTTACTCACGAACCCCATGCAAGTATGACGATTTGGCTTTAAATTTACTGTTCTATCAGGGTCATTAAACCGTAACATTTGATTACCAGAATATAAAATGAAATAAAAAAATTACTTAGTACCATTCGGGTGATGATATTTGCATAATCGTATCTACAAAGCATAAATGATTGTAATATTCAAATGACATAGTTATTGACATATAAAAATAGAAATCAAATATTTACCTGTCGATATTTAGATATTGAACACACATAGGCCTATATTGATTTAAAAATCATGAAATAAGCATGTTTAAAAATTCAAATTACCCTATATAATCATGTTTTCAACGATTCTTTATTTCTGTAAACGACATGTAAAAGATATAATTTTCACAAACATTTAGCAAAAAGTTGTATAGTCTAATCCGAATTCGCATTCCATCTTTTAAATAACTCAATCCTTTTACAACGTTTTGTTACGAGTAAAACGATTGGCCAAACCTGACTAAAAACATTTTTCATTGGATAGGCTATTTATAGAACTCATGTGACTCTGGGCTGCCCCCGCTCTTGTTTGTGTTTAGCACATGATGTTAGTAAAAATGATCTGACCCGATGTCCGCCAGTGTCAACCCAGTAATGGATTCTGATGAAGCATCAACTGACACCCAAAAGGCAGGGTCGCCAGATTACACCCAGTACGGAATCACAGACGTGCCAAAGTACACCACCACAACAGCCCTTGGACAGGTACTAGATATCTAAAATGAGTGTAAACAACCCTCTAGGCAGTGAAACTGAAATGTATCACACCCCCGTCAGTCGGGTAAAACTGGTACCGGTAGTAATGTTATGAATTACAGGAAGTATTCCATGCATTGGCTCTGTCATTTTGATGATTTGTTATTATCATAGACATGAGATTTTTTTATTTTAAATAAATGTAACCCTTTTAAATACAGACAGGCAAAAGTGATGCTATTGCAATATTTTATTACGAAATAGCTTTTTTAGGTAAATGAACAAAATCAATTTGCACCTTCAAGTGTATATCATTATTTGTTACCTGTAAATCACTTGAGGTGACTTCAGGCAACATTCTTCATTGATGATGTTTTAGGTCAATGTATAAGGGATATACATTAATCAGTCACTACAATTTTTGGTTTCACTGGTTTTTTTTTTTATCGTATTATAGTTGGACACTTGTTAGAAATATGAACTATATGCTCATAAGAATCACTATAACAATTTCTTAGATCTTTGACTCTGAATTTATACATGGTAGATAGGGTCGATGTCACGATACACCGATGCATCGATGCATTGTGTGGTACAGTTCATGATACAATACACGATACAGTCAACTGTATCGTGGTACAAATTTTAGTGAATATCGTTAATTTATTTGGTGAATATCGTTAATTTTTGTGTGAATATCGAATCAAGAAATCCAGAGTTGGTTAAATTCCTTGTTGAGATAGCTTTATATATAGCATTAAATGAATTTTCATGAAGAAGTTGGCTTATTTTTGTCTTTATATGCTTATTACTTAGGTTAAACTCTTTAGGAATATTATATTTAGATCTAGGAATTTTTATCTCAACGTAATAATGTCGCATTTAGTGTATCGCGATATGTATCGTATCATGACCTCAGTATCGTGATACGTATCGTATCGCAAGGTACCTGTATCATGACATCCCTAATGGTAGACCTTCCTAACAAATTCTTGATAACAGCAAATTAGCACAGGCATGGTTTACCTAATGACGTCTAAACTGATATCATGAAACAGGGATAATGAGATAACAATGTCTTAATGTCTCCTTTCAGACCAAAACATTTGTTGGGTTGTACCCGAAGGAATGGGCTTTCCTCATTGTCTCCACCGTAAACATTCTGGCTGCCTCGGGGTTAACCATCTACCGACTCGTTAAAGTAATTAACGAAGATTCAGAATCGTCAGATTTCACTTTCACCATTCTTCTGCTCATTAATGCAGGTAAGTGGAAATTTAATGATTTAAATTTTTTTACCATATATATCTAGAGACGGAATACAATTATGAAGATTGAAAATGACCAGGATTTATAGATCATATAAAACAAGATTTCAAAGTAGTCACCACAGTCTTATCATAATAATTATATAATTATTATGATGGTTTTCATGACGGTTTTAAATTTTTCTGGTGAAAGATTAACAAACATGACACATAATTCATCATGTTTAGAATCTAATTCTAAAATAGAAACATAAAAAAAGTTTTGAGATTCAGGCATAAATCCTTCATAAAAAGTATATTGTGTTTTTTCAATTCGTTTAAACGGATTGTAGATTCATGTTTTGTTTATGAGTTTGTTATTTTTATGTTGACATGCTTCTGTGTTTTCTTTGAATTCTAACATAAGTTGCTTTGTATTTAACAGGTTTCTGTGCATTTTATGTCATCCATGGAGTGCTCAGGGAGAGAGTTTACGAACTCTATGCTCTCATAGCGGCCATTATTGTGGTCACCATGTACTGTTTGCTGGAGTACGCAGCCTTCAACATTGATGGTCAGACAACAGTAAAACTGGTGAGATGCACCTTCCATTTTTTGTCACCCATATGATGTTCTCTAAATTGAAATCAAAGAAGTTTTATGAGACGAAAGTGATCAAAATGTCCATTAGTATATTCTTTATTTGAATTATAGAATAATAACATATAAATTTAAGAAATTATTATTATTTATTCAATTGTAGGTGCGGCTAATAGTTGCATGTCTGCTGGCACCACCCAACATAGTTCTTGCAGTTCTGGTTGCTAGAGACTTCGGATATCTGGCCTTCAGGATAGTCGGGGCTTCAGAGTTCCTTCAAAGTGGGTTGTTCTTGATAAATGCTAAAAATTTTCCTCTATGAGTTTTGTTATCCTAATATTCAAAATATTTGATCAATGTTATGGAGAAAAACCCAACATTTTTCTCCTTAACTCATGACTCACAAGTCAAATTGGTCAAACTAACTCCAATCTGACATGTCAGGAAATAGACCGATTTCTGCATCCCTGCTCGTGTGTCTTCATAACTTGTTTGTTGAAGACTTCATGCCCCTAGTCTCCCTTTCCTGTGCCAAATCTTTGGCAGATTGCACCTGAACTTGACAGTCCGCAGGAATTATCTCTAATGACTGTTTGCTAATGAGAGTGTTGCACAAAAGATCTAGGCACAATTCAATTCAGCAATGACTCAGTCAGCCTGTGAAAGAGACTTGCACTAGTTGTGATGTTTGTGTGACATCACTGATGATGATCCAGGCATTCTATGATCTGTACTGATATTTTTTATGGCAATCTGGAAAAATAATTTAATCAACTTCTTTTTCTTTAATCATGATTATACAATTATAGACTGGTGATGAGGTCAATACATGTTTTTATAAACCTCCAGTGACGTCACTCTATTGTTCTATTAGGTTCTTCTTTTACCGGATAAACCTCTTTGCCGGGCATTCTCCAAGAATGCCCAGGGCTTTCTCTAGGAAAGCCCGGGGCTTACTCTAGAATTTAACGGAAATTTATTTTGATTGGGATTATACACGTTTTGAAATACTTTGTTTCAAAGTGCTTCTTCGAATAAATACTATCACAAAATATCACATTTTTGACAAATCACAAATATAATGTTCGCATGCCTGGTTTCGAACTCTGCACCACTCGCTTACTAAACTGGCGCCTTTGACAACTCGGCTATAAAGGCCCACGAGAACAATGATGTATTTTCTACAGTGACAATCATGTGAACTTCACGAGGCAGATAGCGCATGCATTTCACGTTCACGGCTAGGGTAGCGAGCGCAAAGCACGTGCAGGGCACGGATGTGCTCTCCGTTTGCTCATGGTGATTCCCTACCAGTAAAAATCAATGAATCCATTTTTATACTTATTATTGAAATAATTTTGTTACTACGGTGTATCTCGGTTCATAAGTTAGATCAAAACCTCGCCCTCGGTGTTGTTTGATAATGTAAGCCCTCAGCCTTGGGAAATTGGGGCGGGCCTGTCGGCCCTTTCCAATTATCCTCTGCCGCGGGCTTACATTATCAACAACACCTCTGGCTTGGTTTTGATCCTACACTTATAAACCCGAGGAAACAATATTGACCGAAATCACCAGTCCATAATTGTTTTATTATGTCTCGGTCAAAAAAACAAAAGAGAATAGAAAACTACAGCAATGAGCGGCATTTCAGCTCGATTGTTGGCGAGGACGGGTCAATGACGTCATGATAACAATAGTATGACGTCAGGAAACAACGGTTTGACGTCATCGGCTCTTTTTTTAGTAACTCAAGTCAATATCACATTTGGTCGGACTCGGGTCACAGGGATCAAGTCAATATCACTTTCTGTCAACTGTCACATGACCGGTTCTCGACAAATCGGATTGCCGGAAAATTACACTCACATAATAATCTTTAATATAAACTGAAAGTGATGCATATTGATGACCCAAGTGATGAGCACTCTTTGGTAAGGATGCATGGTATAATTGATATATCTGTATATTGCAATACAGGAACAAGGTGATACGAATCGGTACACACTTCTGAATATTTTCAATATATCGTACATGATTTTAAAACGAGCTATTTCCATCTAAGATTGCAAATACACAACCAAATAAAACATGATTGACAGAAAGTTCTTTAGAAATTTTGAAGTTGTGTTGAGAAAATAGCTTAAAAGGACACTGATTATCTTTCTTAAAGCTATATTTGGTTTTGATAAGTTAAAAAATATCTAATTTGCTGATTAAAGTTCATATTTGATCACTGGACTTGCAAATTTATTCATTTATGGTTAATATCTCTAGAATGCGTGATTTAATCGAAAATCAAATAAACATCTAAAATACGTGTAATAGTCGAAGTTATGTATCCAATTAACCTACCTATTAGTTACAATACCTAATTAACACTATCTAATCGAATATATCTTCCTGTCAGCTTTAGATAAGGTTTCATAATTACGTTTGACGAATTAGCACGCGCCACTCGAGCCACATTGACCGTTTTTCGATCAAAATCCCGACTTTGAATGGCCATATTTTCTTTCAAATGTAGCGATTGCAATACCTTGAACTTGTTATATTTTCAGTAACAGTTAGTGGTTCCCGATGTTCTTCATCGATTTCTAAAATTTGACATTTGTGATCCCATCAACATACTCTGTGTCACTTTAAATATGTATACAGATCATAAACATACATAAATATATCCTTTTCCAAAACGGCTCATAGCTGAGCAATGATGATCGTTCTTAATGGTCATACAAAGTCAAGATAGCATGCACATTCTTGAAATAAATAAGTACCAATATATTGCAATACAGAAATGAGGAACGATACCCATCCTTACTCTTTAGACATTTGCTGCAATGGCTTGCCTTTGCAGAATAAAAAATGGAATGCATAAAGTTGTATTTTACACTCAAATCTTGTTTCAAAGGCATTTACCAACACCAATGTTTATATGTATAAATTATTCACAGATAATGCTCTTCTCTCTATATTGACAAGATCTACAATGAGTTTCTGTATCATACATAATATATTTGAAAATATATAAATGCATCCAGACCATAATGTTAGTTTTGGAAGACCAGAAGGAAATGATGCATCATGTACCTCTTGCATCAATTATATTTGAAACTAAAGTTGTATTATCCTTGTCACATTTAAAACAAATAACCAAAGAAACATTTAATCATTCTTATGTAGCCTTTATTGTCTAAATGCCTTTTCAGTTTACTGTTCTCTTCTTGTCTACTTAAACACTGCTGATGTATTTGCTATGGTATGATGAAAAGTGTTATGGACATGTGAAATGAAATTCCCGTGATTGGTTGTATGTAAACATTTGCTGTTATACAAATATTATCAAGGTTAATTGGATCAAGGATCTTGAAACTGAAAATTCAATGTTTATTTGACACACCAGAATAATTAAGTTAGATAATGAGAGAAATGTTACTTTTGTTTCAGATCTTTACAAGCAGGCAGCAATATTTTCCTGTTTATTAAAATTGGATCTTCAGGCCTCTGTAAGTATTTGAATCATTAATTTTGAATTTTGCTTTGTTTAGTATCAACGGAAGCTGCAGCAATATGAGACTATAGGTGCTACCGTGCATGAAAATAAAATAATATTTGAAAATTACCATAAAATATAACCAGTTTCAACATATGTGTACCTGTCATCAATTTATATGTTTACATGGTTGATACTCTGTGATGCCTTCATTAGAGATGAGTAAGGAAATTATGGTTCTATTTTGCCATTCTTAGAGATATATGAAGTATTTATGGTACAATGTTGCCCGTTACTTATGAGAGGTGATCTATGTTTTGGTTCTTATATATTTTTGTCATACCACAAAATATCTTGACAACTCTATTGTACAATGTGTTTCAATTACAACACTTTTCATAAACTAATGTAATTTGTTATATTTTGTTGTACAATGTCTTTCAACTTCTTTAATTAAAATTTTTATATCTTAGGTACACATTGGTACTATGTAATGTTTTTATTAAACGTTGTTATACAACACTTTCCCCATACTATATCAAGACCTGAGATACATACTTATAATGTTATGCAATCGTTCAAACTCAATTCCTGTGATACACTTTGGTACTTTGTACTATCTTTGTCATACCACGTTACAAAAGTTTTTCAAATATCTTATCCAAGCGAATATTATAATACAAGTATTGAAGGAGAGAATTTGGTGTACTATGTTGAAAAACATTGTCTATTACAGTTTCTAGTTTTGTTGTCTGTTTTGTGACAGATTTTGTTGTATTATGTTATAATAATTTTCCATTACCATTTCAGGCAAGTTTTTTGTCTGTTTTGTGACAGATTTTTTTGTGCTATGTTATGTTATAAATAGTTTTCCTATTTCAGGCAAGTTTTGTGATCTTGGCGTTGAGGGAGGGTACCAGTGTGACCACCCAGGAGATAATCTCGCTGTCCGTCGGTCTGCCCTACACCTGTCTGTGGTCCCTCCTCGGCTGGACGGTGGTCAGTTTGCCTATATGATTGAGTTGTGATGGAACAAAATGGTATTCCCTAGGATATTTTGGCTAGGCACAGAGCTTTCATGAACTTAATGCCGACTATTTTTACACGAGCCCTGGCCTATTTCTGTCTCGTCCTGCCTTATTCAAGAGCCTTGCTTTTTTCTAGCCCTTATTTTTTGATCAGCCTTTTATAGAATTACATTTACAGTCATTACAGTTCTAAGTTTGACAATCTTTTGATTAAATTCTTAAAAGAGATGTAGAAGTTGATGTGATAATACAAGTCAATTGTTATTGATAACAACTTTCTCAAAACATTAATATTAAATACTAGCAAGACTCACCATTTCTTCATATCTGTCAACAAATTGATTTCAGTTTCTCACCCCCAATATAGCAAAACAACAAACGGTTTCTTTTGTGACAGTCTGATACTATCACATCACAGAATATATAACACATGATCTGTGATATATTGAACATGAAAAATATGACTCTGCTTATCTTTAATTAAATAATATTGATTTTTGAAATCTTGTTTTGTTGTCAGCTGAGACGAGAGTTAAAGGCGATGGCCTGGCTGTTTGTTCTGCTGGGTCTAGTGAAACCTGCCTACTACTTCTATAAAATCATTCAGGTTGGTTTTTTAATGCGTAAACTTTTATTTTGTCTTTTCTTGACTAATACCATGTTTATCTCATCGATTCTCATTATTTAACTTGTCTACCTCACGAGATGAGATAAACATGGTATTTGTCAAGAATTGACAGATATTCTAATTATTATATGATTAAATCCTTCTAATTACGTCAAAAAAGGCCAATTTCATGTTGAGCGGCCGCTTGGAAGAGCCTGTCACCGCGGTAATGGTCTGACGTCATATGAGAATTCATGACGTCAGACCATTGTTACATGACGTCAAAGTCTTGAACTTGACGTCACTCGAGTGGTGATAAAGTTTATCACCACTCAGTAGAGTGACGATAAAGGTTATCGCCACTGTAGTCAGATAGAGTCATATAATAAATAAAATGAGCATTTGAATGTCTTTGACTTCTCTGCATTCATGCCAAAACAACTGTTCATGTATAAGTTTTGTCTTCCAAAATAGGAATTAAAAGATTTCAACAGAAATTACTGGAAATAATTAAAGTCATCACCACTTAAACAAAATTTGAGAAGTTCACTTTAAAAGGTGTCACAGTTCAGTGTATCCGATTTGAAACAGAGTAACTGTTGGTGACGGTGACGATGATATGTGGTTTATCACCGCTTTCAAGAGTATTTCACTTCTATCACGGCTGCTAGTATTATTGCAGGGGGAAAGCCCGCAACACTAATATGGCTATGTACTTAACTTTTGGACATGTGCATGATAAACTTGAATACTTCAACCCCATCTTCCTAAGCAGAGCCTAAAAGGCCAGTTTCCAAAACGTCATTTTATGCCTTGCTGCATAGCCTTGAGTTTTCTGTGCTTGCTCTCTACTCTGTAGGGGCACTATAGCATCACAGAAAAGTAAAGTCTTTGCAGCAAGGCATAAAATGACAGTTTGGAAACTGGCCTTTTAGGCTCTGCGTAGGAAGATGCTTCAACCCAGACTGAGAGCCGAGTTGTTCAGTAACTGTTCTTCTCTCCCGTCTAGGTGTACATCGTGATCCACGACGACCCCACACAGACCACCTACAGCGACACCATTGTGTACTCCTTGTTTGCTGCAGGTCTGCATCTTCTCTCTTCCTAGTTGTCTCCCTTTGATAGCAGAGAGCTACTTAATAAGATTTGGAAAGTGTAGCGGGTAGTGAAGGAACAGATAAACCAACCTCTTCAATGAGGCCTACAGTTCTAGCCACTAACTTTCTCTTTCAAATCTCTAAAGCGCCACTGAGCAGCATTAGTTGGAAGCAAGGTGCTCTACAAAATCAAGGTGTTATTAAAAATTATTATTATCACTTATTAACAAGAGCTAAGAAATATTGAGAACATGAGGGAGGAGGCGGACGATAATTGTTGATGGTCGTCACAAAGTCTCTTACAAATTAACTGTTTACCTTGGCGTATTCAGTCGTGTAATGTACTGCAAGGAGGCCTCACAAATACTAAATAGACATCAACTTGAATGAGAATCATATCTGAACAAATTTTAATGGTAATTAAAGACTTCTAATTCAGTGATAAATCTACTCCCGAGTCCTGCTTCAAATGCTCATAAAATTTAGAAAGGACCCTTAAAAATATAAACTGAGTCCTCAGAAGCAAAGTTTATTATGTGGTATTATTTGCATTATTATTGGGGGACTCTGCTAGCAAGAATTTGTGGTACTGAGTCCCTGGACTCAGCAGGTCAAATCTGTAGATTGATCACTGCTAATTTATAAACTTGGTTTCCTATTTGCCTTGACAACTTTCAATGTTGGTATGAATATGTCTGTACTAAACAGGAGCCATCGCCCTGCTGTCCTGGCTGATTATCATGGCTGAGCTGGTGGTTGTGTACAGGAACTTCGGACAAGGCCTCAGGGAGAGAGGTATATATCAATCTGCCCTGTCCATCATGCTTCAATAGAAGTATTATTTTATTATTATTATGAGATAAGATAAGATTTGATAAGATAAATCTTTATTGCCTTTTAAGGAATTTGTGTTACATTAAAGTTAGCATGAAATTCAAAATTATATACACAATATTCTTAATAAATACAAAAACATATATACATATATATACAAATGAAATATCCAAATATTTACAATGAACAAACAAATATATGAATATTTATATAGTTGCTCAAGGAAACCTTTCTTGCAATCACCTTTTCACTGTGAAGGAACATTTTGGAGAGTTGTCTGATTCTTTCAGAAAAGAAAATATATTATTTCAACAATTAAGGTATAGAATGACATAGCTTTATGAATTTGTTGTGCTTGTGAGGTACTTACTCTTTTATTGACAAGATATGAGACAATAATAAACAATTACAATGTTGCGTTTTCAAGATGTAAGGTTACCTATACTATTCAACAAGATTTCATTTGTAACATTTGATGACCTATAGACACGTTTTTTTTAGGGGAATAAAATTCTGACATATTTTCCAGTTTCTTCATTAATGTAATTAAAGTGACAGTTCTTTCTGGGTGTCTATTGTGGAAACAAAATTTACCTGTGCCCACTTCTTTATCAAATGTCAATAAAAAAAAAAGAAAGAAATGTGACCCCCAATACATGTTTCAACTTTATTGTGTTATCATCATGTATATATAGTATCATATGCATAAACTGAAATGTCTCCTTGAATTTTGTTTCCATAACAAATACCCGGATAGGACTGTTCATTTTGGTATGTTATATTGATGAGTAATAAAAGCATAAATGCATAAATGGTCTCATCAACAATACAATTTCACTTCCTTTGTTAGGCAAAAAACTCATCAGGGTTTGTGTTTGAAAAGGATTCACTTAAAAAATATAACGATTTTTTTTCAGCTTTTGAAACCCTGGCAAGTGAACATACAAGTCTGTTGACGGGTCGAAGATCAAGATGGAAGTAGTTTGCCATGGAAACGGGTTTTATACAATTCTCAAAAAACCTTTGAAGCATAACTGTGATGCTAGTGAGTGCTACATTAGAAATGATCAATTGGGGTTTATTCAATTTATGGATTTATTCTCATGGTACTCTTTGGAGAGTTCAGAGAAGTAAAACTTAAATTCTTATTAAATTTGTCTTCCTCAAAGTAATTTATGGTTTTAATGAAAGCTCATCAGACTTTTTAGGACTTTTAATTTTTAAACTCATTCTTCCCTGACCAGGGTGAGGTTAAAGCATTCCTTCAGCAACAGGGATATCTCTTTAGCTAAATAGGTAGAGTGTCAGACTCTCTCTACCTTGAGGTCCTGGTTTGAATCCTGTGGAAGGGATCTCACAATCACTTGTGTTTAGCGTTACCTCTTCAATATCTTTCAGGTGAGATTATGTTGGAACTAAAAACCATCATAGAGAGGAATGAGAGTTTAGATGACTCCATAAGCTTTCTGCATATCAGGTGACAAGTTTAAAAGTTCTAATGCAGGAGGAATTCATTCATTGACTTAAAGGCTAGTTTCAAGGTCATGTCAAGCAATTGTTTAATAGGTGTAGAAACACTGATTTATGTCTTCATTGTTCAAACATCTTATGAGTTGCAAAACCAATGACTGTTTATTCTTAAAAGACTTTTTTATAGAATTTCAAAAAGAAATTTTATTTAGATTTTTAGTTGAGTGTTTCTTGATAAAATTTTCAGAGATAAAATCCCCTTCCTATTTATCAAAATGGTCACATGCGTACCTATGATTGTTTCTAAGAAATCAAAACTTTATATCCACTTGAATAGAATATTGAGTGTTAGTTTGAACATTCAGTGTCGGGAATGTTCCTTGTTATTTTTATCATTATCGTTTATTAAAATCCATAATAGATTCATAAAAATGGTTTCATACAGAATGTTAAGTATTCTCTTTTTAAAGTTTTACTCATAGTGATATCATAACTGATCCATACTACCATCAGATGATGATGAAAAGGAGGATCCAACTGTCCCTGCAAGGCATGGCTTTATCAACCACTAGTTCAAACCTTGCTGCCTTTCATCACATTTCTGTGCAAACTCTCTAGTTTACTGAACCAGAGCTTGAAAGTTCAATCAGAAATCTCCTGACTTCTGAGGCATAAACTGGGTCCCCTTGCTTTCTAGTTTACTGAACCAGACCTTGATAGTTCAATCAGAGGAGTAAACTGGGTCCCCTTGCTTTCTAGTTTACTGAACCAGACCTTGATAGTTCAATCAGATCAATTAACTGGGTCCCCTTGCTTTCTAGTTTACTGAACCAGACCTTGATAGTTCAATCAGAGGAGTAAACTGGGTCCCCTTGCTTTCTAGTTTACTGAACCAGACCTTGATAGTTCAATCAGATCAATTAACTGGGTCCCCTTGCTTTCTAGTTTACTGAACCAGACCTTGATAGTTCAATCAGATCAATTAACTGGGTTAGTCCTTCACATAGCCTTTGTGCATCCTAAAAAATGGGCCAACCTTATTTAAGGTTGTTTTGTGAAAGAAAACCCTGCAATTAAACCACAAGTTTTGATGAAATGTAAGAAAGTTCAAACAAATTTAGACTGTTGACTTATTATTTGCAGAGCATCAAAATGTTTAAAATCATTGCTGAAGTTATTTGCTTTTATCAAATGTAAAAAGTTGGCAAAAATATATCTTTTTTGAGCTTTGCATATTTAAAGTATTTTTGCTGATGGAATCATCAGCCTTTTCATAGGAAATTGATAACATTTGATATTCATTCTGCTTATTTCTTCATAATCATTCTGATTCCAATCTTTTCTTGCTTGTAAAAATAATTCAGTATGAAAACAACAAATGACCTTACATAAATATGTTTCTGCTAGATTAACTACAATGCTCTCTAATTTTTGTACAGTCTTGTTTTTAACTGTCATTTTTATTTGTACATAAGAACAAATGAAAAAAGGATATTTATTTAAAGTTTCTTATAAATGTAAATAGTTGTAAAATATTTTGAATGTATTTTGAAACCACTTAAGAATATGACAAAAAATTAAATGTGACAATGTCTTATTGTGACCACTATTTTTACCAAGAAGTTTAGACATTATGAACTTTTATCCAGAAGATATAGCTGTTACAAAACAATGTCACCTTACATCTAGTAATCAGAGTTTTCCTTGCTTTCATTTCAAGTAATCATGTTATTATTCATTTCCATTGTGCTCCATTGTTCAAAAGAAAGTTACAGATTACCAGTTTGTTCGGTAAGAAAAATGTGATATGACTGCGTTCAAAATAAACTGTAGTCATGTAAATGCATAAAATCAAAATGACGCTCAAAAATTATATGTCAGACACCACATTTAGTTTTCATAATCAGCCAAGAATATAGCCAAAGAAGCCTGGAACTGAAATGAAATCAACACTGTATTGATTAATAATTGAGATCAAAGCTTCCCCTGGACTTATATTGCAAGACATGTTTATTGTTTAAGCCAGGTTGGGTTTAATTGTACCCAGCAGTACCCTTTTATCCTAACCTTTACCTTTGTTTTAGCCATAATTATACACCATATCAACATATGATAAATGTATATGTAGACATGTTGCATAATGTAGAATTGTAAGGACATCAACATGTAATGAAATGTTCCGATGTGTAGATTTTGCTGAACGTTTCATAAGTGTTTACCATGTTATAATTGGTTAGAATTTGCTTCAACAAGTTTTATGACTTGATGGTTGAAAATATCAATATTGTTTGTCCACTGATTAAAGATACAATAAAGACTTAGTTTAAAGTTAGCATGGTTAAAGGAGAGTATAGTAAGAGATTTTTTAAACTGAACTGAATTTAACGCAAAAGTTTTATGTTCAACGTCCCTGTAATTAATGGTCAACTCCATCAGTTGATAAGAAATTGAAATATTTCATTAAATGATCAAAATGTTTGTTTATCCCATTGCACTTTGGTTGTATGGCCACTTTATGTCAATGTCATGATTAGAGAAGTATGTTGAGGTTTCTACAATCACTTATGTACGTATGTACATGTATGTTATATATTTGATATTTTGATAAATTTCTTTTTAATATAATAAAAATATGAATGATACAAACTTCTGTGTTTATTTATGAACCACAAACTTAATAATAATCACAGTTGCAGACTATTTGATTTGTCTGCGGTCAGAGTTCTGAGAAGTTTATGAGGGATAGTTGCACTGGAAAATACGGCATACAATTCCATCCTAGACGTGCTCCAAAGGGTAATGATCTGGAGAAACATGAAGTATAGCGATTCGATGTGCTTTCTTTTGAGGTCTCAGTAAAATCAAGCACAAGTTTGGTGGAAGTGTCATCCCAAGTCACTTGAGGAAATGCAGAGGTGTATACCTGATGATGTCATGGCCATTCGCATTCATCGTGTTTGAGAAAATATTGATATACACCTGCCAACCTGCCTTCAGCGATTTGGCAGACCAAATGTAACGTCGTGATGTAGTGTAAGCAAACTTGATGTGCCCGTTCCAAGGCAAGACGTAAGCTCAATATCAGTCACGGTGTCGTCCGTTTTAGTGGACATGAAGGCCAGTCGCCAACAGTCGTTGGTTGACAAACGTCTGTGATATGTCACTCTAGCATAGGAGATAATCGACACACCTCTGCCAACACTCAAACGTTTTTAGCCTACCTCAACCGGCGGCTATCTTGAATTCCCCTGTTTTCTGTCTTAAGCAATTTGTGGCTATCTTTAATTCCCCTGTTTTCTGTCTTAAGCAATTTGTGGCTATCTTGAATTCCCCTGTTTTCTGTCTTAAGCAATTTGTGGCTATCTTGAATTCCCCTGTTTTCTGTCTTAAGCAATTTGTGGCTATCTTTAATTACCCTGTTTTCTGACTTAAGCAACCTGTGGCTATCTTTAATTCCCCTGTTTTCTGTCTTAAGCAACCTGTGGCTATCTTTAATTCCCCTGTTTTCTGTCTTAAGCAACCTGTGGCTATCTTTAATTCCCCTGTTTTCTGACTTAAGCAACCTGCGGCTATCTTTAATTCCCCTGTTTTCTGACTTAAGCAACCTGCGGCTATCTTGAATTACCCTGTTTTCTGACTTAAGCAACCTGCACATGGCGATATGAGAAACGCTCAATCTGCCGGCATACCCCTTCTCAATCGACCGTGTTTCTAGGTACACAACATAAAAAATATGTTTCAGGGCTTTCCTCTCAACAACGGTCTGAAAGCACCCAATTTAAGCGCTTGTTCAACACCAGTTTAGCGTATACAAAACCTAGTCACTAGCGGACCAATCACATCATCCCTTTCAAACACCAACATGCCGGCGATCATGTAGAATGAATGAATCATGCATTACAAAGGATCCGGAGTTACGTGCCCCAAGCTCTGATATCGGAAGCTTTTGCCGCCGTCCTTGTGATTGGCTAGATGAGCGTACGTCAGAATATGCGGTTAATTGGGGTGCCTTCAGACTGTGAATGAGAGGAAAGCCAGGCTGGTGTTGTTCGATTTCAATAGAGATAATATTTTTACACTCTTTTCCCTCGAAGCACAGTCGATTTTAATCAGATTCATTATTTTCTCTCATGCCAACAATATGCGTTTTCACTGTCTCAGAAAGATATTCTTTTGTGAAAAGCAAACCTTCTTAATACTATCCATGAAGTCATTGTCAAAAAAGCGCCAATGCACATGCTTTCTCTGGTTGCACAGGAAAAGCTATACACGTGATGTATTTAGCAACAAACCCGTATCATGTAATGGGAGAATCTATGTTTTAGAATATGCCCTTAAAGATTTCAAATCAGGTGTTTCTTCAAAGATTGCCATCCGTATAGATGACTTGAAAGTGCCGTTTGTAGAAAAGAGAACTGGATTTACACAAAGAAAAGTAAAGCCATTGGCTCTTTGGCTCATCAGGCTTCATCAGGTCCTTTAGGATCTTACCTTATGTGGTTACCCCCTTAGAAGGTCCCACAGGGTCACCAAATGTACATTTTAGAATCTCCGTTACCTAAGGAGTCTCTATAATACATTTCAGCTTTCTACGCCTTGTGCTTCTAGACAAGAAGATGCAAAAAGGGCATCAGGGTAAATAGGGGCCACAGAGTCACCAATTCTAAAATAAAGTATGTAGGCGATGTGAATTCTGAAACTGACAATAAATTCAGAATTAGAAATTACTCAAACATTTCAAAAAACAAATCGAGTAACAAGGCTACATATTCTCCAGTTACTGAATGAGGCAATCGGATCTAAAGGTTCACCAAGCCCTTTTTATGGGCTAGAGGGTCACCACGTAGATAACTTATAATCCTCACTAGTCAAGGAGTCTGTACACAAGATTTCAAGATCTCTTTAAGCCTCTTGCTTCTGGAGAAAATGAAAATAGGTTTTAAAATAGGATGTGGTCCCTGCAGCTCTTATTAGAAGCCACAGGACCACCAAATCTATACATCTGTAAAATCTGTACACACAGTTTCAGCTTTGTATGCCTTATGGTTTTGGAGAAGAAGTCGAAAATACACAAAGTTTACGGACGGACGCCGCACACCATGCCATTCGGGCCTTTCAGTCCAGATGAGTTAAAAACATAAACTTGTGTTGCCGTATATTCACATGATCAAACATACACAGTCATGTGTAACTGTATTTCATGTAAACGTACAAGCTTTGTTATTTTTTTTATGTACTTCATCAACCATACTCGATTTTGCATTTTCTTCAAATAATCAAACATTCTTGTGGTTTTTTTTATTTACATAATCAAATATACAAGGGATATAATACAATTCATTCACATAATCAAACATTTTTGCCTAAAACCGTTTACCTTTTTTACATGATCATACAAGTACATTTTTACCATTTAATCACAAGAACAAGGATGTCTGTTAATGATAATGTGCATTCCAATACCTAACACATGGCTTGTGTTAAACACTTTACTCAAAGAAACACAAATATGCTACCATTTATTACATATATACATTGTTTGCTGTTAATCCCCAATATCAAAAATATCAATGATGAATGCCAATCGTCATGGACACCGGAAATATACTTAAAAGCAAGTGCATGTCCAGGATGGAATCACATGTCTGTTTTAACATTCTCACATCGTCATCAGTGATCTTGTTAACAACCAGAAAGAACAAAAGAACAACAAAAGGTTAATAGACGTCGTTATATTCTCTAACAACAAGGTCACTATATCATCCATATTCATCTTATTTCATTTTCATTTTTAGGAATGGGAACGAGTTGCGATATATGCTGTTATCGATCGAATCCTTAAATCAGGTCTTCTGTTGGGTGGCTTGGTACAGGGTGAGGCTTTTATATTACGAGTCGTCTTGCTTGGAATGTGATTTCTTTCGCTGATGATTATAACCGTCATTTATTCACAGTGTATAACCGTACACCGAACTAGCGGAAAAATGTTGCTAGCGAGGAGCGTGATCGCAAACGGGATCACTTAAAATGCAATCATCGCCGTTTCATCTTTTTCTATGTTATTATCATGTCAATAGCTTTCCGAGACATAACTATTTAATGTCATATCTTGTTAATAGTCAGAGATAGCAAATATGTTACTAACAACAGCATTACTCGCAACTGTCATTGTTACTGTCCCTTGGATACAGAATGACAAGCACATACATTTTACTAAGTATGTGTGCTAAAATTACCACATGATGTTGATTATTTGAAAGTTATGAAGTAAACTTGATTAGCGTTTGCGAGATACCGCAAAAGCAGAGCAGCCCCGGAACTTTGGGTTTCGCCTTACCCTGTTCCGCCTTTTACAGGCCTCACCAAATTGGGAATTTTCTCGTGACCTTGACCTTTGACACTCAAGGTCACACAATCAATGAACACATTTTATTGAGTATAACAATATTGTAATGAAATAAAGTGTTAAACATTAAAATAATCCATTTTCTCAATATATGTTGACCTTGCTGTGACCTTGACCTTCGACAGTTAGTACCCAAAACTTTTTGAAAATGTTGTACTTCTCAAGAGATAATATATATAAAATCTAAACTTCATAGCACAAAAACTTTTCAAGTTATTGTGTTTACAAGGAATTGCAATAACTCATATCTCATGACCTTGACCTTTTACCTTCAAGGTCACACAATAATTGAACACTTTTTATTGAGTATAACAATCATGTATTGATTAAAAGTGATCATAGTTAAAATTAAGCATTTTCGCTAAACCATGCTTAAGTCATGACCTTGCTGTGACCTTGACCTTTGACAGATTGTAGCCGAAACCTTTTCAAAATGTTTTACTTTTCCAAGGATGATATATACCAAGTTAGAGCTTCATAGCACAAAAACTTTTCAAGTTACCATGTTTACAAAGAATTTTGTGGTGATTTTATAACTCGTGACCTTGACCTTTGAACTTGAAAGTGAACATGTCATAATGATTCCCTGGAAGTATTAACATTTAGACATGTTCATGAGTTCTGAAAAGCTAAATGGGATAAAGTTATACCCCGATTTAGTGCATTTTGTAATAACTCATATCTCATGACCTTGACCTTTGACCTTCAAGGTCACACAATCATTGAACACTTTTATTGAGTATAACAATCATTTATTGATTAAAAGTGTTCATAGTTAAAATAAAGCATTTTCGCTAAAACATGCTTACGTCATGACCTTGCTGTGACCTTGACCTTTGACGGATTGTAGCCAAAACCTTTTCAAAATTTTTTACTTTTCCAAGGATGATATATACCAAGTTAGAGCTTCATAGCACAAAAACTTTTCAAGTTATCGCGTTTACAAGGAATTCTTAGAGTGAATACATATCTCGTGACCTTGACCTTTGACCTTGAAAGTGAACGTGTCAAAATCGTTCCCCCGAGGTATGAGTAGTAATGTATGAATAGGAGTTCTGGAAAGCTTAGTGGAAAAAAGTTATAGCTAGTAGTACGAGTGCGGCGGCGGCGGCGGCGGCGGCGATGGAAACTTCACAAAAACTGATAGCAGCCTCGTCCTTAGACGGGGCTGCTAAATATTACCTTACTTTCGATTTCGGCTCCTCGCTAGCAACATTTCTCCGCCGTACACCTCGCTAGTTCCGGTGTACGGTTATACACATTGATATTTAGTGGTATGCAACCTTATTATCCTATCAATGCAACTTGTAAATCACAGCACAGAGTAGTTGGGTATATGGTGAGCCATCTCGGCCGGGGTGACATTCCCTCCAGTGATGACCACCACCACCTTCTTGTTCTCAGTCTCGGGCACGTGACCATGCACGAGAGCCGCCATTGCTGCCGCACCGGAAGGTTCCACAACGAGGCCACGTCGATAGAGCAGCTCCACGCAGCGAAGAATCTCCTCGTCCGATACCAGTAACACGCTATCCACGAACTCTGCACAGTGTTTGTACGTTATCTTGCCTTGAATAAACAAATTAGACCAATTAAGAGAACACAAAAACAACCACAGATAACCAAGCGTCTAAAAGCATCATTTGCATTCTTTAAATTGATTGTGAAGTCTAGGGTAAAAATAAGTTGCCTTGATCTCGTTGACTTATAATTCATCATGTCATGCTTATTAAACCTAAGTCATCCAAGAACATTATCTCACGTATATAGTTTATCCAAAAATGTATAAACTGTATACTCCTTGGAATAATTTTACGACAAGGTCGATTGTCCACACATTAACTCCCTACAAAGCTTAAGGTTATATTCTCTTGTTCCTGTCCTTATCCTAAACATTTCTTTCTTCTGCCAGTAACGATTAATACTCACTTTCAGAATATAATAGAAACGATGGCGTTTTAAACTCAGAGTTTGGTTTGGTACCATAGCTGGCCAAGAAGGCCACAATTCCATCCAGTGGCGGATCCAGAATTTTTAAAGGGGAAGGGTGGGATTGTTATGGACTTGAAACTTAAAGGGGTCCGGACCCCTGATCATCAACTGATTCTATCACTTGTGGTATACGTTGAACAATAGAAAGTGTGAGCCGATTTTGCATTTGATAGAAGGAAATAAGTAGCATGGTGACAAATATATGGTACCATACATGTATGGTACGATTGTCACAAAGATTACGAGTAAGGATATTGGAAGAATCTCTTGGAGAAAGAATTGTGACCCAAGGAATGTATAAAGACCTTGATAAACCTTGCAGATATTTCAAAAACAGTGATAGGTATAGATAGTATTCTCTAGGTACTCATTTTTTATAGAGAATACAGACAGGTTGCAACAAACAGTTGGTTTGGCATCTAGTTACCCAACATCAATGACCAAATCAAGAAAGGTAAGATATTGAAGGAAGATGCGATAAGGATACGCTGTTTCCCTCTTGGAAATAAAATTATGACTGAAATGTGTGACCATAGATTCTAGATATTACCTGCGTAGGGTGGGGCGAGACCTGTTGCCACTGTATCCACCGGGTGAGACACGGCCCGTCCGGCCTTGAAGCTCTCGTACATGCATGGGGCTGTAGGTTAGAGCATAAAGGATGCTTTGTGAAGTACATAGTGCTGCGAAATACCATTTTGATAGCTACACACTGCATGAAGGACCCAAGAAACTGTTGGTAAGCGATTAAAAGATGAGAGGAGCCGAATATGTAAAATAGAGAAGAATTTAAGCAAATTTTCCAGATCAAGCCCCACAAGATTTCTTGTTCAAGAAGTCCCATTGAACCAAACATAACAGGATATAGTTAAACCAATAACATATCTTTAAAGTTAGAACTGCCGTGCGTTACATTTTACACCGTTATACGCTGAAATACTTTGTGTTCTTAAGAATTGAATCTATTGATAGATAAAGGTAGGTAGATGGGTTGACTGATCATGAGGTTGAATTACCTCCCTTTGGCTCCACAGCGTAAATCCTGCAGTGTGCAGGACCGAGTGTCTTGATGGCTGCAGCTACTCCTGCAGTTAGACCGCCGCCCCCGCAGCACACCAGCACAATATCAGGGGCAGGTAACTCTTCCAGTATCTCCATGCCAAGACTAAAGAGATAACAAAGCATTAAGAGAAGAGAAAATATCTCTTGGGATACAACTTCCTTACTGTGGGCATACATGAACTTTTAGACCATTGTTTACTTATTCATAAGTTGGATTAATTTTCTAAATCATAATTTCTCTGATGGAGTAGTGGAGAAGGGAAACCATTTATACCAATTCAAAAAACTAATGGTCGACACTGTTCAACCATACCTTGTGTAGCCAGCCACGAGATGTACGTCATCAATTGGATGACAGAACACGTGACTTCCGGCCTCAACATATCTATCCACAGTCGGTTGTAGTTCCAGGTTGGGGACAATCTCCACATCCACACCAAGACTCTGTAACAGTCTGTCAGTGTGTAGGGTGTCACAAAATACGAGCTATAGAAGAAGGAACAGAGGACTCTGTTGTTCGTCTATCAATCATATGGTCTTCCCATTTGACAGTCGTCGATGTGGCCGTCTGTTACTTTCATGTTGCGTCTCCCATTTTACCATTTTACAGACTGTCAATGATGTCAGTAATGTTAACTTGCCTATAATATTAATTATTAGGCAGCATACATTTAGTCATGCAAGTTTCAATATTTCCAGATGTTGATGACTGTTCTTGTTAATGGGAAAGAGGAATTCATTACTAGCTTATTTCAGACGAATATCACATCTTCCATAGACAAAGAGACGACTGTCAAGGGATGTTCCATTTTTTTATTGTTCATGTCATAGTTAACTTTTGAGCTTAACAGAATACGCCTATGGAGATGATACTATATCAAGAACTATTACTTCTAATCAAACAAACCCTTATCAGATCGGCTCTACTTTTAGGTGCTGTGTCGGGTAAGATACATCTGCCGGGGATACCCTTGCTGTGAAGATATGTCGCGAACGCCCTTCCATAGTTCCCTGCAGACATGGTTATAGGAGTCTTCTCCTGCAGCACTCCTGTCTTCTCCAGGTGATGCATCTGGTTCAAGACTCCGCGGATCTTGAAGGATCCTGCAGGGAGATCATTCAGAAGAACAAGGTTCAGTTGAAATGTAATCATCATTGTTATCACGCTTACAAAACATGATGCCATGAGGAGTTTGTGAAGCGGAGTTCATGATCGTGACTTATTGCAATATTGCTACAAACGTTCACGGGCATTTTGAAATGAGTTGATGAAGGCAATAATGCAACAACCCCGAGGTGTTTTCCTGCCGGGAAAATCTTCGACATAACAGAGTCAGGTTATTATATTTGTGGGATCATATATTTAGACTCGTTCTATCTGCAAAAGAAACACAATATTTTGAGCCAAAGCTACCTGTGGTCTGCATGTTCTCGAGCTTGAGGTTGAGGTGGATATTGGACGGGATCTGTCCCTGGAACATGTGCTGGACCTCCTTGAGTAGCGGGGTCCTGCAGTACAGACGGTGAGTCCACACCAGATCTGCAGCCTCCCGCATCTCGTCCTCACTCACCAGTCGGCTCGTCTCCTCACTCATCCTGACCTACTGGCTGATAGTGCTTGCCTATAGTGGTCTCCTGGTGTGTTGGAAAACTGATATATTGAGTAAGTGACTAAATAGTTAAATAAATGCCTGAGTCGGTTAGCGAGTGAGAGAGCTGAGAAAAGTGTTGAGCGAACAAGGGTAGGTAGACAGAAGAGCACGGGTATGTAGCTTTGAGTATTACATTTATTTACAAATTTTGAATGTCGCATTTAACATATTTTATACCAGTATCTAACAGATTTTTTGTTAGCACATATCTGTACACGTCCACATTCTACCCTGCACATCGTTTGAAGTGTATCGTTTCACTTTTAAAAATCGTTTACAACTAAAACCAAAAATTCATTAGGAACATTTCCTCCTGTACTCCATGATGATAAACTATTTGATAATAGTTTGGATATTGCAAATACCATGAATCAACTCTTTCTGATCAAACTAAAGTCAGTTATCCTGACAAACAAATCGAAGAAGTTATTCTACCATTAGCCATTCACTTAGCGATCTTTATCTAAATACAAATGAAGTTCATGATATTCTCTCCTCAGTAGATACAACAAAAGCGACAGGACCGGACGGCATTAGCAATATGTTCCTAGGAATGAACGCTCAAATGTTAGTTGATCCACTTAGCTATCTTGAGAACATGGAACAATGTGTTGTTATTAATGGTTTCCGATCGATAACAGGGGCGTCTTCGCTGCCGTGCCACAGGGTTCCGTATTGTGGCCGCTATTGTTATAGTCGAAGGCATCAATAGCAATATACGGCTCTTCGCGGACGATATATCTCTATATGCGATTATCGGTGATCCTGTTGAAACTTCCGTTGATATGAATGATAACTTCATTTGGCAGACAAATGGCAGGTATCATTCAACCCAAATAAAACAGTTTCCATTCGTTGTACTCGTAAATTGCAACCAGTTCAAATGTCAGATTTGACTATTAATGATAACATTATCGACTCGGTTGAAAGTCACAAACATTTGGTCTTATTTTACAACATGACTGTTCTTGGAACGACAATATTAACGAAATTGTTTAAAATGTTGCCCCAATGGTTAATTGTCTGAGGAGTCTAAAATATAGATCGAACAAAAAATCCCAGTACATTCTACCTGTATTTGACTACTGCAGTCATATATGGGATAATTGTAAAGTTTGTTGGTGTTTATTTATTTATATGAATAATATATTTTGTTAAACAACCATTCTTTATCGTGTTGGCGTTTGTTTAGATAACGAATCAACTTTTGTAAATTATTATTATTATATATATTATATATGGATATTTATATAGCGCACATATCCAACCACTCGTGGTTGCTCAAGGCGCTTACATTTTTCCCCTGGTCAATGGCATTCTTTCACCGTCCAATCATTATTGCCAATTTCAACTCCCTGGGGAGTATTCAACCGGCATCCATATGTGGCGCTCAGGTTAGGGACCATTCTATGCCTCACAGGGTACCCATTCACAGCTGGGTGAACTGAGACACATAGTCACAGCAGTTTGTCCAACACTGCTGAACGCTGATAACCGACAGCTCGGCGTATGCACGTGTTCATGTATCCACCATTCAGCCACTGACATGAATTCGTGGGATCTTTTAAGTGCGCAGTTTTTGTTGCACTACACACTAGGGCTCCAGGGTGACACTTATAGAGTTCCAACAGAGGTGAACTCTAGGTTTTTACACCTTGGCCTGGATGGGATTTGAACCCCGGGCCTCAGCAACGTGAGACCGGCGCTCTTGCCGACTGAGCTGAGCTATCCCGTAAATTACCAATGACTTGTTCTTTATCTTGTTGACGTTTGTATAGATGAATATATAAATATATATATTTTATAAATTCACCATGTCATGTTCTACATCTTGTATTTTGGAGCGGTATTAACATAAGCTTTTAGCTTGTAAACCAATCAAATTCTTTATTGAAATACATGTTTAAACCAAACATATGTACAACTTACACTTCTTTGAATTTATTAACTCCCCATATCTTAGCTCTTTACAAAAAAATAGGGTTGATTTAAGTATCAAATATCTTAAAAAATAAGTTATGGGGGTAATGGATTTAATATGAAGAGAGATTCAAAATACCATGTGCAGTTCTTCTGACTTGCAAAGCCGCGTTACTGACATGGGGAGACCAGCGTAGTGAACGAGAAAATAAAATACCACAGTATTTGTAAGAGGAAACAGTATAAAAAATATGAAATATAATACCATTTTTATGTAATTTACATCCATTTTTAATACAGCAATCTTGTTTTTTTCTAAAATGACAGTTAGTTGATGTATTTTAATGAAGCTTTCTAATATATTAATAGGTTTTTGTAATCCAAATAGTGTCAGCAAAATGTAAAAAATCATCAATAAAAAGGAGTAAAACATGTGTACAACATCGGGTTGAAGATGTATGCCAGGAAAACATTTTGATTCAATTTCTAAAGCTAATTCATTTATAAAGAAAGTGAAAAATATAGGGCTTAAAACCTTAAAACACCCTTGTCGTAAACAAATCAATCAGAGACTATGTAAATGTAGGAGATCTTCAAGGATCAAACAAAAGGATCAGCACCGGTTTCGTAAGAAGGGTTTCTCCAAGAGATGGTTAAAGTATAGCAACTTTTACTACTTGGGAGAAAAAAACAAAAACCAATAAAAACAAAAACAAAACAAAGGTTAACGGAAAGTAACATCTATATATATAGTAACATATATAGTAACACCTGTGACCTAATAATTCCACATAACATGCAGCAAGTTCCGTCTTTTGAAAATGTTATTGAGATGTTTTGTTAGTCAATCGAATACTGTTTACACATGGGCATTATGATATTGCTTGGAAGTTTTCTTTCCGTATGTTTTAAAAGTTGGCCAAATATCCATCAAAATACATACAAACATTCACACATAATGTAAAGAATAAAATAGAGCCATTGGCATGGAAATAGGTTTTTTAGGTTGTAAACCCTGTGACCCCATTTAATGGGGTCAAAATCTACAATTTATAATCCCCATTGACCAAGGAGTCTACACATCAATTTCAGCTCTCTAGAGTCATTGGTTCTGGAGAAGAAGTCGAAAAAGTGAAAAGTTTACAGATGGACGGACGGACTTTCCCCTTTAACAAACAGGTTTATGAGATGTAAAAACGAGAAAAACGATATATCTTATAAAATGATATTAATCATTAAGATGCTTAGTACAGTTTTGCTTATTTAGTTGTACATTATTCAATAATCAAATAAAAGGCATTGAAGTTATTATCTTTCTTAATTTCACATGAAGTTATTGTCAATCTTATTTCGTATTTCGAAAGTCTACTTTTATAAAACCCGATTAGAGTACACGTGAATGGTGTGTTAGTTCCCGTTGTTGACTCTAAACCTTCAAGTGACGTTAGAGTGTTATCATCGCCTCACACATCTAGAATAACAGGTGTTAAACGCTAAGTGTTTTTAATTTGTAGGCTGTTATCAGCGTTATCATGCTAAGTAGAGCTAAAATCTACATAGGTCTCTTTACCCCGAGGTCAGAGAATATAAAAGAAAGAATCACTAAAACGAAAACGGATTTTAAACGATTTGTTGTGACATATTTGCGTACTTTATGGTGTCCGCTACAGCCTTGACGGTTTTGGCAAAATTGTTCATCGAAAGGGACTCGATTTATTAATCAAAACTAGAGATGGCAAAGGTATTTGACTCGATAAATACATAATTTAACACATATAATATCCCTACGTGTTCAATCTCTACTATTATTGTCAATTGCACAGATGCCACGGCAAGGTAGGCTGAAAGCCTACTGGTTTGTAGTTGGTATTGTCAGTAAACACATTCCTTAGTTTGCTTAGTTGGTGTCAAATATTACCTATATAAAAATATATAGAGACTACAGAGAGACAATTACCCGAGGAAGTGTGTCATATGACTTTTACGAAATGAGTGTGAATGTTTGTATCACCCGAGCGAGAGCGAGGGTTAAACACAAATTTGCACGAGTTTCGTAAAAGCAAGGATTTTCATTCATGAGCTATGCACATCCTTGGTAAAAGACATATGAGACATCCGAGGGTAATAATTTCTTTATTACCGATTCTATTCCAGTTAATTCTCTTACAAATATCTAAGAAACGGACCGCTCGCCGTGCGACAGCCGGCTACAGTGACGAAAAAAATGGGAACTCGCGCTACAACAATCGTTGCTAAGCAAAAGTGATATGTGCACATGCAGGTGCTCATATTGAAAATATGTCACTACTTATTTTCAACCATATTGGTTATAAATATATTCATCATATATCTAACAATAATATTAGGTCTTTTGCATGTGTGATAGAGGCAAGGACACAGCACCCATATTGCCGCCAGATCAATATCAGCCCGGGGGACTTTTGGTAAGAGTTATCTCCCTTTCAAGCTTAAAACGTAATTTTCTGATTAGATAGTGAGTTGAATTTCAATTTTACCAAAAATCGATGTCGATGAAGCTTGTGACTGTAGATTTTTATCAAATTGTTAAATATTCTAGTAATTTGAATAAGCGGAGCTGCTCACAGTATCTTTCTCAAACTTAACTCTTTAAAGCGTGATTGTTTTGACTTTTGTTATGATAATAGGCCTACATTTCTTTTTGAAAACAATATTTATCAATAACTTTTTAAAAATAAACTTGTTTTAGAGAAGAAAATTTTATATATTATGAAAAGGTTACAAAATGTCAATTTCATATCATACCTAATATCAGCCCTCTGGCCTGCGGCCCTCGGGCTGATATGGGGTTCTCGGGCTGATATTAGGTATCATATGAAAAGTGACATGTTATAACATCTAAATATTCTCACTGTGATAATGAATCTGTAACCCATTGGGCGGTTATCAGGTTCAATTAATAATAAATATTTCGGATCACCAAACCATGGTTCGGTTATCCCTCTATATAGCCTTCGGTGGATATTTTTTCGCCGAAATCTTTCGGCTCGATGTTCCTATACCTTCAAAAGATCCTTTCGTTGAACTTAAACAAAGACCAAGGATTTAGCAGCTTATTTATCTTAATGTATAGTTCACGAAGTTCTTTTTCTCATCATTGTCATCGTAATCCAATCTGGTCTAAGTGGAGGAATATAGACATGATGTCACAAGGGGATATACACCCAATTGTGTTTGACGTGAGTGATGCTGACGGCGGCAGTGATTAGTACTGTCCATGTGGCAACGGTGATGTAATTATATCGGTTATGTGTCATGTTTAGGATGTTTCGTATTTAGTTTTGGGACTTCTTTCTTTAAATCATAATTTTAGCCCTGCTTGACTACATTTCTCACTGAGAAGGCTTGAGATGCTCCTCCACCATCGAGGACTCATCATGCTATCATGAACCATCTCAATGAAGCGCTCTGGATTATCAAACTTTTCCGTGACCGTCCCTACTCACGGGCTGCGTTCGTTTTGCACAGAGTGTGTCGCACGAGCGATGAAATTCCTAATCGAACGAACATAGTGTCACTCTCGTGTGCACTCTAGAGTCACTCAATGTCCCTCCTGCTAAATCGGGGAGGGAGGTCGTGAGAGTAACGGAAGAACGTCAATTGACACGGTGTTTATAACATACCAAAGACATGCTTACCTCAATATAATTCTGTTTTAACACAATTGCAACAAACCGATGTGAGGTATAGATTTGGTTAAAGGAAAACAATATCATATCGTTGATTTTGAAGACTATGTGTTGTTAGAATTTAACTGATTAAATGTTTGCGATCGATTCAATTTTTTGGCCATATTGTTTACAGCTAGGCAACCAAGTGCGACACTCAGTAGAGCATTTAAGTCGTTCGCTCTTAGTGCCATCCGAGCATGCGCAAGATTACACTCGAGTAAGTCAAAACGAACGCAGCCACGATGTCCAATGGGGGAGTCACACTTACGTTCATTCACCTAGTTAAAAGTAATTCATTGAACGTAGCCTCAAAACCGCTAACGTGCCGAAAATGATTGCATTGTAGTAACTACGTAAAACAACGTTTCATTATAAGTTCCTTCACTTCGTGTAAGTACGATTAAGTACATATAAGTACGTTTTACTAGGTTTAACAACGGATAACTACGTTCATTGAACAACTGACTAGCTACGTTCGTCTACGTTTAACCACGTTGATCTACATTTAAGAACGTTTATGAGTACAACTAAGTTGGTTGAACTACGTTGAAACACGTTTAGGTACGTCAAAGTACGTTCAAGTAGGGTAAACCACGGCACTTCAGTGGAAGGGTATATGCATGTATATCGCGGCTGCTAGTATTATTGCAGGGAGAAATTAAGCCCGCAACACTATCGTAGCTATGCATTGCGGTGCAACCTGCGAGCCACGACTGGAACTAGCAACAATGGGTGATGCTGCGCTGAAATTCAGTTTAGCATTGCACCCAAACCTGACTGCGTGTAGAAGAGTTCTCTACTGCAGACGAATTGCCGAGCCCCTGGCGGGATTCGAACCACGGACCTCCTGATCCGAAGCCGAACGCGCTAACAACTCCGCTATCACGCCCCCTGTTTACTCTGCGTTTCGTCGTCCATTTCGACTTTGTTAATATATCGAGCAAAACATATCATTTCTCTGTTGATAGCAGCTAAATGCTGTATTATTTTCACCTTCCTTCCACTCATCCTCTCTCAGTTGTGAATGAATAGTGTTAAAACGCGTCTCAGTCACTTGTGATACAAGGTACAAATGAATAAATCTAGTTAGGCCTAGTTTATCGTAATTCAACTTACTTAAGTGTAGTAAGTTGTAGGGAAACGTACTAAAACGTCAAAGTCTAAATACGAAACGTACCAAAACGTAGTTACACGTATTTGATATCGTAGTTAACCGTACTAATATCTAGTTTTGTGTACTAAAGCGTTCTTCAACTCAGATAAAACTAGTGTAGTTTATTGCAGTTTAACGTAGTCAGACGTAGTACAACGTTCTAGAATGTACTTCAACGTACGTAAACGTACTCGGATAGCTAGTAAAGTGTAGTAAATCGTGGAAAAGTTGTACTACGTTAAAGAACGTATCAACTAGGTTCAACTACGATGAACTAAGTTCACATTTTCAATGAACTACGTCCAACTACATTGTACTACGTTTCTGGAAACGTAGTTCAGAAATGCTAAACTTTGAACATGTCCAAAAATTAAAGCACAAACTACGTTTGTCTCACGTCTATGTCTACGTTTTGAGTCCGGATAACTAAGTATAACTACGGATAACTATAGGCGTAAGTACAGTTAACTGCGTTAAAGTACGTTCTGCAGTACTACGTTCATAAACGTAAGTGTGACTGGGGCATTCTAAGGGACGGCTCAGGCCACAAGGGTAGTGTATAGATCCTGGTTCAGCTCCATAATATACCCTCAGTTCCGCCTCAAGCACGAAAACCACACTAACTTTCAGGTAGCAAACCATCTTCAAGATGATGTATCAATCGTTTCAGTAAAATCTGTCTAGAATGTTGACCACTATACAAAGGAGAGATATATCTCTGTTTTTTAGTTTTCTGATTGTTTCTACAAGTGAACAACGGAAGCATCTTTTAATACCGTTATTGTGAACCCTTCCTCCAGAAGGACAAGAACGGCTCATGAAGCTTTTGTTTCAGTGGGTCTCCTCCAGCTTGTAGATTTCGGCTGGAATTGCATCTGAACCTGGTGATGGCCTTATCTCTTTCTTGCTTAGAGGGTTTAATATTTAGAGGATATTTGTCTTTTCTTGACAAATACCATGTTTATCTCATCGAGTGAGGAAGAAAGATTATATTTTCACGAGTGGCGCAGCCGCGAGTGATAATATACAACTTTTCTGCCTCACGAGATGAGATAAACATGGTATTTGTCAAGAAAAGACAAATTTTCTATTTATTTTATGATTAAATCGTTGTTTTTCTGTCGAAATTCAAGCGCATCTACGTTGAGTCGGCTCCGATGAGAGCCCGTTGCCTAAGCGACAACATGACGTCATGAGCGTGTCATTGCGTCAGAGCATTGTTCGATGACGTCAGGTTATTGTTGTTATCAGTCACTAGTATAAGGGTAACGCTGTTTTTCAGGGCATTAACATTTGCAGAAGCCCAAGGTCTTCAATTAACTGCCCGACGAAGAAGGGCAGTTGAAAAGACCGCGGACTTGTGCAAATGATAATGCCCTGAAAAACTGCGTTACCGTTATTATAGCTAGAATGGATGGAATTTGTTCTTATTTACGCATTTTACTCTTTTACTCTTAGTTACACTTGTACATGAACAAAACCGACAAAATAAGCATTGGGTCACAGCCGACACACAATATGACGTCACAAGTAAAGGATGACGTCATAATCGCGATCGTCATCTGGCTGGTTCGAACCCATACGGAACGTAGCCGTTGAATGAGAAAACTGAAGCATTCTGTATCAGGAAACTCTCTAATTGATGCAAAGATATGTTTAATAATTAAACTAAATATAAGAACTTTAAATTTTTATGAAAAAATCGTCTTCGACAAATGTTGGATCAAACTAACTGAAGCTACGCAAATTTACCATTAAACCTAGTGGTTGCAACTAAGAATGATAATCCTTTAAAAATTCCTCGATAAGTTAATGCCGTTCTATTGTCACAAGATATTTAGGATGATATATGCCGAAAGTTCGTGTCCTAAGGTAAAAGAAAGGAATTAAATTGGTTCAAAATATTCGAGTCGATACGCTTATACAGTCGCCATATTTGTTCAAGACTTCAAAACTAAATTCTAATGTGACGTCACTTGGCTACGAAGTGATATTGGCCCGTCGTCAAGGTTTAGCGGGCCATTATCATTTGCAGTGGCCCGCTCATTTCTGATAACATGAGGGCGTTTTCATGATAATTCCATCCATTTGAGCTATAATGACTGATAACACGTTCCATTGTTATTGTGGTGTGATGACTAGCAAAGTCATTTTGAATAAAATTCTTTTCTGATATAAACGTAATATAAACGTCTAACCCACACATAATCGTTTGGCAAATGAAAGTCCTGGCCTTGAACTAACTATGGTCTCAGTTTGAACATCATGTTTATTTGATAAAATGGTCAAATAAACTCTTATCTAATGGCATTGAACGTCACAATAACAATTGTGTCATGGTCTTAAATGTAAATCATTTTTATAGATTTTCGCAAGACCATGCAATAAGTCGCCACCTTGCAGTGACCTTGACCTTTTACGGAATATGTTATTAAGTTGTTATTACTTTTTTCACTAATATAATTTTCTTTGAAATATGCATCCAACTCCGTGAACCAGCTTTATAATATACTTCTATTGCAAGGTAGAATAAGAATACACATCTTAACAATCTTTCCTTGCGAGATTGATTTTAATAACATGTAAGTTGCATTTAGCATTAACAAAATATCCCAATCATAAAAAATGCACATAATTTTTATAGTTAAACATGCTCCATTCTCTTTAATAAAATCATTAATAAACAAAATACTTTTGTTGTTGACATTTTTGGTTGGCTAAGTATTTGTTGTCTACAGGGAGACCAGTGCAAAGCGCGCCCCTAACATAATATTATAATCGTGTTTTCTATAGGCATATAAACATGTTTTGAATGCAACTTGAAGCATGTCTCTCATTCTCATCAGATAAACTATTGTATGACAAATGCTTTTTAACCTACCATGCCTGCATAAAGACATATTAACGAAAATGTATTTCAACGCCCCACAAAGACACACAAATGTGATATGTCAAACACCTATAATAAGCCATTGCCATACATTTAAAAAAAAAAAGTGCCATGCAGCTCACAGGCACCCTTATGGAAACTAAACAAAGAAACAAATAAAACCAAAAAATAAACAAAACCTAGGTTCAGTATGCAAAGAAGGACAAAATATGTTGTTATTTGTCATGGACCTATATATTTTCGAAGTTCTTATCCAAAAACTTACATGAATACTTTTAACAGATTTCTATGAACTATGGGAGTCTTGACAATTCAACTCATTTACTATCAGAAACCAGTAAATATATGAAAGAAATAAAGAAATTGATTGGTTTGAAAGACAAATTCAACAATTTACAAACATCTTATCACTGTCGGACTTGGTCAAACAGCATATCTTCTTAATTGTTCAGGGATAAAAAAAGATATGGTGAATACCAAACTAATATTAAAACATCAAAGAAAATGTATGTTGTTTATAAATGAAACAAAAAAACCATTAATATATTTCTGTATTCATTTTTAATATCAATTCAAAACTAGAACATTTGTGTCCATGGGACACAGATGCACCAGCTAATAAAAAAGCTCTCAATGTTTTCAACCATAGAATTTTAAAAAGAGATGCACATCTTTAGCTTAATCTAATTTCAAACATCAATTTAAATGTAGAAAATTTAAAATTCCCAAAACATAATGTAAGGTGCACACCTTTAGGATACCTATTAAGCATGTTTGGAAGAATAGCGCAGTCTATCCAGTAATTTTTGAAGAGAAGTGGATAAACAACACCCCCTATCACACAACTATGAGCTTTCACTTGCACAAAAATTCACCTAAGTTCAACATGACAGAAATTTGAAAAAATTCAAAAATTGAAAAAAAAAATATGAGATATACACCCTTAGGATGCCTATAAGCCATGTGTGCAATTTAAATTCAATCCATTGAATGGGTTTTGAGGAGAAGTGGATAAACAACACCCCCTATCACACTACTATGAGCTTTCACTTGCCCCAAAATTCACCTGAGTTCAACATGACAGAAATTTGAAAAAATTCAAAAATTGAAAAACAAAGTATGAGATGCACACCCTTAGGATGCCTATAAGCCATGTGTGCAATTTAAATTAAATCCATTGAACGGGTTTTGAGGAGAAGTGGATAAACAACACCCCCTATCACACTACTATGAGCTTTCACTTGCCCCAAAATTCACCTGAGTTCAACATGACAGAAATTTGAAAAAAAAAAAAAAATGAAAAGCAAAATATGAGATGCACACCCTTAGGATGCCTATAAGCCATGTGTGCGATTTCAATTAAATGTGTTGAATGGTTTTTGAGAAGTGGATAAACAATACCCTGTATAGAGTGGTTACGTACGTACGTACGTACGGACAACCGAGGGTAATCCAATATGCCCCTGGCATATATGGCTTGGGCATAAACATACAGAAAATAATAGAAAGAAAATTACAATTCTGTTTACCATATTTGCTTATAAAATTATTTGACAACTCTAAAACTTCTTCGAGTGGCATTTTAGAAGTTTAAGGTCAAATAAGGACAATATTTATGGATGACAATTGCGATATAAAGACAGGGCACATGAGGTATATATACAGTACGGAATGAGATAAGTTAATTGACAATGAAAACAATACTTAATTGAGGAAATGTAACAATAACATAACAAAGGTATTACATTTGGAGCAGAAGCGGGATTGGCTTCCATCTTGAATTGTTGTTTTGTATATAGGTGCAATTAAGATATATTTCTTATTATGAATTACCAATCACTACTTGAAATAAGTATTTTTTATCCTGGTGAAAAATCAAGTTAAAGTTGAAGGCATTTTTTTACAATTGGTTTGAATGAGATTCGTTGTAAAAATTTAGTACTGTTACAAGGGTCTTTTATTAACATCCTGAAAATACAACTGTAACAGAAACGCATTGGTGTCGTTCGATCTCTCTCCATTTCCGTCGCATTAAAGAGACACAGAGTATGTTGATAGGATCACATATGTCAAATTTTGAATCGATATTGTTACATCGGGAACCACTAACTGTTACTGAAAATAACAAGTTAAAGGTCAATCAGTACATTAGAGCGAAAATACGGCCATTCAAAGTCGGGATTTTGATCGAAAACCGGACAATGTGGCTAGAGTGGCGCGCGCAAATTAGCTAAACGTAATTTGAAACCCTGTCATAAGCTGACAGGAAGATATATTCGATTCGATAGTGTTTATTAGGTATTGTAACTAATAGGTAGATAATTTCGAATATTAAACGTATTTGAGATGTTTTCTTGATTTTCCGATAAAATCAAGCATTTTAGAGATATTATGCATAAATGGATATATTTGCAAGTCCAGTGATGAGATATGAACTTCAATCATCATTTTAGATATTTTGTAGCTTATCAAAACCAAATAAAATTCTAAGAAAGATACTCTGTGTCACTTTAACTGTCGTTTGGCTCGTATAGGTGAGGCAAAGCATCGATCCTGTCATTTGAAAGTAACGATTCTGATCAGGATGACAAACATTCAAAGGAAAGTAATACGCCACTCTCTGAATTGGGTGAGTTCATTCTGCTGTGCTTAAGTAATAATTTCCAATAAAAACAAACAAATGTGCACGAAGATGTAACAGTTCACACGTGAGCATTGTTTCGGAAATTCAAACACGCTGCCGTGAATGAATCGGAAATAGAAAACGCCTCTCATTAGTCAATTTACACTTGCTTGTCTATCATTTCAATTTGATAGTTATTGGCACTTGTTGAAATGACAAAACGAACGCGCGTAATTTGGTCTCCAACATTGGTACATCTGAGTATTTCAACATGATCACGGTAGTAAGATGTTTGCCATACTCCTCCCACCATTAAGTCTCGCTCCATTGGCTCATGCTGTTCGTCATATACTAGTCCGGAGGAGGAACCAGTCGACACCTCAGCTGAAATCATGTAACAATCAGCTCATAATATTAGATTCAATCAGAATAAACTCTCAAGTGAAGATAGTGCATAATCTTGTATTTCTTACTGTTTGAGGAATTATTATTATGTTGTGTCTTTAAAATGCTATGTGCATACCTTGAAAAAAAAATGTAATGTTGATATATAAATTACAGTTCTCCGTTTGAGTTTTAAAGTGTACAGCTTCAGGTACAGATATAACAAGAGATCAGAAAGTATTTAGAAATAGAAATAAAAATAGTTTTACATAGGTTGTATCCTCGTGGTTCATAAAGGTAACATGTAATCTTTTTAGGGGGTGGGGATGTTTTTTTGGTCCTATTTGAGTTATGTTGTCGCGAAAAAAACGACGAATGACGTACAAATGAATTGAAATAATTGTAAAGGCAGTTACAGGTGCATCAAGTGATTATGGTTGTCAGATGTATCAAGCACATTAATGAAACTAATATTTGTGTTCTGAGACGGTAATTTGCTAGTAGTCCGAGATAATATTTTATAAAATGGAAAATGTAAATAAATATTATGCAAATAAGAAACATGCAAACTTACAAACGACCGATCTTCTCATTTTATTATTGTAATATGTCAAATTAGTTTGTGAGTAATGAGTGGAACATTAATCAGTCAGGGAAAACTGAGAAAATTTGAAAAAAATCCCATGAAAATCAGGGATAAAAAAAGAAAAGAGGCATCTACCCATCAAAGGGTAAACGTACTTCAGGTTTTATTAACATTCCACCATTAAGATGAATGAAATCAAATGAAAGAATTTAACAAGTAATTGTCACAGAGGTGACAACATCCCCCGCCGCAAATTGATGTTAAAACAACAAAAATAATGTAAGGAAACTCTTGTCTACACTTGTCGTGCTACTAAATATGATTTGGACCATCCAACTCGACTGGCCCCCGCATCTTCCAAATAAGAAGCTTTGTGCAAAATATGAAGAGAATCTAGAGAACAGTTCGCTGTGACCTTGAAAATAATGTGAAGGTCACCAAAATCAAATGGGCCTGGTGTCTTCCTAAAATAGATTTATAAAAATAATCCAGTGAATGACTCTTGAGATATCCCGCTGACAAGCCTCAAATGACGGTTTCAATGCTTAATTTTCAAAGCCTTGCTTTGACCTTGAAATTACTGTGAAGGTTACCAAAATAGACTGGGCACGGCGCTACCCAATAAGATGCTTTGTGTAAAGTATGAAGAGAATCGAATGGATGTTTTTTTAGATATCCCGCTGATAAGCCTAAAATGCAGGTTTCGATGCTGAAATTTTCAAAGTTTCGCTGTGACCTTGAAAATAACGTGAAGGTCACCAAAATTGACTGGGCCCAGAGCCTTCTCTGTAAGAAGATCTGTGTAAGTTATGAAGAGAATCCAGTGAATGGTTACGAGATATCCCGCTAACAAAGGTAAAATTTCAAAGTCTCGCTGTGACCTTGAAATGAAGTTCAAGGTCATAAACCTCTATAGGGACCTTACT
Organism: Steromphala cineraria; assembly: GCA_916613615.1. Lineage (NCBI taxonomy): Eukaryota > Metazoa > Mollusca > Gastropoda > Trochida > Trochidae > Steromphala > Steromphala cineraria. The sequence continues at coordinate 7,531,203 of OU744726.1, forward strand.
CTCATTGTGATGAAGCCATAAAAATAAAAAGAATCCAGTCTTTGAGTTATTCTATTTTGTACGTACGGATGGACGCTGCCCAATACTATATCCCCCCGTTTCACGCTAAACGCGAGGCGGGGGATAACAGGTCAAACAAATCATATACACTTACATGTGGTATCATTGTCGGCCGATGTAAAATCGGCCATATCTGCCACGCCAGGCCTCATGTTGAAACAGCAGCACCGCAGCACAGGATGTTCTGTTTCCTGGAACTCCCTGAACAGGTGCCCGTAACTCTGCTCTAGGGCATCCAGCAAATTCTTCTCTTTCTGGACGTTCTTCAACAGGAGTTCCCACTTACTGGAGTTAGGCTGAGTCGAGAGACACAAGTCGTGCTTCACAGAGAGCGAGATGGAACCCTGCTGGAACAAAGCCTCAGAGAGCTTTCGTGGGTTGACAATCGCCTTCATGTTACAGAACGTGCATTTTATTGTTGTTGCTGTTGACACAGCCTCCAGTTCTGCAGAAATTCTCTCTGCCATATCAATGTGATATTCGTCATTTGATAAAATGGGCAAAATGCTCGCTTTGAACTTTTCTGTGGTAAAGTTGGAACACAGAAACTCAATGAAGGCCTCGTTCTTACGCCTATTGGTTGTCTTGGCTACAATACTGTATCTTTCCGACTCCGACATCAAATCATCTTCAAACAAGCGATCCATCAGATTGGTCGCTTCTAGTTTCAGATATCTAGTTAGGTCATAGGTCATCTTCCGAAGGACATGAATGTGTGGTTCGATAGGATTGCCTATAATATAGAAATATAGTTAGTAGAGACAAGGTGAGCCGTTTTATGGTCGACATTGTTGTATATGAGTCGTGTTGTTTTAATATCCATAATTTTAAAGCGTGATTCATGACCACCTAAAATATTCCTTTTCCTAGAACTTATAGCAATCCTTGAGAGGAAGCACTAAGCGACGAAGATGTGTTTCACTTGCAGATGTTTAAGTCGATGTTTAAGCATCATTTCCCTTCAGTAGACTAATTGTTCCATTTATATAATTAGTACTTAAACAATTTTAAATAATCATTTATAACTGCTAAATATCCTTGATCGCAACGTTTATGATTTTGGTAATAACTTGAAGGTCTTTCCTTCGTAATAATACAAACCTTGTGCAAAAACACCTAAAGAGAGAGATGAGTTTCTTTGCCGGAAACTTTGAGTCAGATAGTCCCTCATGTGATCGTTAAGTGCCCGGATGTCAGCAACTGCAGTGTTTGACGCGAGTAGATCCTTCAGAAGATTCACCGTCCACTTCTCACACTGTATGAGATTCTCCTGCACACATCGCTCCATCACGTCCTGCATGTGTTCGGAGAGTGGTTCCTTGTTATCGACTAGTACTGCCTGCACCACGCCCGAGGATAGCTGTTTACGAGCGACTGTCATCTGTGTCTCTGTTACTGTTGTTGAGGACATTTTTGGATTGGAATGTCAGATACATCAACCTGAAAGATCAAGTATTAGATGTTGTATTTCTCAGTTAGATTGGAGATTTTAGGCCTGTGTGGCAGGATTTGATGACATTTGCAATTTGCCGTTGTCACCCAATGTCTGTCGTCCGACATCTGTGAACTATGGCTTCCTCCTCCAGAACTCCTCACCCTAAATATGGACCTGACTCTGTCGTCAAATATGTGAGAGACATCGTGTCAAGCCTTTGACTTGTAAGTGTGGGTTGAGAATGAGAGAAACGGGAAAAGGACAGAAATATTTGATTTAAGTGTCACATGATATGTTACAGTTAAAACATCAGTTATAAAACATATGGTATAACATATCATCCAGCCAAATAATTGGCTTATGAGACACTGTTAAAACTAGATTAGCGTTTGCGGGATACCGCAAAAGCAGAGCAGCCCCGGAACTTGGGGTTTCGCCTTACCCTGTTCCGCCTTTTACAGGCCTCACCAAATTGGGAATTTTCTCGTGACCTTGATCTTTGACACTCAAGGTCACACAATCAATGAACACATTTCATTGAGTATAACATTATTGTAATGAAATAAAGTGTTCAAAATTAAATTAATCCATTTTCTCCATATATGTTGACCTTGCTGTGACCTTGACCTTCGACAGTTCGTACCCAAAACTTTTTGAAAATTTTGTACTTCTCAAGAGATAATATATACAAAATCTAAACTTCATTGCACAAAAACTTTTCAAGTTATTGTGTTTACAAGGAATTGCAATAACTCATATCTCATGACCTTGACCTTTGACCTTCAAGGTCACACAATAATTGAACACTTTTTATTGAGTATAACAATCATGTACTGATTAAAAGTGATCATAGTTAAGATTAAGCATTTTCGTTAAACCATGCTTAAGTCATGACCTTGCTGTGACCTTGACCTTTGACGGATTGTAGCCGAACCCTTTTCAACATTTTTTACTTTTCCAAGGATGATATATACCAAGTTAGAGCTTCATAGCACAAAAACTTTTCAAGTTAACGTGTTTACAAAGAATTTTGCGGTGATTTTATAACTCATGACCTTGACCTTTGAACTTGAAAGTGAACATGTCATAATGATTCCCTGGAAGTATTAACATTTGTACCATGCCTACGTGTCGGTCCCTTTGATATTGGCCGTGGTGTATCTTATAGTTACACCACGGCCTGAAGTAACCTTTGATCGTAGCTATCTCATTGGCTCGCTGCAGTTTAGCAAGCCACGCCTACCGTTCACGCACTAAAGGAATTTGCTGAAGAGGATGTAAATATTCTATAAAATAACGTCAAGTTTTAATGAAGCACATTCAAACAAATAGGACTATCGAACATAATCCATTTTGAACAATTAGAAACACCATAAGCTAGTGAAAATGTACTTGAATGAAAAGTTATATAGTCTATTAATTATTTACGACAATATAAGGTCGTCAATCATGTCATCCCACTCGCGACTCGACATTGTGGCCATGTGAAACTGAATGATTTCAAATTCAAATTTCCGGCGCAGATCTCGTGCAGATTTTGACAACGTGCAATGTGGGCGTGGTACAAAGCAGTTACTTCATCCAATCACTCGAGGTTGATCCAGTTACACCACACCTGATCGCTGTTTGATTGACAGCTGAATTTGCGTCTCGGACTACCGTCCTCGACGAATTCAGCTGTCAATCAAACAGCGATCAGGTGTGGTGTAACTGGATCAACCTCTCGTTTATGGATGAAGTAACTACTACTTAGACATGTTCATGAGTTCTGAAAAGCTAAATGGGATAAAGTTATACCCAAATTTAGTGCATTTTGTAATAACTCATATCTCATGACCTTGACCTTTGACCTTCAAGGTCACACAATCATTGAACACTTTTTATTGAGTATAACAATCATGTATTGATTAAAAGTGTTCATAGTTAAAATAAAGCATTTTCGCTAAAACATGCTTACGTCATGACCTTGCTGTGACCTTGACCTTTGACGGATTGTAGCCAAAACCTTTTCAAAGTTTTTTACTTTTCCAAGGATGATATATACCAAGTAAGAGCTTCATAGCACAAAAACTTTTCAAGTTATCGCGTTTACAAGGAATTCTTAGAGTGAATACATATTTCGTGACCTTGACCTTTGACCTTGAAAGTGAACATGTCAAAATCGTTCCCTCTAGGTATGAGTAGTAAGGTATGAATAAGAGTTCTGGAAAGCTTAGTGGAAAAACGTTATAGCTAGTAGTACGAGTGCGGCGGCGGCGGCGGCGGCGGCGGCGGCGATGGAAACTTCACAAAAACTGATAGCAGCCCCGTCCTTAGACGGGGCTGCTAAATATATGACACGTTATATTATGACACGTTAGCTAACATATCTAAAACTGCCTTGGAAGTGGGTTGGGGTCTATCGCCATCTCCACCAGACGTCGTTTCTACAGGGCTGAGAAGCGGCCCAGAAACCTGAGTTTCGGGGCCGTTAAGTGGCTAACTTAACACTACACGACATGTACAAAACCAATTGATTTATCTTTCATTATTTCATCTTAGATCATGACATATTCAATGACAGATGTGCTCAAAACTAACGACTTGATTTTCCGTGACTGGAATGTATTGATTTTATGAACCTTCAAACCTTGGAATGAGGCTGGTAGGTAATTTCTCTATATAACCCTGAACAATGCAGTATTTACGTAGGGTTATCTTAACACTTGTTTCCTCCTAACCAAGTACATGTAACTTCTGATAAAGGTTAATATATAAAATATGATTTAAAACATTAAGGTGATTCATTTGGAAATTTATACAAATTTTAAGAAATTTGATAAATATGTGAATGACATAAGAATGGAATATAAATTTGTGAATTTGGTAAATTCGACTTTTATCAATGGATTGTATTATTCAGAATAATTGATCATTTTATTTATATACCAAATTATTCAATAATAGTTAAAGTTTAACACGAGGGGTCGCATAGAAAAACCCGTTGAAAGCCCAAAGTATGTCCCTTTTAATTTACCATATATATGACAATCGATAACTTTGTGGGACCTTTTACACGTCAGGTCTAAAAATAGATGACCCTCGGAGGGGTTACGTAAGAGGCACGAGACATTGGGCGTGACTTTTCAAAGGTTGCACGTGACCGATTTCGTCTTTCAAATCAATGAAAAACATCAGTGTTTCGAAACATTCGCCAAAAATTCAGAATTTATCAAAACGAAAGTTTTCAAAATAAGGCGCCGAAGAGTTGACCCATCAAGCCTTGTCATTTACTCGGGCTTTTATTTAACTTTGATTGACAAGACAATAAATTTAAATTAATTTCTTACATGAAAGTTACGATTTCTTAACTTAAAAATTAAACAACATGATCTGACAGACAAGCAGGACGGTAAGACGATCACAATGCTTTAGAAACGAAAATACAAAATGATCGAATAAATAAGGATTTAACAACAGCGAAACTAGCAATAAAGTGTGTTCGTCAGAAGCACCCCGTTATTGTAAGTTACATCAAAATAAGAGTCAGGATATGATTATTGGAATGCGGTATATTGAATGGCTTCCACAAAAATATTCAATCTATACAATGGACGCCTGAAATCGATTTAACCGCCATGAAAGTTCTCTTGCCATGGAATATACAAATGAACGTGTTGTAGATAAATTTGTTTTAACCTTCTACATACGCATCATAATCAATCGATTGAGAGACACTTAGACAAAAATGTGAATATAGTTTAATAACCCACCTTGCCACAGCGCTCCGGTATGAAGCTGTATCGCTTCCTTGGGTAGAGCGGGTGAAATCTATGGAAGGCTGTTGGTGTAATCAATTCAGCCAATGAACAGCCATACGAGTTTACGTGCTAAAGTGAGTTTGTTAAGGTTTGTTATGTTTAGTATGCGTTATCTGATTGATGAACGAGTACAGTGTAATACTATTTTTTATAAAAGAATATGATTTCATTATGCGATTGTTAACAGGATAAAAAGATCTGAAGTGGTTAAATACTATTTGTATGTGTATAAATACCATATTTGCTATATGTGTATAATGTCACCACAAATTCTAGAATTTCTATCAAAGAAAACAACTCCGGATCCGTTGATGCCAAGTAGACATGTGTATAGCATGTAACGGTAACCGATTCAGTCGTCCTTAAAGGGGCAGTAGCACGTTTTTTGACAATTTTATACTTAAAAAATTTCACTGATAATTGTTAAATTATGATAAATGTATTATTTTGACACTGTCAAAACTCTCATTACACAAACCAATCATTCATAGTCAGAGGAAAAAGTGTGAAGATTCACATAAAATCTATTGGCGGCCATTTTGTGTGAACACCTTTAAATCATATTGTGTAAGAAAAAGAAATCGCATGGCTAAACTTTACGTTATATATATGAATTATTACTGCTCCATTTAGTTTAAATACATTCTCTTTCAATTGGAACTATAAATTTTCATTTTCCTGACATAACCTTATATTCTCCCTGAAAACGTGCTACTGCCCTTTTAAGGGCTGGTATATATTAATCAGACATAGTAGTCCATCTTGTTTTGCTGCTTGCATCTTGCACTACGCTACGCAAAAAGGTCCAACAAAACAGAAATTCGAAGACACCTGTTAGATATACAGCCAATTTATTCTGGATCTCAAAAAGTTAACATGCAGCAGCGGTCCTCAAGGGTTGGTGTTGCCGCCCTTGGGCTGACACTTGGGGTTGTGGTGTGTGATGGTTCCCCCGGTCTCGTCCACCGTCTCCCCACGACACTCCAGGCCCGTCATGCAAGGGCAGTAGTCCTCGAACAGTTCAGGGTTGAAGATGTCATGGTCCATGAACACGTGGCAGGAGTCGTTCTCCTTCCGCTCAGGCTCACAGGTGCCCTGGTTGTGGTTGCCGAACAGGTCGCCGAAGATCATCCTCTTCTTCTTGCCGAGGAACTTGGTGACGCAGCAGTACCCCTCCCCGCACTGGGTGTGGTCCTTACACACGCCCCCGGCAGCTACAGTCCCTGAGGGGGCCTGGGTCGTCAGCATCTGGCCCTGGGCCTGTTAGAGAAGTCCAAACGGTTAAAACATGAACATAGAAGAAAGAAGAAGAAAAGAAGAAAAATATTTTATTTAGGTGTCACACAACGTACATTCATAAAAACAGTAATATATCAATATACAGTACGTTGTCCGGCCAACAATGGCCTACGAGACACCAAAACACTCTAAGAGCGCTTAAGCGCTAAAATGATTAAAATATATTATATAAAATCATATTTTAAAATTTAAATATTGCTTATATAATGGTGCTTTTCCTGCGTCTAAACATTGCATAAAGTGTAGCGGCAAGTGATGGGGAAAGTTGGGGGAGCTGCATAATGAATATTATTTGGTCTGTTGGGGACATATTGATGAACTGATAATTAATAGCTTTTGCCTTAAGCCATAAACAGGAACATATCAAGGAGAAACGTTTATCAGAGGGTTTGGTTTGTTGACATCGCCCTCTAACCTCTACTTATCTCCCTTGCTACGATAAGTCCCAGACGTTGTTTTGTGTGTCTGTTTTGGTTGACCTCAAGTTTTTTCAAACAATTTTTTTCTCGGTTGTTTTCGGCCGCTCTTTTCTCAGTCTGATGTAGTTTTATACAGGGCTTTGTGATTGGACTATGACTTTCCCTTATAGTAACCAAGAGCAAGATAGAGAGATTATCAACTATTTGGTCAGTTTGAAATATTTTATAAATTTGTTTCAAAAACTTAGTTTTGAATGTTAAAAAGCATATTTTATCAGTTTTATTAATTCATTTGAAATGTTTATATATATTTTGTATCATTTTCATTTTCTAAATCTGAAATTTCATGTTCATAATTTGTCAAATAAAGATTTTACCTCCAGATTTCAGACGTACCAGAGTTTGTAACATCAAAAATATTCTCCATTTAATTGTAATACATATTTTCAAATGCATAATTAAAGATTGAGAGGAAGATCAATACATTTTGAAAATAAAATCTTTTCATTAAGTCATTTTAAAATGCATATACACAGTTCTGTCAGCTAAATTTCGTTATTACACTTACCAGAGCTCCCACGAGGAAAGCTAGGAGAAGTATTACTGTTTTCATGGTGCTAGATAATGACGGAAAGCTTCACAGTTCAGGTTATATTAGATCATTCAGTGAGAACTGACACGTGTTTCTCGCATTGTAGATAAGATAAATAAGCAAATGGGACAATTTCCCGAAATTTCGTTCGCTGATACAAAGTCATATTGACCCACTTGCTGTGAAATAATATTGTATATAGATACGAATGTCTAATTGTGATGTTAAAACCACAAAGGGGATAACGAGTCATACCTTGTTACACTTAGAGGGAATATCGATGCAATGATATATCATAAAGTTATGTTCATAAGAGTTCTTTCTAAAACACGTTGGTTCTAGAACGAGTTTAATCCTTTACGCGTTATATAAGTGGAATGTTTGTGGCATTATATAGCACATGCCATAGAGACGTAGCTTGATTAGTTGGTAGAGGTCGGGATAAACTCGGTTCTGTCATTCTGACAATAGACATCCCCTCTTACAATCTATATACCAATCTTCTTTAATACGATGAATTCATTTCGACCATCATGTGGGTCTTGTCAAGAATGATTACAAATGAAAGGTTACATATATTTATTCAGGAACAAAACAATAAATTCATATAATCCACACATAGTTGGTTGTTCTGTGACACTTATGGGGTATAAATGGTTATAATTATTGAGGAATGCTGGAATTCTTCACTCTCTTATTTTGAAGGATACTCTGCCTTTCACTCTCGAGTCTTCGGCTATCTCAGAACTTTTACTTCAGGGTATAAGTGGCAGTTCTTTTGCTCGTCTTCATTTTGTCAATTTGGTTTCTAATATGGTTTCTGGTGATGTAAATGGTTGTGTTCTGGACTCCAATTTCCGCGTGTAGATTTGTTGATCGGTAGTGATCTAATGGGGGGTAAAGTTGGTGCTGATCCTATTGTCACTGTTTGTTCAGAGAGTTCAGTTGTTACGGAAAGGTTGGTGGAAGATTTTCTGGGTTTTGTTCCTTTTTGTGCAATGACATTCCTTCCAGGACTTCCTTGCCGTATGATTTCATCTTATGTTTTTCTGATACATTTATGAATCATTCGTTTCAAGAGGTCGAGGCTTCAAAGGGATGTAACTCTTCAGGTCTTCTGGATGAGTCTGATACTTTGTCAGGTGGATCACATTTTTGTTCTAGAAAGCGGCTCATTAGTGCTCAGGGTGAACAGTTGCGGTTTGTTACTATTTCAAGGGCGGTTTTGATGATGAAATAATGGATATATGAATGGAAATGACACCATTACATTGTAGTGACTATTATTCCAAAATCATGTACTTTCATGGGCACATGAAGGTTACTTTGACAAAAGATGTAGCTGAATTTTGCAAAACCCGTCATGCATGCCAAACTGTTTGAAATTTGTTGTATCAATACAAAGTGATGCCATTCGGTATTAAGAACGACCCAGCGTCTTTTCAAACTCGGACTTGTAAGAAATGTCACAATAGGTCTTGACAGTGTTAAAGTTTACATGGACGATGTCATAAATTAAGCCATGGAGTGGGAAGAATGTCTGAAGGTATTCCGAGATCTCCACACATACGGGCCATCTGGCAAAGTGTGAATTCGGAAAGTCACAATTGTAGTTTTAGGGCATATTATAGGGCACCGCCAGGTACAACCAGTTAATGCTACATTGGAAGCCATTGCACCTTTTCCATTTCCACAATAAAAGAGAGAACTCATGAGAGGCACGGGAGGCTATTGTAAAAAATATTGTCAAAATTCTTCTATTGTCGTGTCTCAACTCCATAACCTTTTGGATAAAAGTGTTAAATTTATATAGATAGCAGCTGTCAGACTGCATTTTAAAAGAGTCAAAGCCATGTTCATGAATTCTCCAGTGTTACAGGCACCAAATTTTGGGAAAGCATGTAAGTTGAAAGACAAGAGTAATTCTATGGATGAACAACTTCTTTATTTGACAGTAGCGACTTTTCGGTATAGACTCTTATACCGAAGAACAGCAATTTATACACTTTGGTATTAAATGAGAAAACAATAACAGTAACAACAGAATAAGGTAACAATGACATTTTGGTATGGTAATGAAAAAACAATAACAGTAACAACAGAATAAGGTAACAATTATAATTACTTATAATACTTAACATAAAAGTAAAGGTATCTTTAAAATAAAGTTACCTCATTCATGTGCTTAAGTAATAATCTTCCTTTAGCATGTGCACTAGCTTGTTATATGACGTTTCAAACACAATTAACTCAAACCCGTAATGTCCCCTATAAATAAGTTTCCACAATTAAGTTTGACCGCCACTCGGTGTACATTGACCGGTTTTCGATCATCTATCACGACTGTAATATTTCCATTAGAAATATGTTTGTGAGTTCTTTTCTATAAATTCAAAATTATAAAAAAACGTATTGTTATAAATGATTTCAACAATATGCATATGCTTTGTAACCCTTCGACATTTGCAGTAAAAACTTGCTGGACGATCCTATATAACCAAAGGCTTTACATTTCAAGACTCAATTGCATCAGAGTGAAGCATTCAATATTGAGTTTATTCATTGTGACACTGTTCATTTGAACACTATGAAACACAAACAAATACTGAAGTAAAAGTCACAAATAGAAAGATTACTAAATTAGAAACATATCATATTCATTTTTTTTTATCCTTAAACTCAGACAATTCTGGTTTCAAAACTTCTGATCATTGCTTAATGGTCATTATTTTTTACTTTTACATTCTTAATCCTTTTTTCCATAAATTAAACACAAAATTGCAAATAAGGTGTAACGTATGTATGTCAAATGTATACATTTATGTATTTATATATGAAATCACTTTTGAAATAGAATTGTTAAACGGTAAAACTGCAATTATTTAAGGACATATATTGATATTTTTTCACTGTTGGTATTCTTGATAAAACATAATTCTAATCACATATTCATAAAATCGTTTGTATAAAAGTCTCATCTCAGGGGGGAACCAGGTTTCACGAGAGAAAGAGACATACAATTAAATATATCAATTAAGCTGTAATTAAAAATGTACAAAACAATATCTTTTATGAAATTGAGACTTTTCTGATACAACAGAATTTATACAACATAATGATCCTTTAAAATCGATTTTATTCAAAATAATCGAAATTATTTTGATTTCAAAGCTTGCACAAATAATAAGATAATTCAATATAAAAAAGAACATTCCAACTTACAGCTAAAACAAAGCCATTTAGAAACGACGAAATCAGACCAATATTGATGGAAAGCTGATCATAAAATTGTCAACCTGACTAAAGGTTCTCGTACACAGCATTGAGGGTCCTCTGGTACTCCTTGACCATCCGGTAGCAGAACTTGTACTGCTCCTGTTGGTAGAAAATGGTAAGGTCATAAATTTGATACAGGAAAAATGGAATCCTCATCATTTAAACCAGCCTTGCATTCAGAAAGACGTTGTTCGCAGCTTTAATCCTATTTTTAACATTTGGTGTTCGCGGCCACTCGCCAACATCTCAGGAAATTTCGTGTTACTGAACTCGGGGCTCCTACAATAGCGTTTGCATACAGTGTAGCTCCTACCATACTCTGATATCAATCAAAATGCCCCACATCGTCCAAAAGATGGTGATTCATGACCACAGGCATCTTCCTACGCATAGCCTAAAACGCCAGTTTCAGAACTGTAATATTATACCTTGCTGCCGACCCTTTACTTTTCTATGTTACTTTAGCGCCCCTACAGGCAAGAGAGCAAGCACAGAAAACTCAAAGGTCAGCAGCAAGGCATAACATTGACAGTTCGGAAACTGGCGTTTTATGCTTTGCGTAGGAAGATGGACCACATGAGGCGTTTGATTTCTTTGAGCCAATGAGATTTCTCTCTGAAGGAAGCGAATCCCTTCATCTGGTCAGTTTTGCTTTTGCTGGACGCGAGTCATTTCATTGGCTCATAACGTAGAGAGCGATACGATGTTGATTTATTTGTAAGATATAAATGTAATATATGGCAGGAGATACGCTAACACAAGTACACTGACGTAGCAGCATATCAGTACTTAACAGTATCGCTCCTGACTATGTCCTATCTGCATTGCCTGATGGACTGAAATACGGAACTATTGTATTGCGAATCCAAATTGTATAACATCCTCATGCATCTACTCTCTTTAGATTTCCTAAGCAATGTTTACTTATTGCATTTGCTATGAATCAAGTTATATATTATCTATCTAACTTTGTTGTTCCCCACATCCAACATGACAAAAAAGTGAGTATATAATAAAAAACGTTGTCATTTTCACAATAAAAAGTATCTAGAATTGTTGTTACAATTAAACGAATTGCGTTCATCGAGCTAAATGGCAAATTGTAAATGCAATTTATCAATAGAGTGATGGAAACAGAAGTATGTTCGACTAAAATGGAGAGATTCAGGTACTTACGTAGGACCGTATGAAGCCTGGTCTGAATGTCTGAAGCTGTCTGATGAGGAGAAAGATGTCGATTTCACTGTCAGACTTCAGACGTTGAATGATGTTGAGAACAGCACAGAATAAACCACATTTTGTGGATCCATTCCTGTCATGAAAGATTCAATGAGTGATAAAAGCAAAATAAAAAAAAAATCAAATTCACCTTGATAATGACCTAAGTTAAGAGAATTAAGTTTTACATTTCGTTCAAAAAGTATATTTAGTATGCATACACGATTCGACACTAAAGGACTATTTCCTTTAGCTTTTTATCTAATGAAATATAAATATAAAATATTTATTGTACCATGAAGGACGTCTTTCATTGATCACTGCTGTTGCGGACGCAGAGAAATAGATTGCTGCATCATGTATATTGAACATCGTATATTTCTTTTCAAAGCGAGCCAATTCGATAAAGGACAACAATATGTTTCTAGTTAGATGAAAAATGTAATTTGTTGGCCAATTGCTACAGCGGGAAGTCATTCGATTGAGCTTATGTGTCAGATTTAAGCAAGTTTACACTGGAGAATAAGTGATATGATACTGACGTCGTTTAATTGTCTGTAGCATAATAAAAATCAGGACATTTACAAAAACAACTTCAATGAATTCATTATAGAAGGATCGTTATGGTTATTTATAATACAACAATTTCGCAATGACTCTCCTCAAATCCAAGATGTTTATTGATATAAGTACCTGCACATGACAACAACAGGAGGAGATGTTTCCTGCATGTCGACTCGGGTGATCAGATGAAGGAAGTTGGAGATGCTGGTCGGAGTATCTTTAGACTCCGCCCACCCGTCCGTCAACAGCAGAGTGACGTCATGGTTGGTAGATTCGGCAGATTCCTGTGGAATATAGTATCAATGCACAAAGCAACCATGAACACTTCTTCTTGTATGTAAAAAATAGAAATTTATAACATGCACAAGTTGACAAAAAGTTCCCAACGATAAAAATTAAACTTAAAGAAAGAATCAAACTAAAAGGTAATCCACGGTAAGAGTGATTTTGTTACAATGTGCAAAAAACCTTAATAAATGACGATTGCATGTTTTACAAGTTAAAATTTAAATGTTGTCTGTAATAATATCCTGTTTTACTGCAGCTAGAAAATATATGCACACCTTTTGCCAGACTTGAAGAGAAACTTCAGTGATTTGTCGAGTTCTTATGTCCACTTTGGAAACAGTGAAGGGATCAATACACATCTCCTTCTTGGTCTCCGGCCAGTATGTTCCTTCGTCATCAGGCTGGAATAAGTTGAGTCAAATAAAATACATTTCTGAAAGCATTCAAAATAAGTTATCATTTCTATCCAAAATTCAACAATCCAAAACAAATTCAAACCACCATCATTGACGGATCCCTCCACAGTGAGTTCTCAATACAAACCGGTGTTGTTGTAGCTCTCATACATAATTCCAGTTCAATTTGTCCCTTCTCAAAGTTATAATTAAGGCTATTTTCAAAAGAAACATATTTTTCAATCCAGAGTAATCATTTCAATGACATTCTTGTGACACCCAAACTATGCACCCATCCTAAAAGAAAATCCTGTGTCCGCTTTTGATGATTCAACTCTGACAAGAAATCAATTTTAAAAAGAATGTGATACGAATTTCCATCAAGCAGAAAATAGATATACAAGGAAAGGAAGGGTCCTTATTGTTACATCATACCGAATAACTAAACTAGCCTTTAATACGTCATCACCTTCTCTCTTTGCAGAGGTTCCAGACTGACCACTGTGTGGACGTTATGGTCAAGCACTAGTCTCCAGAAGTCCACCCCTGTCCAGGGTAGAGGCAACTGAGTGACCACAAGACCTTGTCCGTTGAATTCACTCTGGGATCAAAACGTTTGCACTTGTTACGGGGTGATCTCAAATACTCTGAATACACTGTATTGCATACATATTGCATATATAGGAAATGAATTTTTTTGCAAGTGGAAAAACTCATTTGGAAATCATAGTGTCATTCATATGAGATCTCGTTAACGTTATTCTTCTTTAAATGATTTTAACAAGTTCGCTTAAAAATTGCTGTCAGATTCAATACTGAAATTAACGAAATGTTCAGCGTCATGTAATTGTATTGAATTAATTCGGAACTGAAAAGTGTGTCCTGTTCCGACGAGGGTCAAATGACCATATTTGATTCACAAAGACATTATAGACATTACACGGACACGTTTTTGATATCCGAGTACAATAGGCGTTTCAACAAAACTCACAGGAATAAAGACTGCATTAATGTAATCATTTGTGTCGGGTACCGGTGTCTCGAGTTTTGGTCGTAGTGCATCAGCTGTTTCAAACATGAAATATATCATTTGTTAGAAAGAAAATACATTAAATACTATTAAAAACCTTAATACTAGTTGCAGAATTTGAATTTTAATGACAACGATTACAATAAGTAAATTAACATGATGTGAATGTAATCAACCAAAAAAACGCTTAAAAAAACGAAAATAAGATAATAGAATCATATTCCTAAAATAGCATGTTACCATATGGACCTAACAGAGCATCTATAAACACCAATTGCGTATTCCGTCTAATAAAAATAACAGTTCGCTTACGAGGAAAATATTCCTTCATTCGGCTTTTCTTGAAATTCTCTCCAAGAAGCGAGGCAGCGACTTCTCTATCGGTGAGTGTACACTGAAGGTCCTTGATGTTCTGTAAGCAAGCCCCATTACAAGACAGCGACATTTTTTGTGTGGTCATAAGAATTCAGTATCATATTTTGCACTAAAACCCGTCATGATATGCCCTTTAAGTAAGGTTAAATAAACGTGTTTGTTTTAATTATGTTGTCTGCCACAATGCCTTCTCTGATCAAGTTACCAACTTGTCCTTACTGTTGGAAGAAAGCAGAGTCATTTAAAGGGGCAGTAGCACGTTTTAGGGGGAATATAAGGCGATGTCAGGAAAATAAAAAATCAATGGTTCCAATTGAAAGACAATGTATTTAAACTAAATGGAGCAGTAATAATTCAAATATACAACGTAAAGTTTAGCCATGAGATTTCCTTTTCTTCCTCAAAATGAATTAAAGGTGTTCACACAAAATGGCCGCCAATGGATTTTATGTGAATCTTCGTACTTTCTGCTCTGACTATGGATGATTGGCTTGTGTTATAAGATTTTTGACACTGTCAAAATAATACATTTAGCATTAACTTACAATTATCAGGGAATATTTGCCCCTTTAACTGTTTCCTGCCATGTTCCACAGACCACTCCTTAATTGTTAACCAGCCCCTTGTGTAGCTAGCTGGGTGATAACCGGGGGTTGAAATAGTACAGTTTACAACACCACTTGATTACAACAACAACCTCCGTATATAACTTATACCAATATTCCGTTAGAGATTGAAAGATTTCTATATCTAGTTGGCATCGGTTCGCTATAATACAAAGCTGACATTCCGATAGATATGAGAAGTGTCATTTGTCATAAAAGTTATGTTTCTGATAAATCGCACTTTTCATAATGAACTTTAAAAATGTGGTATATTTTTTACCTTCCATTCTTCCTGAAGCAAAGCCTCCTCCTCTCGAGCGTTCATGGTATCACTTTTAAAGCGACCCTCAAAGGTCGATGGAGTCATGTGGGTAGTCTCGCTGCGAAGAGCTTCAAGAACCACCACGTGGAGAAAATAGTACTGCTCCTGCAATTCATTCAAGTAGGATTTCAGAACATGATTGTTTGTCACGATATCTTTTCAATTTAACCTTCACTTAAGGATTTTTTAAGAAAATTATGATGCAAAATTGAACATATTTGTCTTTCAATGTAACTATTTCAAGCATGATTAAAAAAATTGCCCCTGGAATATACTTTGTGTGGGGCTGTAGGTTCGAGTATGGTCCAATAACAGTTTTACAGGACTGATTAAAGCATATCTCCTCATATACTTAACAAAAACGGAAAGAAGAAATAAAGTAATAAGAAATGACTCTTTCGATAATATCAATTATCGATTGTCATCAACTTCGAATAACCACTTCATTCACTTTTCTAACTTGACGGAATTTGTAACATGAAGCATGTGTTTCCCTTGTCTAAGTGCACCAAGCAAAGAGATGATTGTCTTAAAAACATATGGAAACGGTACGCACCTCGGTTTGGACCATGCTAACACGGTTTTCCCTCATCTTGCGGACACATTCGAAGACGTTCAGTTGGTTGGTTTCTCTTGCTTCATTTACCAAGATGTCAAGAGCTATGAAGGTTCCTGTTCTGCCTACACCGGCACTGATGGACAAATACAGCAAGAGTAGGTATCTGGTATAATGCCATCAGCATTCAATATATATAATGATCATTTTTATAATATTTAATTTGTCTTGAATATTATGAGAATGTTGTGAAACATCGCATGACAGATCTAGCCAACCAAACATAAGCTACTGAAGGAAACCAAATAATATTTGCTTAATTATTAAAACAATCTATTCAGGCAAAACATTTTGATGGCCGAGGAAAGAGAATGATTAAACTTGCATTTGGCAACTATGTGACATAAAGTTGTTTATTGTAACAATTTAAGGTTAATTTTATATAGTTTTTACTATAGTTTAGATAGAAACATTGGGGAAATCGGGATTATCACATTTACCCTAAACACTGATGCAATAGCAAGCTCAAGAAAAATATGCTTGATGAGTTTATAAAAAAAGTTATGTATCTCTTAAAATCATACTGTAACAGGGTTTAAACAAGACATTCCGTGTAGTACTTCACAGTGTATATCCACAATGATTATGATAAACAATCCAATAACATGGTTCTACCTGCAGTGAATGATATTAGGCCCAGTCTTGCGAGTTCCAAGGGATCTGAAGAGCTTCCAGAATCGAACCAGGGCTGGGGCAGAGGGCACTCCGTGGTCGGGCCAGCTCATGAAGTGTAGTTGGGTCACGTGATGGCGCTGGTCGATCTTATACATACATCTTTCACATTGAAATTAAGGTAAAGTCAATTATTATATACATATTGTGGTTTCATTGATTTCATAATTTCAAAAACACATATATCATTTGGACGGTTTTCTTTGTCATTAATGTATTTGAGCGTGATACATCATCTATAGAGATTCAGTCAGAGAGAATTTTTTTAAATCTGTAAGTTTGCCCATCTCTTTCATTCAGCCGTTTTTTCACACTGATAAAAAAACACATGGTCTTGAGGAATATTGCCAGAAGTATATATATCATGGCCAATTAACATATTCGGTAAGTATTCTAAACACTTTAAAAAAAACAAAGGTAATGTTACAATAGATTAATTTCATATTCTACTTTGAGCATTTAAGAAAAAAAATCGACAACCTTTGTGTTGTGGACTGTGAACTCTCGGATGATGAAGTCTGCCTTTTCACGTGAAGACGTACAGGTCACTTGAAGGTCACCTCTGACAACTGACCCTCCCATTTTCGGCCAGTACTCTGCGCACTTATTCTTGATAAGAAACAACGAGAGGGCAACATATCTAGTGGCTTATCGTAACAAATCTCCGAAGACTCTACAAGTAATGATCTTTATTATTTTAGTTGTTAACTGTAGAGACAGACATTTTCGGTTACCAGAATAACACGAAAATAGAAACATAAAATCTTTTTGGAAGCATACAGTAACTACTTATTCGAGAGACATTTAGCAGTTGTAGGATGAATAAGGAAAAATTCTATGGATTTTCAACTTCTTTATTACAAGGGTGCGACGTTCACAATTACTATTCGTGAACTTCTACTATTGAAATAAAAGCGTTTTACTAAACATAATTATTGTGGTTCTTTACCCTCTTTCCTTCGGTGAGTCTTGTGAGCATGACGATGATTGGCGACT
Organism: Steromphala cineraria; assembly: GCA_916613615.1. Taxonomy (NCBI): domain Eukaryota; kingdom Metazoa; phylum Mollusca; class Gastropoda; order Trochida; family Trochidae; genus Steromphala; species Steromphala cineraria. Next base: position 7,549,165 of record OU744726.1, read on the forward strand.
GTTTCTGCCACACCATTCTCCAGAAGTCTCCAATAGTCATCGGGTTAGGTCCTGTCAGAAAGGGAAATTCAGCGAACATGGGTTATGTTTGAAAAATATATTTCATGCATGGAAATAATGAAATGAAATGAAATGGAGTTTACAGAAAGTGTTAATGATTGCCAATTTTTGTTTAGTTTACGTTACTTTGTTTGAGTAACAGTTACTTGAAGTTGTCCCTATCTGAAAATATGTAAAATATTACAAAAATGTCTATTCTCATATGAAACATTTTACAAAATACTCTTTCTGACCTAAAACGATTGCTTTTTTCTCTCGTATATTTGGTTGTTTGTTTACATTCAACAACGTAAGTATCTTGATTTCCATTTAAATTATAAAACAAGATGTGTTTGTGAAACACGAATGCCCCCGGATGCATCCTGCTCGCTGTGTCAAGGTCAAGGTCACAAAGTCAAATGTCATGGTGTCATCTGAAAGGTCTCATCACAAGGGATCCATATGTCAAGTATCAAAGAGCTAGCTCCGACCAATCAAAAGTTATGACCAAGGTTAAAGTTTTTGTGGACAAACGGACAGACGGACGGACGGACGGAAAAGGTCAAATATCATGGTGTCATCTGAAAGGTCTCATCACAAGGGATACACATGTCAAGTATCAAAGACCTAGCACTGACAGTATAGAAACTATAGCCAAGGTTAAAGTTTTCGGAAAAGGCTCGCTGTGTCCAGGTCAAGGTCACAAGGTCAAACGTCATGGTGTCATCTGAAAGGTCTTATCACAAGGGATCCATATGTCAAGTATCAAAGAGCTAGCTCTGACCAATCAAAAGTTATGACCAAGGTTAAAGTTTAAAATGCTCGCTGTGTCAAGGTCAAGGTCACAAGGTAAAATGTCATGGTGTCATCTGAAAGGTCTCATCACAAGGGATCAATATGTCAAGTATCAAAGAGCTAGCTCTGACCAATCAAAAGTTTTGACCAAGGTTAAAGTTTTTGTGGACAAACGGACAGACGGACGGACGGACGGACGGAAAAGGTCAAATATCATGGTGTCATCTGAAAGGTCTCATCACAAGGGATACACATGTCAAGTATCAAAGACCTAGCACTGACAGTATAGAAACTATAGCCAAATTTAAAGTTTTCGGAAAAGGCTCGCTGTGTCAAGGTCAAGGTCACAAGGTCAAATGTCATGGTGTCATCTGAAAGGTCTCATTACAAGGGATCCATATGTCAAGTATCAAAGACCTAGCTCTGACCAATCAAAAGTTATGACCAAGGTTAAAGTTTTTGTGGACAAACGGACAGACGGACAGACAGACGGACAGACGGACAGACAGACGGACAGACGGACAGGTGAAAAACAATATACCCCCGGAATCTCCGATTCGGGGGCATAAAAATTCAAATATGAAAATTCAAATAGGAATCAAATGTCTTACCTTGTGATGCTATGTACTCTTTACTTGCATTGTATCCCTAAAATATATGAATAAAAATTACACATCACTTGGGGATATATTATGAGTAAGAATGGGTCGGGAATTCTGAATTAGGTTCTGATTGGGTTGAAGTGAATATCTATAAATTGAAATGAAATAATGTTTACGACTTGTAGAGGTGAAATGCTTTCTTGATACAAAAAGTAAAGAAAGTAGGGATTATATTGCAAAACATTTGATCGGGACAAAAACAGTCTGAATATAAGCCAATTTCCTAGACAAGGACATACTACCTTCCTTGAGAGGCATTTTAGAAGTTGGAATGACAATAATGCTGAGGAATATATGGATGACAACTTCTTTGTTCATTGTATGAAACGTCGCATACAATGAACAAAGAAGTTGTCATCCATATATTCCTCAGCATTAAGGACATACTATTTACATCATTCTACTAGACATTCTCAATATGATAATCTTGGTCAGGTTTAATAATAATAGTAGTAAATATAATTAACTAATACTGCATCCTTTACTAAATAAAAAAACATCAGAAAACATACGTCAATGTAAGATGCGTTGATATAATCCGAGTGTTTCAATTTAGGAAGTTTGATGAGCACCACGCGTGAACGGTCATCTGTAAAGCGGGATATGTGTATAAACAAATTTACTCACGGAGACATGAAAGCTCAAGGAAATATTTGCCAAAATATTATTGGAGAGTTTTAATCTTTGTTGAAGGCTTTGAACGAAAATTGGATGAATTCCTTTTTGTGTGTGCTGTGATTAAAGTATTTTAAGACAAAGGAAGGCAAACATATTTTTTCAAGTGTAGTGAGGATTTTTATAATACTTTATCAAACTTAGTTCAATGACAAATCAACACATTCTATAATATTATTACCCTAATAACTTGTACAATATATACAATCGTATTAAAATATGATCTATTTGCTACACTACGCTATCTGCGTAACGTAGTGAAGCAATTAAGATATCATTTTAATGAGATTGACAATATATATTAACTCGGAATTAATCAATATACAAAACTACACAGCGTTATTGTACATTAATTTTGTCATAATTTAAGAAATAGTCTACACTTATGTAAGTCAAATATACCGTGTGTGCTTACATGGATACATCTGCTTGAACCTGTTTTTCCCATTGTTTCCGTCAAGTTCAGCTACATGGGAAGGAAACTGGGGTCCTCTCCGAAATCTCTGTAAAAGAAAGATATTTTATAGTACCTACAACCTATGTTTTGTGAAATATTTGCAAGGAGCCTCTGGTTATTTAGGTTTGTTTCTTATAGTGGATGAAGAAAGTTGAATAAGACCTTGACTCAGAAACAAAACACTAAGGTGACCTTAAAGGGGCAGTAGCACGTTTTTTGGTAATTTTAGATTTAAAATTTTCCCCTGATAATTGTAAGTTAATGTTAAATGTATTATTTTGACAGTGTCAAAATTCTCATTACACAAGCCAATCATCCATAGTCAGAGGACAAAGTATGAAGATTCATATAAAATCAATTGGCGGCCATTTTTTGTGAACACCTTTAATTCATTTTGTGTAAGAATAAGGAATCGCATGGCTAAACTTTACGTTATATATTTGAATTCTTACTGCTCAATTTTTTTTAAATAGATTGTCTTTCAATTGGAATTTCTGACATCACCTTATATTCCCCCTAAAAACGTGCTTCTGCTCCTTTAAGTCACTAAGGCAGCCTTAGTGCAATGTTAACGGATGGCACTAAGATTAACCTTAGGTAAAGGCTCATTAGTGTTGATGATAATTATAAACAATAAAACGGCTGCAAAATCAACAAGTTGAAGGAGCATTGGTCATCAAATGCAGCATACCGAACGCTTGCGTTTTGAAAGGTAGGCCTTTAGTCTCATTTGTGAATGGTGTCATTTTATCATGAAGTGCAGACTAAAATATCATCTCAAAGCTTTTAGATTTTGTACAGTGACAATATGAATACATAAAATCATCCTTATGATAAAACGTTCACCATTTGGAAACAAGGTTATTTTTTTAACATCTACAGCATCGTAAAGGACATGGAATTCATAGCGTGTGAAAGGTTATATATCCACTTTCAATGTACAATTGACGGAGTCAACATATACATTAGGCTGGGGTTATTTTACTTTTATAGAATCATGTTTTTTACACATATTGTCATTTTGGTATCAAAATTGAGATGTTGTAACACCAAATATGGTATCTGAAACAATATCAAAGCCAGCTGTGACCTGCCCTACTCCGTACTATGTCAATCGTTGCTGAAGCTGAACTAATGCGCGCCTGATCATCTACATCTATCATCATAATCTTACAGCTAAAGTGTAATCATAGGTGCGAGATAAGTACGATATTGTATATCTAAGATCAATTACTCACGAGGTACTCAGACTCAAACTTGTCCCGTCTGTTCCCGATATATTGATGCAGGTCTGGAACTTGCACCACAGTTGACTCCACGTTCATACAGGTGTCATCATAGTTCTGGTCGGCTCTACGGTAAGGGGATGGTCTCGCAGGTGCTTGTCGATCTATCCACATAGAGTTATTGAATATGGGTACTCAAAGATGAAACTTCAGGACTGTGTTGGGACCACTACACCGTAAAGACTACATACACAGATAAGCGGTTGTCTATTGAACGTTTTCAGCATTCGTCGTTATTCAATTTCCATTCCATTCACTTTCACATGGTCATTCCTTATTACACAAAACATACCGTATTGAAGTAATTGGCTTTAAGTCTTATTACAGTCTCTCGAAAATGAGCTCAAGTCGTAAAATTCTACACTGACGTCTGTTTGAATATGAACTTTTCTGGAACAAGATATAAAGAAGCCTGATTTTATGAAAAAATAGTGGTGCAATGAGCTACGCCGTTTTATTCGAAAAACCGTTGTAATTTCCTACTTTGTCTTAGGTCACATAACATAGCGACGGAATTATGACATAGGCCGTGATTGCAAGAAATATTTTAACCAGTTGAGAATTTGCAAAAATAGTTATGCAAAGTTTTGCAAGAAGCCCGATATATGCTCGAATTAAGACAGATAGTGCAGAATTTACATTCATTAGCTATCTATGTTGGGAGAATATAGTCTTATTATTTTCGGGGGACATAATCATGTGTTATGTTCCTAAAATACGCATTTTAAAGAAACTTTAAAAAGATATTTAAGTAGGCGATTGTTATTAAAAACGTCTATTTACCAAAACTATAGCCGTTGGCGTTATTAATCTGAAGAGTCGACATGACAACAGGTATCGGGTAATCTCTGCGATTTCTCCTGAAAATATATTGCAAAAGAACCAGAAAACGTTTAGCTTGAAAAAAACCCCATTAAGTTGTCTTGAATAAGTGCAAATATCTCCAATTAATACATGCCGGTCTGTGGATACCATTATGACGCATGCGCGCAACAATACAATAGAAGTAGTAGTAGTTATTGAATAACTTGCCAACATGATATGGAACTTCCACTGAAAAATAATAATGATATGATTTTCATGTTTTGTATGAATGGATGTCCTATAAATGGAATTTAGTTGCTCTTGAAGCGTCTACGTATCTAATTTGAATTGCCCTTAAAACTATCTCATTGATTAAATCAAGATTCCCAATGCCATACCTTCTGTACAGGAAGACCCCGACTAAGACAACAATGACGACCACTACAGCCACAACCAGCACTAGTGTCAATACAGATGACGAGGATTTTGCTTTTTGAGCTAAAAAATAAAATGACAATTGAAGTTGGTAATTCTATGTATAAGATATATGAGAAAACTAAACTGAAGTACAAAAGAAAGTACACACCCAAGCAATTTGTTAAAAAAAGACAACAAGACAAAATTTCCAGCATTTCAAAGGTATAATATTAATAGTGAACCATTTTCAAACATGGCAAGGACAGGTATTTACTTCTCACTTCACACATCACTTCTGTACTTCTCATAGTGTCCACTAGGGGTATAATTTGAAATTTACACTCATTGTTTCTGCAACATTCCGTGGTCTGATGTCCATAAATGAGGAGTTAGTATCGGGTGTGACCCCATTACTGTTAATGCAAGCAAAGACACGTCTCCTCATTGAGAAAGTCAGACGTCGGATGACGTTATTAGGGATACGTTGCCACTGTTCATGTAGTGCCTGTTCCAGCTGTTGTAGGTTGACTGGTTGCTCTGGGCGACGTCTAAGTCGTCTTCCCAAACGATCCAAACGATGCTCGATGGGGGATAAATCAGGGGAGCGTAATGGCCAAGGCAAAACCTGGATGTTTTGTTGGTTGAGGAAGTCCATGGTGATCCTGGCAGTTTGTGGTCTGACGTTATCGTGTTGTTAAATCATCCCTTGGTGCTGCCTCTGTATGAAGGGGTAACCACAGGCTGCAACACTTGATCCCTGTATCTCTGGGCTGTAAGGGTCTGACGAATTGTCACCAAATCGGTCTTCTGGTCGCCGCAGATCCCGCCCCAGACCATGACGCTGCCACCGCCATAGGGTACCACTTCTTGGACACACGCTGCAGCCTGTCTCTCGCCTCTACGCCTGTAAATCCTCACTCTGCCGACTGTTGTGAAGAGGTTGAATCGACTTTCGTCGCTGAAGATCACTCGTGCCCAATCACGACGTTGCCAGCGTCTCACTCTCCTTGCCCAGTATAGACGGTCCAGGCGATGTTCGCGAATCAGGGTCATTCCGAGGAACGGTCGGCAAGCCCGAATACCGGCAGCTCGAAGACGTCTCATGACAGTGTTTCTGCTGATGTGGTGTCCTAACGCCGTCGATGCCGTTGACGCCATTGTGACGAATCTGATGCGCAAATGCAGTGTGCGCAGATAACGGTCTTCAGCAGGGGTCGTCACCCTCGGTCTTCCACTTCTAGGACGGTCCGATGTCTGGCCAGTCTGGTTATGACGTTGAAGCAGTCGAATGACCGTTTGTCTGGTGTAGCCAAACCTTCTGGCAATTTGGCTGTTTGAAACTCCAACTTCAGACATTCCAACGACTCTTTCTCGCTCTGCTGCTGTTAAACGTGGCATTTCTCGTGCTTTTTTCGGAACACTAGTAGTGAATGGTAGAATTCAGTGGTTTTAATACTATTAGCGCTCCCAAGTCATGTAGAAATTGAAAAAATCGTGATTTTCAAAAAAATCACTTTTACCTGAACTGACATGCCTCGGATGCGTTTTGATGATATAATTTCATTGTTTCCGTTCGTAACATTAGGATAGAGCATGAAAAAATGCTACTTTGTAAATGAATATGAAATAATATGAAAATCTGTGGGTGTGTACTTTCTTTTGTACTTCAGTTTATGTAAAATATTCTTAGAAGGCCTACACAAGTCATTTTTCTAGTTATATCATAAGTTTCACATCTTAAGCAGTATTACATGGTTTATATTCAAGATAGTTCTAGAGAAACCGTATTGCTTTTCGAATGGTTGCTCACATCAACGTAAAATATCAAAATGTTTAATTTGTTTAAGTAATTAAGAACAGATAATATAATATTTATAATAAAACTCAAAACCGAGAACATCCTTTCCATTATGAATTATAAATTTGAAATATGTTCTCAAAGGAACAGGATTTTTTTCAAAATTATTCCCTTATTTCCATCATGCAAAACATTCTTCCAAAGGACTTATAACTAACATTCACATTGAATATAAATGCATCAACACATTTTCAAACTATTGGCCACATGTAATCGTGATGTTTAATGAATTTGGATAATATATATATATTCTCCTTGTCGAGTCTTGTGATGTAAATGATACAAATAAGCGATGGGAAAAGTACCATTATCCGTGGCGAGACATGTATAAATCTTTCCATTGAGAGAGATATTGATATCTGGACTTACAAAGACTCTAACCAATATGGTTAATACAGCTATATAAATGTTCTCCTATCCTTTGTTTTGTGTCGGAGGGTCTATAATTTTTTTAAAGAGATTGGCTTGTGAGTCGACTTAATTGCAATGGAATATCATTGATATAATATGATTACAACACTAAAATAAAAATTTCTGAAAAGTGTGAATTAATTGCCAATCGTTTACGCACAATTATGGTTTCATGAATAATGGTAGCCTATAGACATTAACTAGAGTTATCACATACGAGGTCAATCAATCATGCGACGCATATAACTCCCTTTGAGTATCCTAGAGCAAAGTATTCCTTTTTATTTTTAACGTTATCATCAATGCTTTTACCTTGCGTTCCATAGAGACACTGTCGGCAGGTTTTCCACCTTAACTTCGTCGTAGATATTGATTATCTTCATAATATCAGTATATCTCTCGCTCTCGCTCAGGTGATACTGATATCAAAGCACTTGTATCGTAAATATACATATAATATGTAATTGCCAATCATCTTATATCTACTAGTCCACACAGTTGTAAATGGGTACCTTGTAAGGATTGAGAGTGACATAAACGCTGAGCGTCACATGACTGCACATGTTGTATGCTCCCTCGGGAGTTGAGATGGTAAAAGCAGTGTCATGAAGAACGATTTCCAATGATCAAAGGAAAACCAAAGTGCCTTTGAGCAGCGCTCTCTGAGCTGGACGTTGGCGCTATGCAAATAATAAGTATTATTATGTGAGCGTATTGACTTCGTCCTCGGTCAATATTGTTTTCCTCGGGTCTATAAAAATAGGTATTGACCTCATCCCCAGTCTATAATTGTATAGTATAGTATAGTATACTATATACGTTGATTTTAATACTCACCGAGACAGCCTTGACCTTCATAACCCGCATGACAACCATCGGGACAGTCTCCAGTCTGTGGGTCACAGAGGACTCCTCCAGAACACTGGCCACACGTCTCGTTACAGTTGTAGCCGTAGCTCCCAACACAAGCTGAAAGAAATGAACATAACACGGATTGAACCATTTTTATTATATTAAGATTGTAAAGTAATTATGTTGGTAGATGTTTTAACACAAGACAATATTAAGGACAATTGTTTGTTAATAGACACTTTTCATCATTGAAAAGAAGAGGAAAATCATTTTTTCCGATGTGACATTTTCGTCCTATGTTGGAACCATATGGACGTAAAACCTACAATCTAATATGCAATTGGCCAAAAACTTAATACATCTTATGTTTGCTATAAAAAGAAGTTCTTCTTCTTTATATGAATTAGGTCAAATATTCATTCAACCTACAGTCTATACAATAATCACGACTACCTAAATTTGTACAAAACAAAGATCAGTAGTCGTTTGTGCTATTGAGCAGAAAAAGAAAAAATAAGTTATGGACCCGACGGTTAAAGTAGGAATTAAAAAGCCACCAAACCTTAAATTAGCTATACAAACATATATCACCACTGTTCAATGTCGTATGTATTTGCATCTGTAACCGAAGCAGAAAGAAGTTTAAGAGCGTGGTCCATTAAGCCTTAGTTAGGAACCACAGACTTACAGCTCTGCAAAAAGGGAGGATGGACGTCTGAAAATATTAAAAAGCAAAGGTACCTTGACAAAAAGGTTTGAGGAATCCTTCTTCACACCCAGAACACTTCCCATCTGTCTTGTTGCACACTTCTTCGTTCAGACATCGCCCACAGGTACCATAGCAGGTGGAGCCGTATCTTCCATCTTCACAGGCTGAATAGAATAGTTTACATTCCTGTGTGAATTGAGCCTTCCTAAATGATTCATAAAAATCATAAAACAATAACAAATATCCCACAGTTATACCTAAATTAAGTGCCATTATGTACATTTTGCTTATGTAATCGCAGAGTTACAGTCCAATATATCTGCCCTATTGGTGACCTTTCTTGCATATTGGTGTCTTTATCCTGCATATTGGCGTCCTAGTATTGCATATTGGCGTTCTGGTTTTCCATATTGGCGTTCTAGTGTAAACGTGCCAAACACTTGCACGTGCGATGCTGTGAAACAAAAGATTTCAATAAAAACATTGTAAATGAATTTTATTGTATTTTCGAAGTAAAATGATAATGTGTTGGTCCAAAATGGGAAAACTCTTGGTGTAAACTTTGGAACATGTTGAGAATTAGTTGAACAGCTCTGATACGGTGAGATGCTGGTGAAGTCGGTCCTCTTTGAGAATCCATGTAAAAACTGAGCATTAGGGAATCTCTCCAATCTGAAATGAAATAAAAACGTTTTAAAATGTTGTTTCACCTACCAAACAGTATAATATACACACAGCTGTACGATAAAGTTGTAACTTGTGGTATTTATTTCAGCAAAACTCTTTAATAAATTCTCACGATATGCGTAGATACATTTATCGTAAGATTGCTTTGAAACTGGAGTTTGTTCTGAGACTATATTGTTACAAATTTCCTTAACTATTGTTGCCGTGTCGTTTTTTTAAAAGTTAAAGTGACATTGGTATGTTCTTTGAAACATTTATGTATACGTTATTTTTTTCTTATTTCACTAATTGCTGACTGTTATATCGGTATAGTATAGAAAACCGTAGAGATGGTTCAAAATGACTTTCATTAATAACATTTCTTAGTAGGTACATTCAATGTAAGAAGCCTTCATGACAATGTTGCTAACAATCATTAAATAACATCCGATGGATATTTACTTAGGAATCGCAAGGCTAAATTACATTTTTTACAAGCTGGAATTACTTTTAAAGTGACACAGAGTATCTTTCTTAAAATTTGTTTTGGTTTTGATAAGCTGCAAAATATCTTATGTGCTAATTGAAGTTCATATCTCATCACTGGACTTGCAAATATATCCATTTATGCATAAAATCTCTAAAATGCTTGATTTTATATAGAAATCAAGAAAACATCTCAAATACGTTTAATATTCGAAATTATGCATCCAATTAATCTACCTATTAGCCACAATACCTAATAAACACTATCGAATGGAATAGATCTTCCTGTCAGCTTATGACAAAGTTTCAAAATTACGTTTGGCGAATTTGCGCGCGCCACTCGAGCCATATTGTCCGGTTTTCGATCAAAATCCCGACTTTGAATGGCCGTATTTTCGCTCTAATGTACTGATTGACCTTTAACTTGTTATTTTCAGTAATAGTAAGTGGTTCCCGATGCAATAACATCGATTTCAAAATTTGACATATGTGATCCTATCAACATAGTTTTTAGATATAATATAGGCAATGAACTCGGACAGTAGCATGTTCGTAGGAAAATGAAGATATTTAGTGGAAAAAGAAAAAAACGAAAATGAATATTACACAACATAATACTTGCAACGTATTTGTTTTCACAAACAGCAGTTATGAAACGAACTAAACCTTTAGCTAAGTTATTTGAATCTTTTCCCTACCATAATGATGTTCATAAATGCACTGAAATTGCCGCATTCAGTTTTCGCGCATTATAATGTCGAGTCTGGTTGACCTTTTTAAGATTATAAATTCTTTATAAACTTAATTATATAAAAGGGGATTAGATTAGATAATTCGTTGAAAACGTGCTTCAACGTCTGAAACGAGCAAAAAGTAAATGCTATATAGAATATTAACATGATATTTAAGCGAGAAATATCATAAAGCTTACCTGAGAGATTTCATTTGTTGTTCCATACGTCATACACTATGCCCAATGTGTGACAGGAAATGCAAGCAACATGCGAGTATTTATACCTGTCCAATACTCCTTAAGCTCATGAGCCTCGTGCACTTGTTACGATGCACGCGCTTCATCATGCAGCCATCAGATGTAGGACGCCAGTATTGGTAGATGCGGTAATCACAAAACTAGCACGCCAATATGTTCGAATTTAGGTTTAAGTGGAATAAACTCCTCAAACTCGCTAATATTTGCGGGTCAGGTATCATCGTCGGCCTAACGGCCTCCGACGATACCTGACCCGCAAATATTGGCGAGTTTTCGGAGTTTATTCCTTACGTAAACAAGAAAATCCTTAAAGTAAACATTGAAATAACCAATAGGGAGACCAATAACCAACAAGGGAGATCAGCAAGTAGAACCAACTAAACTGTCACGTGCCAGTTGACTCATGGGGAACTATTCGAATGATATTTTGCACCTTTTGCATCAGTCATGCTAAATCAAAACGGTTGCAAAACTCCTCAAACGACACCAACAAACAGGCAAGACCTAGGTGAGGCCGGAACCGGAAGACAACTAACACAACAAGTTCAACGTATATGAATCATTCACTTGCACAAACCGCTACGTAACTGCGAAATCAAGCTGAAAGAAATGAACAGAACACGGTTTGAACCATTTTTATTTCATTTAGCGTTAAAAGTTATTATGTTGGTAGATGTTTTAACACAAGACAATATTAAGGACAATGCACATATTGTTTGTGTTACTTTCTCTTCACAGCAGGTGGCGTACAACACAATGCAGTATTAGGAAATTGTTTGATTAGAATTTGGTTTCGATTAAAAGTGGTATGATTCACTTTGAATAACGACGGGTACCAAATTAACTACTAATATGATTACCAATGTTTGTCACTAGTATAAGCTACACAATGTATATTGCAGGTAATAATGTTGAGTATGGATTGAGAATATCCCAGCAGTTTTAAAAAATAAAATAACATACCTGACAAACTTTTATAAGCAAATTATATAACTGCAGGAATATAGATTTTGCAGGATACTGAACTTTGAAATAACCAAATTTAAATAAAATGAGTACACAAAGACTTTAGAATTAACTTCGAGAATCTTTTAAGCAACCCATATGAAAGACTTAATCAAAATTATTCTTTATCATCAAAAACTTTGTTCAAAGGAGATATCCCTTGCGGAAGATCAAGCGATATCTCATTAGGGGATATCGTTTTGACAGTAGATTTTGAACAATGCCCTGTAATCAGAAATGAATGACATAACAAACGTTTAACATCATCAGTAATGATATCACAATGCTATGACGTCTTAAACACAATGGCGTGACAATGCTATGACGTCATGAACACGATGACGTCACTATGCTATGGTTTAAGAGTTTTAGGGCAATGCAGTGTTCAAAAATGTAAATTTTTCATGCAAATATGATAAAAAATTATTTTGGATGATAAATAGAATGTCACCCTCGTGTCTTCTGATATCAAATATAACAACACTCGTTGATAGAAGTAAAATATCCTCGGCAAGCCTCGGGTATTTGTCACTATTATCAACCTGTGTTGATATATTTGATATCAGAAGACACTCGGGTAAGATTCTCTATACATTATCAATGTAAAACAATGGATATCAAACAGAATGAAAAATAATATTTGGTACATAAGGCTATATTTTCAAAACCAACCGTCATGACAGTTATCTCCCTTCCATCCAGACTGACATCCTTCAGCACACAGTCCAGTCTGTTTATCACAGGGAGAGTTGTCTAAACACTGACCACATCTTCTACACTCTGATCCGTAGTGTCCTGCACTGCAACCTTTACAGAAAAGGAAAGCTATTAGAAACCTTGTTTTGATAATCAAAATTTCATATCTGGCGAATGTAAATATATGTAAAGTATCACTGTCAAATGTCATCTACTCTCAAATCACATAATTTGAAATGTGTGCTATCACGTATAGATATGTAGAATTGGAGCAGAGTCAAAGATGAGTTTGAACCCAAAGCACTATTTTCAAATATGTCTTCCCTACACATAAATTAGGTCAAATATTCATTTGATCTACAGTCTATATAGTCTATACAATAAGCACAACTACCTTGATTTGTATAAAACAAGTTTGTGCTCCTGAGCAAAAACAGGAAAAAATTAAGTTATGGCACCGACGGTAAGAATGGAATTAAAAAGCCACCAAACCTTAAATTAGCCATGCAAATGCATATCACCACTGTTCAATTTCGTATGTTTTTGCATCTGTAACTGAAGCAGAAAGAAGTTTAAGAGCGTGGTCCATTAAGCCTTAGTTAGGAACCACAGAGTTACAGCTCTGCAAGAAGGGAGGATGGACGTCTGAAAATATTAACAAGAGTCATCAGAAGATGACATATCCCACCGGTTCCACATGATCGTAAGATGTAAACCTTTGAAAGATAATTGTAAATTTTTCAATATAATATAAGCTAATATATATAAAACGAAACCTTTCATGAACAGAGTCCAAATAAGAGCCGTTTCCATGGAAATAATAAAAAATAAAATTTTCAGAAATGTGAAAATATCAAAAGGCACCACTTCAGTAGGTGGGCAATACACATGTCAAGTTTCAGAAAGATATGTGGACCGGTTTTTGAGTTCTGCTCCGGAAACGAAACCTTTCATGAACAGAGTCTATATAAGAGCCGTTTCCATGGAAATAATAAAAAATAAAATTTTCAGAAATGTGAAAATATCACAAGGCACCACTTCAGTAGGTGGGCAATACACATGTCAAGTTTCAGAAAGATATGTGGACTGGTTTTTGAGTTCTGCTCCGGAAACTAAACCTTTCATGAACAGAGTCCATATAAGAGCCGTTTCCATGGAAATAATAAAAAATAAAATTTTCAGAAATGTGAAAATATCAAAAGGCACCACTTCAGTAGGTGGGCAATACACATGTCAAGTTTCAGAAAGATATGTGGACTGGTTTTTGAGTTCTGCTCCGGAAACTAAACCTTTCATGAACAGAGTCCATATAAGAGCCGTTTCCATGGAAATAATAAAAAATAAAATTTTCAGAAATGTGAAAGTATCAAAAGGCACCACTTCAGTAGGTGGGCAAAACACATGTAAAGTTTCAGAAAGATATGTGGACCGGTTTTTGAGTTCTGCTCCGGAAACGAAACCTTTCATGAACAGAGTCTATATAAGAGCCGTTTCCATGGAAATAATAAAAAATAAAATTTTCAGAAATGTGAAAATATCAAAAGGCACCACTTCAGTAGGTGGGCAATACACATGTCAAGTTTCAGAAAGATATGTGGACTGGTTTTTGAGTTCTGCTCCGGAAACTAAACCTTTCATGAACAGAGTCCATATAAGAGCCGTTTCCATGGAAATAATAAAAAATAAAATTTTCAGAAATGTGAAAATATCAAAAGGCACCACTTCAGTAGGTGGGCAATACACATGTCAAGTTTCAGAAAGATATGTGGACTGGTTTTTGAGTTCTGCTCCGGAAACTAAACCTTTCATGAACAGAGTCCATATAAGAGCCGTTTCCATGGAAATAATAAAAAATAAAATTTTCAGAAATGTGAAAATATCAAAAGGCACCACTTCAGTAGGTGGGCAAAACACATGTAAAGTTTCTGAAAGATATGTGGACCGGTTTTTGAGTTCTGCTCCGGAAACGAAATTATTACGGACGGACGGACGGACGGACGGACATACAGACGGACAGGGCGATGACTATATCCCACGGTATTACATACCGGTGGGATAAAAAGCAAAGTTACCTTGACAAAAAGGTTTGAGGAATCCTTCTTCACACCCAGAACACTTCCCATCTGTCTTGTTGCACACTTCTTCGTTCAGACATCGTCCACAGGTACCATAGCAGGTGGAGCCGTATCTTCCATCTTCACAGGCTGAATAGAATAGTTTACATTCCTGTGTGAATTGAGCCTTCCTAAATGATTCATAAAAATCATAAAACAATAACAAATATTCCACAGATAACCTTTACTCTGTCGACAATAGTATTCGTTGATTGACAAGGTACAAAGGAATGTTGACACTTGTAACTACTCAAATAAAGCGATAACGGTTAAAGTGTGTCTTACAATCTTCAGGAACTTTATTCTGTCAAATTTAAGCAACAACTTCAATGTAGGTACCACCAGATTTTCCAGCAAATCAATCAGCAAAAAATATACAGGAATTTTCTTTTTGTAAAACATTTATGTGTATATTCATGGCTGTGAAAGGAAATCAGACAGACCAAGTTTGGTTCCTTTTTTAACAGTCAGAACCTATTGATATATTAATCCCCAATCTAGTTAAAACTAGCTGTAATGTAAACGACCCATAAGTCCTCACGTTACATCTAGCTACAAACCCACCTGATCCGTGTCGCGCATGCGCGGAAATCAGCCAAACTCGAAAATAACTTTAATTGTGATGATGCGTTCTTAAACCAAACTCAAGGTTTCAAGGAAATGGATGATTTATAGTAAATATTTCAGCTGTCAGAATATCTTCATTTCAATCTTTTTAAAGTAGTAGGTTGCATTTTATTGATGTTTTAGATACTCAGTTATTCGGATCCTTCAATTACTCTTAGGCCATTCCAATAAATACCTCTTTAGCTTCTGTTGAAGCCTGGTTAAAATGTTTGTCCCATCAAAGGTTTTTGCTGAAGAATACACCCAAATATTTATAAAATAAAATTGTCTCCAGTCGCTGTTCTTTAAAATTGTGCCATGTTTCAGTTTTAGATAATTTCAACTCATTTTATATACCATAACATCTAGATCTTTTCACCGTAAGTTTCTATTCATCAGAATGCTTTTCTAATTCATATATTTGTTTTTGTAGACCCTAACTCATTTATGAAGATGGGAAATAAAAAGGACTCAATACTCACCCCTGTCTAACTCCTAAGTAACTATTTAAAGTGTCAGGTATATCATTATTATTCTTAACACATACTTTAACATTCTATAACAGCTTATTCGTTTTTATAATCGTATGTGAACTTGGTAAATTCCATAACTTGTGCCTATCAATTGAGTCAAATGCATTGGCAAAGTTAACAAAAAGTATATATATATAAAATATAAAACCCTTTATATCTAGATCCTTTTGTATGAAGTTTTGTAGAGTGAAAATATTATCGATGGTTGAGTATCCATCCCTGAATCCCGCTTGTTCTTCACTTATTTTGTTCAAAGTATCTGCCAAAAAATCTAACCTTTTGTTGATGATATACATCAATACTTTGTCAAAGATGCTAAGAAGAATGACAATAATCCCAAATCGACCATGCTTCAGGAAGTTTTCCATTTTCTAAAATCACATTGAATATTAATTCCAAATATGGTAGAAAACTTTCTGTTGAGTGTTGAAAGAATTCAGGGATAGTATGGTCTGTATACCCGGAGCTTTATTACATTTAATATTATGTATATTATCGAGAATTTCTTCTCTGCTAATAGGTTCTAGTATCTCAGTGACACATTGCATATATGTATCTGTCGGCGATAGAGCCTGGTTTTCATACAATTCTATGTCAATTTTAGTATCATTCGTATCAGAAGTAGAACATAAATCCTTGAAGTAGTCATGCCGTTCTTTTATATCAATATCATTTGTATTGTCATGATTGCCTAAACGTTTAAGTTCAGACCAAAACTGTTTTGAATTATTAATACTTTTCAATAGTATTTATTGTCTGTCATTGAAATAAGCCTGTCACTTTCTTTTACAAATTGCAGTATTCTTGTTTCTAATATTATGGTATTCACGAAGAGTCTCAATGGTTTTGCTTTTTCTAAAGTGGTTTAAAGATCAACATCTTTCTTTTTTCAGAATATTGTACTCAGGAACAAACCATTTTCATGTATTTACCCTTGAGTCATTTCTTTTTCCAAACTGCTTTTCTTGCTTGAAGCAGCTAAACATAAATCGTCTGCTCCGTAATGGATTCTCATTTCGATATCAGACATTGGATAATCAAGTAATTCCTGAATTGAATCAGAGAAGAGATTATCTGTAAATTTTTGTAACTTTGTGTTATCCAATATAAACCTGAATGATTTATTCTTATGTTCTTGCCTATCAGATGGAACGTGTTGATTATGAAGCGCACGTAATTTCAATGTAAAAGGGAGGTGGGGGTGATTCAGAGCGAGACTCTATCCCAAAATCAACAAGAAAAGCCTTTAAAAAAGGCACGGTTGATGCCACAGATGAAAGTTTTTTATATACTTTTATCAACGAGTGTTGGTTTATTTTATATCAAAAGACACGAGGGTGATATTCTATTTATCATCCAAAGTCACTCTTTTTCACATCTCAGAGAAAGAATTTACATCTCTGAACACAACTAAAATAGATTTTCAAGACAGTTGGACAGCGTTGACAATGAAAGGATACTGCAAAATGTACTGCCAAAACGATATCTCCTAGGCGCCATCGCTTGATCTCTCAGAAGCCATGATCGTTAATTATTAACAGGAGTATTACAGATACTAAAAAAACAAAATACCCTCCGATCATCTGACGAGATTTGATTCCGGATCCTTATGATCCGAAGTCGAAAGCGTTATCCACTGAGTAAGCAGGCCTGATAGCTAAAGTTTGGAACCAACGATATATGTAATATTCTAAATATAGCAACTAAATATTTTCAGTAGCTCTGGTGATAAATACATGTTTTCGACGTAACCATTTAATCGTTAATCGTTAATTATAACTTGCAACGTAGCAATAAATGCTCCACATATTAGTAAACATTAGACTTGTCATGTCACCAGCGTACTTACAGAAACATTTCTTTTAATTCGCCAGGCGAGCCAAACCTGCGAAATTAAATCGCGTGGATTATAAAAAAAAGGTGGATTTTGCGATTATTGAATGCAAAATAATGTTCTTATCTAGAACAAATGTAGACTCTTCTTCATATGAAGTTGTTTTTGATTGACTCTGTTAACACTTATCAGCATCTTGAATATGAACTATTATTACTCTTTTAATATAACATTTAAAGTGAAATCATATTCCACAGTTTAATGTGCCAAATATTTTATATTACCCACATGGTGACGTAATGCATTTTTTGCTACAACTCTGTTCATTGGTCATTTGATTTGGATACAGCACATGTGATTGGCGCGGCTTCCTATACCAACAGTAATATAAGGTTGATGCCTTTGGGCATCAACCAATAACACTATCAAACAGCTATGACATAATCGATGACACTTGCCCAATCGCCGAAATAAGGTCATCACTGTTATTTAAATTCAAAATCAAATGCAAGCATGACGTCAAATTTCAGCAAAAGTGATGGATGCACTTTTTTCAGCCTTAATACTTCACCTCAACTTCACGTATTTATTGAGTAGTACAACTTCCGGTTTTAAGAAGACCAGTCGATGAAAAGTCAATGCTGCAGTTTATGTAAGGTTTGGAAACTTAAGTGTTGTTATTTGGCGTTTGGGCACTTTGTTCACGGACCGTGGCAATGTTTATTGCTGTCAAAGTAAAAAAGTAGAAGCTTTAGGTTTCAAATTTATATAATAGGCAAAGTGTTTGATTAATACTCGGAAAACGGCGTACGTTAATCATCTGACCAAAATGTTCAAAATACTTCGATCGACATATGGTTTTCTACCTGGATCGGACTCGTCGATTGACGTATGATACGTCAATTTCAGGATTTCCCAAACCTGATTACTCTTCTCTATGTTCCGACGTGCTCTGTTCTTTAAAGTTCTCGTTTAATGCAAGAAATCCAGGTCCAGGTATCCAACCATTTCCTTACGTCATCTTATATTCCCCCTAAAACGTGCTACTGCCCCTTTAATACTTTTTCAACTTATTTTACTCAAATAAGTGATGAATTTGACCCAGACGAAAGAGATTTTGAAGATAATGTGTCTGATGAATGTTTTCGTGATACTGTTTTAAAGCAACAGGACTTGATTCTATAGAGAATCATAACCACCTGATGCAATTTGATTTTCTTTTGCTTTTAGACCACTTCGAATTCAATCTTTTTATCATGTATTTTACTTGAGACCTGGCTTACAGGATGAAAATGCAATATTTTCGTAAAATAGTAATTTCGAGGACAATACTAAGTTTCATTTATATGACAGCTTACTTTATATGTTACAAGGAATAAAGATATGTTTTTGAAAATATAAACCTTTTATGTCTCATGAATGTTTCTAATATCAAATCTATCTTTTTTAATAGAATAACTTGTCTCCTGTTAGACAAAAAGCTATTTAACATGACGAATGTCAGTGTATATTTACAGTAATATCTTTGACATTTTAAAGTTTTAATCTTATGTACCCATTATGACAGGATTTCTTTGGCACTATATTCATACTCATATCGAAGTACGCATCCATATTCAATCCTCTGCACCATTGCATTAACTTCAGATAAAATTAACACGTAATCACACAATTTGTTACTTACCAGTCTGACATCCCCTTCCTTTATATCCGTCCACACATCCACTTTGACAGTGACCCCTGACCTTATCACACACTTCATCCGGTTTCTTACAGTTACAGTGTTTATTGCACTTCTTTCCAAATAAACCATCAGCACATTCTGGAAATAGTTTTTGTCAAACAGAGAAGCGGATTCATGTTGCATTGACGGGTTGACACGTAATCACCAGTGTAATACATTCATTTAATATGATGGAGGTAAATGAGTTTCATCTCTCATGTTCCGTTCACAATAAGAACCCTTTGAATTTGCGCTCAATTCTCTTACGTTTTTACTGTAAATGATTGCTAAAATCCGAACATTTATTTCTTTATTTCAATCTGTGACGTCATCCTATTTCTATCTCTCTCCGTTTGTTTCACTAATTGGGTGTTGCTAAAGTCATCAAGATTATTTTTCTTTAATCATAATAATTCAAAGTTTTTTAAAGTACGTCTTTTGTTTACAAAAAAGCAATGGTTTGATTTTAGTAAGATAATATTTTTGTTTTTCTTGTTTACGTCATACTAAGGGGACTCACCATCTAACATGTCCTCTTTAAATGGGAATTTGCGTCTGCAGTTTCTATTTCTACTTGTTGTCGAGATAACATTTCAGGTTACATTAGATGTATTTCCGCATTCCATAAATTTGGAGTGAACGGAAATTGACAAGAGTATACTATTTACAATTTTACTTGAAAATTCAAGAGTACAATCAAAGTTTTGGTCAAATCCAATATAAAAGACTTTACTATAAAACTTTGAACAGTCTTAACTTACCATAAACTTCCACTTCACAAAGATTGAGGATAAACTCATCCTGGTATGCTGTTATCAGAACTTTACTTCCATTGATCGGTGTTGTACATTTTATTGATAGAGGAGGATCCAGTGAGTCCCGATCCCCAGGAGACTGCGTGTAACAAGGCTTTCCATCGACTGTGACCGAGAAACCTTCCATTCTTTTTTTAGTATCTGTAAACAGGAGTAATCTTTTTTTCGGTAAATCACATTTCCTTGCTTGTATATGCTGTCAATTCTGACAAATGCTTGGAAAAAATGTGTAGTTAATTGACTGGAGGCATACCTGCTGTATACTAAAGTTTCCTCACATCATAATCTCACTACATATGCGAGAAAAACACTTTAGTAAGTTGCATGTTAACCACTATCTACAAGCAGTGATGCGATGTCAGCAATGATTGTGTTACTTGTTAGAACTTGCTTGACTTCATCTTCCTACGCATAGCCTAAAACGCCAGTATCCGAATTGTCAGATTTTTTTGCAGACCCCTGAATTTTCTGTGTTGATATCAGCGACCTTACAGGCGTTTCTTAGCAACCCCCTGTTACTTTCTGATTGGACTATTGCTTTCTCTCATAGTACGCTAGAGAACAAGCACAGAAAACTCAAGGGTCGGCAACAAGGAATAAAACTGACAGTTCGGAAACTGGAGTGTTAGGCTTTGTGTTGGTAGATAACTAGACGTGGGCACATGCCACTATTAGCTAGGTTTTAATTTGGTAACTTGGTAATTTGGTAATGCATATATTAAGAAAAAAAGTACACAAATATACCTTCGTTTCTTTGTTTAAACAGAACATAACAATTCAGCAACCTTTGATGAAGAATTAATCTAAGACTGCTGATGTTTGAGTATAAATATATACAACTGTTAAATCTTAATTCTATAAATTTAGCCATTTACTTTTTTTAATGGTTCAATTGTAGCAAATGCTAAGTAATAAAATATTTTATAGGTACCTTTAACACATGAACTGATGTACCATAAAACACAATTAGTAAACAAGCTCTAACGTTGAAGAGATTATGTACTGCCGTTCAAAAGAAACTTTACCACATTTTTGATAATTTTAATTAAAGAACGAAAAACGATAGAAAGTACATCTTATCAATCCGTCATTTCCAACATCAACCAATCAACATTATACGGGGAAACTCCTTTTTTCCATGTTAATATGTTATTTTATACACAAAATACTGTCAACGTTAAAGTTTTTATGACATCCTTAACAGAACGGACAACAGACAATAGTGGTAAATAAGCAGATTAAACAGGTATTAGCACGATTGCTTCACCTGTCTCGTAATAAAACATGACAGTTTTGAAACATCGTAACTGATTGCGCAATTATGGGGAGTCGAACTTTGTATTAAGCACTCTTTGGCCATGTCATTACAAGGATTGGGGAAAGGATGTTGTTTTGAGAATAAACATGTCTACCGCCCATCAAACTAGATCCAATGATCGATTCAATTAAACTTTAAGAACTTGTCATATGCAATGTATGTGCCTTGAATTGCAGCGGTAAATTACTTGCTGACTTGACTATCAACCATCTATGTACGACTACACCGACGACACAATTTCGGCAGTAGATTTAACGATCAGTACCCGGGACATCGCTAATCAGATCGAAAAGGAGGTCTGTGATGATCCATGGGGAAGTGATCATTTCAACTTTTCTATCACTTTAAAAAGCTTCCTTCAAAATAAAACCAAGGAACAAAATTGCCTCCAAAACCAAAAGTTTTCTTTCGAAAAGGCTGTCTTGAATAAATTTGAATTGCTCTGCGAAGAAATATACCAAGCAACTCAGACCCCCAATCCTTTTCGGATAACCTTACTGAAGCCAACATCACAGCTGTAAAACCTTCCATACCTTTCACTTCTCCTCAAGCACATTTATATAAACGCTCTGTTCCCTGGTAGTGAGAAGAAATTAGATAGATACGTATACTTTACAAATAGGCTTTCAATAAAGCAAAACCCGATATTTCACGTCTTCGCGTAAGACAATTAAAAAAGCACCACACACTTACTAAAGAAAGATTGAACAATATTTTTAGTCGACCTGCATTATGTTCTCTCAATTCTTTCAAAAGTTGAATACATGATTTAATTCTAGCAATATATGAATCATTAGCTGTCTTAAACATTGTTGACATGAGCTTTGACTCATTGTTGAAATAAACATTTCTATTTCAAAATTGATGTGCTGAGATTAAAGGAAAAGTCTTTATTGTCCAAAATACGTATTCATGATTAAAGATATAATGACATGAATGCAAAGAAAAAAATGAGCGTTTTCGCTTTGTGACTTTTTTGTTATAATGTTATAATGTATATTTAGTGGAATGTTATTGCAGGTAAACACTGGTATATAAGCACAACAGGGATTAACTTGACAGCTCGTACCAGGATAACGAAGATCATCCCGTACTGCAACACAAAACGTCCTCACGTTTCTGACTGAAAACACAACTGTTGTAGGATTTCAAGAAATAATATCCGCGAGTGATTCAATGTAACGTTTGCATGAAAAAATAAAAATTGAAATCTTGTCATATTTTTCGTACGGAACATAAAATCGTCACCTAAAGTTGATTCTTATCATATTTACCTGCGGAGATATCAAATATCAACCTTTTATGCCGTCTTCCAACCCCATAACATTTATACGGATGTGATTTCTTTAATATTACTAGTGGCAGAGCCGAGAGTCATATTTAAACAAAACCACCAACGTGATTTTTATCCGAGGGAGGATACTGAAAGTCGAGGCGAAGACGAGATTTTCAGTACCCGGACGAAATTAAACTATGATTTAGCTAAATGTATGACGTCATGAAAGTTTGGGTATCTCATAACTCCCTAGGTAGATATCGAGATATCAGCCTCCGATGACGTCAGGTCCGGTTGATATGAGATATAACCTGTTAGCTGTTCAATAGTTCCCCCCTAAAAGTTTATCAGTAGGTACCTTACGTTGCCATGAGAGTTGTGATTCTATAAAACGGGTTTCATACTTGAATTTGGAAAGTAGATTTTGATGTGGTATATCTGATGTATCTGACCAAGATCCACTGTCCACCAGGCCTGGCTCTGTCCCACATCTGTGTGTGTACAAGTGCCGGACCAGTACCTTGTGCTCCCTATTCCATCAACAGCCAGAGAGGAGTCCTTCTCTCCACATTTAGCTCTTTTGTTAGCATTATCGGCCCAGCTACAGTCATCGACGGTACTGCTTTGGTCAGTGCCTTTATCTAGTGCCAGGTTATCTGAAGTTATAATTGGTTACCACATGAATGATATAAATTCAAGTATAAATTCAAGTTTTATCATTATTACTTTTCAGGAAAATGGTAATACGTAACCGAATGAAAAATAACGTGTGTTTAGACATGAGTTTAGACCATCTGCATATCCGGTATTTGAAATAGTATACCCTTTGCCTTTGGTGATTTTAAGTCTGTTAAATGATCAATAATATAACCACAGACGTAATTGACTGAAAAAGGACACAGTTGTCAATTCGTCAATGATTGGGCTTGGTTCCTTAGGCTTTTAGTCTTACAAAAGGTTTCATTACCTTTATAGGCCGAATAGGTTGAAAGTAAAAGCTGGAAACAGGCATGAAGGGACGGACAGTGTCATTTCTGTTCCAAAATAATTACTTTATTATGTTCATACAATCAGCTACAAAATGTCTTGTAACGCCATTTAAAAGGTGTTTAAGATTCAAAAATCTTAAAATTGATATATACACTTCTATCTCGTTGAACAAAATCTTTATGAAAGACATTTTCAAAATAATAAAAACAATCTGAATGCACAAGGGGTAATTAGGGATATAAGTAATTCCCCATATTACAACATCCTGATATATGTATATATATCAACAGATCACGCATGTCTTACGACACTCTTGTATATGACCGGATCTTGGATGGTGTACCAGCCCTCATATTCTAATTGTTGCAGGTCTTACAGCGAGGCAGATTTGTTACTTTTGTTGCCATGAGTTCTGTACATCGTTTAGATGGACATGTCAACTGTGAGAAATCCTTCTTTCAGAATAATGGACTGGGATTTAAAAATAATTTGTATCAGAACAATACCCAAAGTTAAACACGTGTTTAGCCCAATGTGCTGTGTGTTAAACACGCTGAGTTCAGTTAAATATAGGTCGGGTTTGAAGAATAACAAAGAAACAAAACAAATCATATCAATATATTGTTTGCTTTAAAAAAGAATTATTTAAGATCATCATTTAGACACATTATGATAGGCATACGACGTACACACGATTAATGAGAGCTCATTGAACAGTGCTGGGGGTAAACAAATCGTGCTTTTCAGCGAATCGATTTGTTTGATTGTAAAATTTCTCAAACGTTACACCACGAGTTTTAGTAGCTTGTGTGTCCACCTTTAGCATTGAAGCAGGCAGTGATACGTCTCCTCATCGATGACATCATACGTCTGATGACGATAGTTGAAAACATTTTCAGCTCTCCCCTTAAAGGCATTTGCATCTCATTTATCGTCACATGCGGCCCATGGCGGTTCCTTGTTAGTCTGTCAAGAGGGTCCCATAGCTGCTCTCTTGGGTTCATGTCAGGGAAACAGCCAGGCCATGGCAGACCATGAACTTTGTGACGCCTATTGTAGTCTCTCACGTCGATGTTGGATCATTTCTCTGATGGGATGGTAAGGTCTGATACCTGCAGAACAAAGTCTATGTAGTACTGTGCGTTGACTGATGCGAATTCTTGAGCTGTTGCAGTCCTGGGCTTGTCCTGCCTGTTTGTTTGGAGGAGCCTGGCCAAAGTTAAAGCCTTGCACCAGAGCCTTCTTGCAATCTATACCTGTGTTGTCCCATTTCCTGCATTCTTACAGCATGCTCTAGCTCCCCTCCTGTTAGTTTTGGCAGTTCCTTTTTGTGCTTTCGTCAGCTATGTATCAAACCTCATGTATTGGCATATCTATACTCTACTACAGTACCTGCATTAAAAACTGATGACTGAAAACGTGTTTCACCATTTTTACGTTAGTCATGACACCGTGATGTGATTACTCCCGTATCCTACTCAGACAATGCTTTTGTGAACAAATTTTGTTCACTTTTTACGAAAGTTGTTTTCAAACAAATTGATTTTACGGCCCTATACTTTATTTTGCCGCTTAGTTTATAAGATTTTAGGCCCTCAATATTACAAGTTATTGTGTTTAAATAAATCTCTAGTTGCATACCCTACGATAAGCAATTTGTATATCGCACTAGACATATTTTCAGTTTTAACAATTAATTGCATAAAATGATTAATTTATTCATGATTAGAAAGGAGTCTAAGACAAATCATTCACTGCAGATCTAGGTTTGTTTCTCAAAATGTTATGTTACGAACAAAGTATCTGTAAATGTATGGGTGTTAGACTTAGTCGATGTTGAATAATGTAAGCGGTCTTAAGATTTGACATATATATATGAATTCGAAATATATTTCATTCAGAATACAGTTTAATTTAAACACCGGGTCTCTGAAGGCCGAAATGATATCTTGATTGATACATAAATAAGTATGCAGTAAACAGTTATTTTGAAAAAAAATATCTTTACATTTTATATATCAAGTCTCTTTCATAAATACAGTCATACCAGAATCTTAAATGCATGCATATTACGATCGCAGATAGTCTATGAAATATAATATCGTCTATTACATTCACCGTCCTTGATTGGTTCGATCCTCGTTGCCGTCACAAGGGGAGTCTACGAGTCCTACACAACCCTGACATGATGTTGTCATTATTTTATGAAATTAAGCGCAATAGCGTCACACAAGGGGAAAGTCTATTAGAACTTTATTCTTGTAAACAGTCGCATACATTGTTTGTGGGACCGAGGCTTCCATAGGTACAGTCTTCATTCGGAGAAATTTATTTCTTTAAATAATATACTTGGATTTTCGTGAAAAATAATGCGTTATGCTTCTAAATGGGCCTACACATCGATACAGAGTCAACTTCTTTTTATGTTATGAAAGTCATTTGCTGAAATGTAATCTTCTCACTTTGAATATTGACTACAGCCATCACTGTTGTCTTGCATTGTCAAGCATGCATGTACATGCAACGAATTTGGCATATCAGGAATTGTAGGAGAAATACTGAAGAGAACCGAAAATTTTCATAAAGTTTGAACACTGTCCTTTCATCTTAAGTATTTGTTTTATCTTATATGTTTACTTTAATTCCACAGTTGGTAAACCAGGTAAACTTTCAAAATGTCTAATTCTCAAAAGAAAAAAATCATCTACTCACATCTCTGGCAAGTTGGACCGGACCATCCTCTTGTACAACCGGAAGATCTGTTGCACTGAGGGGCGCATCCTGATGTACAGTGACATTCGAGAGCTTCTGTTGTTTTGTAGGAAAGAGACCCTGGAATGATAGACCATAAGATAACATTATAAGAAAAGAATTATATATGTGTTTTTCGAAGTACTTAGTTAACTACCAGAGGCTAGTCGATATTGGTATACATTCGAAAATAAAAAATATACCTTATCTCCCATAAATCATTATATTATCATATTTACAATGTAGGTGTTTCAATGTCAGAATTCTGTAAAGTTTAGTTTCATAAGTACATTGAATTCAATGATTTATTATTGTAACAAAAAATGAAGTGCAAACAAAGTTTGTTCGTGTAAAATTGTTATATTTTAAGTCACTCAATCTGCAATGTTGCATATTCTTGAAATATTTCGGATAGAGTATATTTAGTTTCACATAGACAAAGAAATGAATAAAACGGCTGTAGGGAAAAATGCAACAGGAAAATACTACATTTAAGTATCGGCTCATCTAATTGACTATGTGTATGCTGTCGTTTATAATGATATTAATTAGCTGTATTGACACATTGGGCTTTTTTTTCTATAATATGCCATTCATGAAAAAAAGCAGTGAAGTCCAGTCATTGAGTCAATAAAATTAAAGAAAATTGCTTGGATATGCGACTTAAACTTTTAAAATTATGACAAAGCTGAATATTGCTCTTGTAAAAAAAAGTAATGTTATGGTAAATTTACAAAATTCTTATCAAAATGATAGAAATATATACAAACAATGAGGAAATAACTATAAATTGTCAATCAATGCCTTTATATAGCTCTAGTGACCACGGATTTTGTTTTATCACAACTTGCACGTTAACAGATTGTTTGAAAAAGCATTTTATTCTTAAAGAAGAAAGTTATGAGCAAAACATAATTTGTTCAGCAATCGTCAAAAACACAAAATATAGCGGACATGTATCACAATGAATTACGTGTACTAAAATCATATGAAATTAATATTTAATGTCATACTTGATTAATACTGATTTGAGATTAACTTTTCCTATGTCTTTGAAGATATGTGTCTTCTTTACATAGTCTACAGACACAAAAATATAACAAATGATCACATACGTGCATGAATTAAGCAATTTCCCTTTTTAATTGATTTTTGAATTGATTAGTTTAGATTTGAGGATATCAAAGAATATTTTAGACAATAAGCAATCGTTTCAAACGAATTTTTGATCAATATACTTGATTAAGACATAAAACTTCCGGTGATAAAGAGAATAACATGGTTGACAACTTATGTGCACTGGTTATCAAAATCGATAAAAAAAACAATATCAAAAAGTGAAAAAAACATTTCACAGTATGCTCAGTATACGAAACCAGGGATGTTCGTTGTTTTCGTTGTAAAAAGCTTGTTAACGAATTTTTTGAAGAAAATATCAGGCTGTGTCTGTTTCAATCATGCACGGGATTGATTGAATATCTGCTTATTCTCCACTTTTCATCTGGACGTGCTTATCTTGACGTACGAAGTTGTCATCAATATGTTTCCTCATTATCACCATTCCAACTTTTAAGATGCCTTGCAAAGAAACTACTACTCACAGTTCAGTACGGCCCCTGTCAGGAGACAGACAAGTGATATCCACTCTAGTGTGAATCTCGCCATGGTTTGTTTCTCTCAACGAGGAAGTAAAGCTATCTTTAAATGTAAATGTAACAATAGATAAAGAGGATATACCCAACGTTATGACGTAGAGGTGATTGTGAAGATAGGAAATGTACAATACACTTTTAAAACAATTGAGAGTTAGTTGGAATCCGTTAGAGAAATATGTATTTATAGATTCCAATTGTTCATATTATGTTTCCTCTTTCCAAGAGAAAAATAAACTTCATAAATGAATAGTTTTATTTGTTTCTTTCTGTAGCTGAGGGTTATAAAGATTATTGATTTTGAAGAAACTTTTATTCTTCTGGTCAATTAATGAAACTGTATCATTGTCCGAAATTATGGTCTTTGAGTCATTTTTATTTTTCATATGTTTTCAGAGATTTTGGTAATTTGAGTTATGTTTTGCATTTGGAAACTTCATTACTTAACTTAATTGCGATTAATGTATTTAAGGTTTCATGGAAACGAATGTTGTCTTGAGTTGATGAGAATTATATCTTCAAATGTTGCTTTTATATCTACATCGGAATTACTTGTAACATCTTTATTGTGTTTCGTCAAAAGGTATACATTTTGAGAATGACAGATTCAGGATTCAGGGCAAAATATAATTTTCCTATATATCAATTTGACTCCTTTTAGTTATCTTTACTCCAAAATAAACATAATTTGCATTTTGCCATGTATTGTTAACCTCGACAAGGGCCATACCCAGTGATTTAAAAAAATATTATACTTTATCGCGGAATAAATAAATGTCATTTGCTATCCGTGTATCTGATTCGCTGAACACTGTAACAGAAATTCAGTTCATACCTGCATAAACTTAATTTCGTGACGTCACATCACATTCAGCCACGCCCATTCACACTTAGCCACGCCCCAAATGACGGAACTATTCGTAAACTAGCGTTTTTTATGCTGTACCAGTTCGCGAGAGTTCGGTAAAAAGACAAAAAATTACAAACAGCTAATATCAAATCAATATTTTATAGTTTGTTTTATAAATGGCACAGCTTCATAACAATACACCCGGTCGTTTTCCCTCTCCCGCAGTCGCGGCTGTTGCAAGGGTATCGGCCATTGAATGCCGCAGTTTCTAGCTTTGTTTCTCAACAAGATTAGAGAACTGTGCCGTTTAACATAGACTTAATTCGATTTGATCTGATTGCTTATCGTCCAACTTTTAAGCCACATGTATGGCACGTCCTACGATAGTCTAATCGGCTATTTTCATACCGAATCAAACAGTCGCGAGTTTGTGTTTATGTACAACGGTTGACACTAGGAATGTCAAGGCCACGTGACAAGACGTTGCGTGATTCCGTTGTGAATTTTCATTGGCTGGTAAACTAGTCGTAGGCGGAGCTAAAATAATAATGACGTTTTGATTGACATTTTATCTCTCTTGTTTTGTTGAGAGTTGAATTCGTTCGCGTAAATAGTGCAGTCCTAGTTGTTGCATTGTGGTTATTTGGAGCAAACAAACGTATTAAAACATCGAATTTGTGTATATTTATTTATAAGAATTGACTTCAAAATTTATTAAGTTCATGGAGGTATAAACTTAAAAACCGCTGTGCAAACTTCGCGTAAATCCGCTACGCGGATTTACACAGTTTGCACAGCGGTTTTTAAGTTTATACCTCCATGAACTTAATAAATTTTGAAGTCAATTCTTAAATAAGGGCGGGCTCCCCTTTGATCTTTATGCAAACAATGCTAGACTGAATATTAAGTATGAATATTAACAGTTCTTGGAAATTTTATTTCTGATTTGTATTGTCTCAAAATTCTCACATATATGTATGTGTTTATGAGAAAATGGTTATTCATCTCGCCATCATTGATGTTTTCCAGGAATTAAAATCATTTTCAAAACGGACAATGCGATCTATACTTATGAATACGGTTGTAACGGCAACAAGTACGGAAGCCGACACTTTCAGCCCCTTACATCCTGGTTTGTATGTTTGTATCTGCTATAAAACAACGCGAATCTTTATCATTTACACAACCTGTATTTTACATTATCTTTGTCACAGATACCTTTTCTTAAAATCGTAAAGAAGAAGTAAAGATAGTCTTTCTTAAAATGTAACCCACATATATTGATCTTAACCATCCATGCTTAAACATGCTATATTTACATGTGTATTTGACACATTTCATTGATAATAATTCATGCTTTCGATTTGTGTATTACAAATATTACTCCACAGATGAATTTAGGATTATCTCTTTCGTGGTCATGCTATTTTCGATATTCAGTAACGATCACAAATGAAATAAACTGACATAATGGTTTGAAAAGTAATTAAACCAGGGCTAATGTAGCTAGTCAATACAAAATTGAGTTTTCAAGGATGTGTCAAGTAATTTTGTGAACAATCTAAAATGTATTGCCATAAGTGTTAATTGTATGCTTTAACTACAGTCGAACACGGATATAGCAAACGCGGAGATAGCGAACAATAGGATACAGTGAACACATGTCCCCTCAAAAGGATGACAGCTAAACGCGAGTAGCGAACACCGGATATAGCGAACTAAATTCGTTGGTCCTTTGGAGTTGCTTATTTCCGTGTTCAACTGTAATTGTTTTTAAGTAGCTACGTAATAGTTAGACCATTCGGGCCTGTTGTCTAATCGTTTAAATGGTTAGTTAGACCACGAGCGCGTAGCGCGAGTGGTCTAACTAACTATTTAAACGATTAGACAACAAGGCCCGAAAGGTCTAACTTACTTAGATCATGGCAACAAACGTAATTTATAAAACATCAAAAGATGATATTATTTTTGTTGAAATGACTGCGAACTACATGTATTTGACGGCGACCGTGTGACACAAGTAATTGACATCAAAACAAAACCATAGAGCTCGTGAAATTTGCGTTAAGACGCAACCTCACGATTCACGTGCAGCTTCAGTTTCGACATGTGCATGCTGTGATTTTGTCATTTGGACAAGGGACATGGAAAGGATCGGACGTAAATTGACAGCTCTACCTTATGCATGTGGGCCCTTAGAAAAGAAGTGGTGCTTGTAAATATGGTGAGTATTAAAACGATAAACAAGTAATTAACAATCATAGTTTCATGAAACAGTAGTATAATGAGTTGAGATATTATTTGAAGTCCATATTAAAATACATGTACTCAGGTATTAATAAATGGCGACGTGGCGGACATCCAATTTGACCGTATGTGGATAAGAACTGTTTCATACTGTTCGCATTTGTAACCTCTATGTAAACATTGGAAAACCTGCGTTTGAAATGTTGTTATTCCATAATTGAATCAGAATATGAAAGTCTACAGTCCTAATTTCGATATTTTTTCATTTACAGGTGTCGGGGTAGTCTAGTCACAGTGCAATCATCTCAATGATATTACACGAATTGCTTAAATACGGATGATGGATGCCGAAATTCGACGGAGGAGATCCTACGAAATGCATTTGAAGGGAAGATTTTGAAATCAGGCTGAACATGCTTTTCTGCTTAATGACCCAAAATGCTGCTCATCTGTAAAATCAGTTTTATGTTATAAAATGCATATTTTTGTAATGTTGTTTCTAATAGAAGTTTTTTTATCACAACATCGTCTTGATCATAAAAAGTAGTTCCGTCCGTGGTATAACTGAAATTGACGTTAGTTATACCATGGTTCACAACTAAGGAGCCATGGTCTAACTCACTGTTTTAAAAACGGTTAAACGGTCTCTCTTACAACACTATATGGTTAATTGACAAATTCTGATACTGCCGATCGAATGCCCTCTTCTTCGTTCCCAAATGCATTTGCAGTAATCGACGTTAATCGTGTATCAGAAAGATGACTTTAGTTTATATTGTGGCAATCCGTACAGGCCTAGAAGAAAACTTTCAAAACCAAGGTAATGAGTACAGCATCTATGATTTATATTTAAATGGAACTCCATCAATGAAACATATACAAATAATGTGTCGAATTGTTAAAATTCTTTCGGACGTTGAAAAGAGGTTGATAATCTAGTGCATTTTTACCAGGGTGTGTGAAGTGGTTCATGTACATAGCCCGGGTTCGAATCCAGGTAAAACACCCAGTCTAAGTCAACCTAGCATCAATATTACCCGTTTCACGAGTCTAGCAAGGCCTATATAGCAGAGGGTCGCGTCAGCCGACCTTTCTGCGACCTATGACCCTCCAACGTTATATTTGCAAAGGCAGACTATCGTGGCTTAGTAAGATGAGTTCTCATTGGTCAAGTCGATACGTGGGCTGACGCGACCCTCTACTAGATTTTTCTGGACTCGGTATAGGAGTGAAAAGGATAATATGGAGGCTAGGTTTACTTTGCTTGGTAAAACACCAGAATTTTCTAACTTGTTTCTACTTCTTCTAACTTCTACTTGGCTATCTGTATAGCAGGAGATGCTGGATTGTGCACATTGTGACCATTTCCTGATTTTATGCTAGGTACGGGTGTAAGGTTTTCAGTTTTGTTTAAGGACCGCAATATATCATTTAGTTTCATTTTACGTCGTACTAATTGGATTTTGTGCTAACAGGCACTAAGTGGGCAATCTTAAATTGTTTGCTATGTTTTCTGAAAACCTTACACCCGTACCTTGTACCTAGCGCCATGCAAAACGGCATAACTAGTCAGAAAGTGCACATTGCACATATGGAAATACATTAAGTCTCTATTTAGTCACTATGTAGCTGTGTCAAAATCAAAATTCTGTCATGATTATAGTGTTAAGGCAATGAGCAGAGTCATGCACTGGTTATCAGGTTTAAATGACCACTTACATTACTGCAATATAGTAACACATAACATACTCATCGTCCTTTGATGATTACAATATGATAGCTAGCACCTACATAGATTCTGAAAGGCTGCGAGCTCTCAAAATGCCCAACCATATAAACTTCATAAGTGATGCGATTGTCTCAAACTTGTTGACAATATGGTGGGAATCGTTTGTGGTAAAGTATTTATAATCTGTTCGGATCTTTTCACTTAAAAAGGTTAAACGCACTTATTTCTACTTACCTATTGACTAGACCTACTATGGCTCGCCTCCTCTTAGGCCTCAGTTTAACCAACCTTAACACAAACGAAAGGAGAAGAGTAGGTATTTTACCTATCCCTGCTCAAGGGCAGTTACTCGGTAGTCTGATAAACGTTCATTCTCCGAACAAGCCCAACAAAAAAAGAGCAACAAGCAGACCAAAGCGGGGAGGATGGGTGGGACAAGAGCGAAGGTCTAGTCAACAGGTAAGTATAAATAATTACGTTTGATATAAAATCATACTATTATTCAAATACCTATCTGTTATAAGACCTTTATGTATAGAATCCCACTGCACTGAGGCGGGTCGTGTATATATAAGAGACGAGACGAGCGACTAGCCCTGAGTGTAAGCTTACCTACGAGGAGTCCACGCCGTGGTGAGGACAAGGTACAGCCAGAGAGAACTCTACCGGTAAAGCGGATCGAAGAGACAACCCAACCACTCAAACTTCTGATTAAGACACACCCGATCGCTTTGGGAAGGGAGGACAATACCAAAGCAATAAAAGAACAACACAACAAAACAAACGATGCGATCCAAAGTTTATTGCGGAAAGCATCGAAAGAAGACACGAGACTATCCACTTAAAGGTTAAGGTTACACAAAAATGGAACCAATTTGATGTCAACAATATGACACTTTTTTTATTCGATTAAATATTTCTTATTGTTCTAGCAATTTTTTTTTACAAAATATAAAACACAAACTTTGCATTTGCAAAAAAAAATTCAAAGTTTTCAAAACGTTCTACTGCAAACGAAAACATACCATGACTTATCTCCCCTTGAATATGACGTCATCGATGACCGTAGCAACAGAGACTCATTAGCAACCAATCAGCATCGAGTACCTGCTCAGGTAGGTGATTGATCAAAGAGAAGAGATCAAAGCAGCGTTACCTCAACAATTTTGAAGATTGTTTATTGTTGTGTGCCAAAATGCAAAAACAGTAGCATTAATAAGCGGGCTCATTTTTTTCGTTTTCCCAATTCTCCGATAAGAAAACGAAAATGGAACATTATATGTCAACAAAACAAGGAGACAAATCAATTTACCCGTGTATGCTCCGATCACTTTTCTCCGTGTTGTTTCGAGCGGAAACCAATGTTCGGAAAAAGTTTACCTAGGCTTAAACCGGACGCCGAACCAAGTCTAGTTGATTGTTCAAAGGGAGAGCACTCTCATGTCGACACCTCGATATCAACAACTACTACGAGCTGTCAAGTAAGTAGATCTAACTCTTAGGCTTCATGTAAGTTGAAACAGTATACAAATACGTGATTTCTGTTAAAAGTCCCGATTAACATAATTACTGAATTAGGATTATGTATTAAACTTCAAAATATAACTAAAACTACTTTCATTGTACATACTCTATTGTACATTTTGTGATTGTACCAAAACATTTATTTTTCTGTATTACAATTATTTTGATGACTGGGTGTTACCAAATAAATGGTGATTTAATTTTTTTAATGAAATTGTCTTTTTTGTTGATTATATTAGAAGATCATTAAGAATCGATTTATGTATATCGTATATCAGGTATGGTTTTCTCTTATTTGGTTATTCAACATCAGTAATATTTTTTAATCTTTACTCTGGCATCCGGAGTTCGCCGAAAACTATATAGAGTTACGCCCCTTAGATGTCATTGCGAATCCATGTTTTATAGATAAAAAAAGTTATAGAAGTACTACCCTATGATATGACAGTAACTGTTGATATTTCCTATCTAAATTATTAGAAAAGGTACGGTGTCTACTGAATAAACTACGGAGGATTACGTTGCTGTAGATCAAAATGAAAAGTGACCTACCATTCCGGCCGCTCAACTCGTTCAGTGATTGCCTCTTCGGAATAACTACCGAAACGGTCCTGAACTTCAAATTCCGGAAAACAAGATCTTGTTGGCTCCCCGACGTATGGTTCAACGACTTGCGGATAAGCAGATATTCCGATTTCTTGCGATGATATTTCTGAATTGGCGGGGGAATCCATGACGTTGGGTCATCGATGACGTCATATTAAAGGGAGATAAGTCATGGTCCGTTTTCCTCAAATAGCGAACGATTTATACAGGGTTTATTTTACTTCCATTTCAGGGTTCAAATATGCATTTATATCCTATTTTAGAATTTGAATTACTTTGCAAACGTGTTTTAAAGCCTGTCTCAACTCCTTGAAAAAGCATTCAACAACTAACAAGAAAATTGACGTTTTTTTGTGTAACCTTAACCTTTAAGAGGTCCTTGGTCTGAAGAGGGGTACCAGCTTCACCTGATCGAAAACCTGCGGACCCAGTGTAGAAATAACTAGATAGAGATCCTCCGTGGACACATCTCGTAGGTAATGGCTGGCGAAAACTTCTGTAGAACTCCTAAACAGACCGCTACGACATCCGAGACCGCGATGTTACAGTGGTAAGCCATCGTGGCCCAGACTGCTCGGAACGTGACAGTAGTGGCAGTTCAGCAGCCGTGTAAGTGTCGATGACTGCTGACTTCAGGTGCACCCCAGCTCCAGCTTGTCAAACTCCTTTGTGCTCCTTGGAAGGTGTGGCAAGAACAGTCGACGCCTGCCATCTCTCAGATTGCGAATACGCTGCACATATACCCTCAAGCCCTAACCGGACACAGGGAGCGATCTAGCTGTTCAGGCCTTTATTGTGGTCTTTCTATGAGAGGAGGCTATAGCATTGGCGACACACTCCTACTCCTTAACCCTCTTCCAATACAAGCCAAACATGAAGGACACCTGAGGGATTTCGAGTAACATTCTGCTTGTTCAGGGTTCAGTTGCCACTACGTCGGAGGCATCTGGTCACGACAGCGCGTCCGCCAAGATGTTCTTGGCACCTGGAATGTGGACTGCCCGAATGTCCAGGTCCGCATCGTCCATCAGCTCAAAGAGTGGGAGTGACACTAGCAGAAGAAACTCGGCCCTGGTGGACCCCTGCTTGATGATTGCCTGAACCTGAATTGCGCCTCTAGAAGGACGAGAGAAAGCTCGTGAGAAACTGAAGTATTTGACGATAGGCTGTGAACTGTTAAGGGATGGATGGGGTCCCAAAGGGTAGGACACACCACTGACAATGTCCCCCCTCCAGAATGTAGTGGAGGTACCTGTGATCCCGACAGTGATAAGGTACGCAACCTGGAGATAGAGACACCCCCCCCCCCCCCCCCCCCCCCCATGGAGATCAAAATATCCACCTTTTCCAAAGTAAGGTGGAGCCGGTCCTATGACAAGGGACGCTCCCTTGGAGCACAGATAAGAGGAGGAGGAGACGAGACCGGAAGGCGGAATCCACGACCCAGTATCCGAGAAACCTAGTTGCTGCCAGTTGCTGACAAAGCACTGAGCCTGCCTCCTGACTGGTCCTTTTGACAGCTGAATGAGCTGTCTCCCCCTCACTGCAAATGGAAGGTTCCGAGCTGTCTCCCCCTCACTGCAAATGGAATGTTCTGAATCATACGAGATCTCTCGGTCAAACGCTTCTGTCCGCTCAGAGTGTAGGACATACACCCTCTCATCTTGCGACGGATGCCGAATGGGTAAATACTCCTGATTGTGAGGCGGCACACTCATTGAAGCCAACGTCTTCATCTCATAAGTCATATCGCTAAGGGACTTATGAAATGCCGCTACGTAGTCAAAACAGAAGCACAGTCGTCGCAACGAATGTCCTCCTCACACAAATACTTGCATTTCCTACAAAGAAATTGCGCAGACTTCCGGAACCCACAGCAAGTGCAAAATGCGGCAAATACGCTAGCAAAGCCTTCTATAGCTTAAATATGTGAATCAACAAAAATACATAACTCACAACACGTCGGATGACAAAACGCTTAAGTGAGAAACGCGTAAGGTGAGACGAATGCTATCAGAGGGTCCAAACTTCCGGAGGGTACGACTATCAAGCAGAGTCAGATGTCAAAGGTCCCCAACCAGAGGGTTCTTACACCGGAGGGTCCAACTAACGTAGGTTCAAACTATCTGAGGGTTCCACTATCGGGAGACCAGACAATTGGGACTCCGTTAAGCAGAGGTGAAAATCAACCGAAAGCAACAGACTAACACTAACACTAGCACTAGGGCCGGATGACTGTCGGAGGATACAAACTGTCAGGAATAACAACTTTTGTTTCCATCACAGGTGGGCTTTAATTCGTCAAGTTTACATTTGGCAAACCGCATGGTCGCATACAAACCTTCCGGTCCCTCACTCCTAAAGAGCAATCCAAGGGAAGCAACTCTAATAGGCTTAGATAGATCATAGCTAATGATTTTACAGGCCGCTTCAATACCGTGACATCTCCTCTCTGAAGAAAAGCAATATGTCAGATGGAATTATGAATTAACTCAGAAACGAATTACTTATTATAGCAAAAGAAAGTTACATAAAGATAACGATTCTAACCAATTGCTTTCAAAGTCCATTGTCTTGAACTATGTTTGTGTTAACTTAAGAGAGTCAACCTGACTTATCAACTTGAATTACAAGGCTTATAAAAACTATTAATGTCACTCAATGTCTTCAAATGGAACACTGAAAAGAAATTTAGAGTCAGTCTTTACATCCACTCTCCGAATCTTTTTGGAGCACTGATAGCACGCCCAGATCGTGTCATCACTGGAGGGTTGGAAGAGGTTGCTGGGCCGACAGTTGGAATGGTAACTGTCGAGGTTGGAGGAGACACACTAGGAGTTAGAGGAGTGGAGTCCTGAGGTTGTGTGCCTTGTGGTTGGTCGTTTGACGAGCTGACTGACTTGTCGATCATGATGTGACGCCTGTTACGTCGGACCACACCATGTGGGGTATCGACGATGAAACTCCTGGGCTCCTTTGCTGGAGACCTAACAACACCTGGTGTTGACCAATGCTTCTCGTTGTCCAGTTTCAGGCGCACTGGGGTACCTGAAGACATGTCTGGTAGGAGTTTTGCTGAATGTCTCATGTTGTAGAACTTCTCATAAGACTGTTTCATCTTGGAGTCCCTGGACTCAACAAGCTTTTGGTCTGGCCATTCAGGTTTCAGTAACGAAGGTAGATTTGGCATGTTTGTTCTGATCTGCCTTCCCATTAGCAACTGAGACGGACTTGCTCCTGTGGCGGTGATTGGGGTTGACCTGTAGGCTAGCGACAGGACCCGCTTTGCTATCCAAACCGCACTCTCAGCAGCACCGTTTGCTTGAGGGTAATGTGGACTTGAGAAAGTCTGTCTGAAGTTGTACTGGATTGCAAACTTTGCGAACTCCGAAGAAGTATACTGCGTCCCATTGTCCGATACAACTTCCTGTGGGACACCCCATCTGGCAAACATTGCTTTGATTTTCCCAATCACCTGGCGACTTGACATGCTTGTCAAGTGAGCCATCTCCAGGTAACGCGATTAATAGTCCATTACCACGACATAGTTTTGTCCACGGTAGTGGAATAAATCCGTTGCAACCTTCTGCCAATGAAGTCCTTGCAAAGGTGTTGTGATGAGTGGCTCCTTGTTCTGTGTAGGCCTATGCTCTGTACAGAACTCACACTTGGCCACTATCTTCCTTATGTCGTCAGACATTCCAGGCCACCACACACTCATCTTTGCTCTTTCAATACACTTACTGACTCCCTGGTGACCACTGTGGATGGTGCCCAGCATTTATCCAATCATGCTTGTTTGTACAACAATTCTGTTTCTGTAAATAAGCAGGTTGTCGACGACAGAAAATTCATTCCTGGCTGGGAAGAACGGTTGTGCCGATTCTGGAACATCTTGAAGATGATCAGGCCACCCTGACCTGGTCAGCTGCATGGCCATCTGAACTTTACTGTCTGACAATGTGGCTTGCTTCAAGCTATCCATGAGATGGTCAGACACTGGTCTACTCTCTACAGTGAATACTGCAAACTGTTCAACTTCGTTGATCTCAAGACTCTCAACTGACTGAGTAAGAGGGCTTCGGGAAAGTGTGTCAGCAACAATGAGATGTTTGCCTGGTACATATTCAGCTACAGCACTGAATCTGCGCAATCTCATTAAAAGACGCTGGCATCTGATTGACACTCTATCGAGATCATGGGTGTTCATCAATGGTACAAGTGGCTTGTGGTCTGTTTGGATCTTGAATTCCTTTAGACCAATCAGGTAGCGTTCAAACTTTTCACAGGTCCAGGTACTGGCCAAGCACTCTTTCTCAATTTGTGCATATTTCTGCTCTGCACTTGTGAGTGTTCGAGATGCAAAGGCAACTGGCTTCAATTCCTGTCCATGAACTTGAAACAATGCTGCTCCTAAGCCAAAGCTACTGGCATCCGCTGCAACCACTGTAGGCAACGAAGCGTCGTAAAAGGTCAGTACAGGTGTACTTGTCACAGCCTGTTTCACTTTGTCGAAAGCTGCTTGTTGAGGAGGACCACAAGTCAGTCCTGCCTCAATAGATCACTGAGCAGCTTGATGGCACTCGCCAGGTCTGGCAAGAATTTTCCCAAGTAATTCACCATGCCGATCACTCTCCTGAGTTCCTTCAGGTCAGCTGGAGGCTTCAGTGAAGATATGGCCTCAACTTTGCTTAAATCAGGACTGATACCGTTCCCACTTATCTTGTTCCCAAAGTACACAATTACCTCCTGAGAAAACTTGCACTTTTGTTTATTCAGTTTTAAACCAGATTTTCTCAGTGTGTTCAGAGTTATATCTAAACGTTTGTCATGCTCCTCGCTGTCACGTCCGTGAACTAGGATGTCGTCCATGATTGCTTCACATCCTTCATGCCCTTTCAACAGCTGCGACATCAGTCTCTGAAATATTTCAGGTACGGACGTGATACCGAAAGGCATCCGTTTGAAGCAAAATCTCCAAAAGGGTGTGAGAAATGTAGTAAGTTTCTGACAGTCTCTATCCAATGGAACTTGATAGAAGCCTGATGCTGCGTCCAGTGTTGTGAATAGAGTCTAACCGGATAACTTCGGAGCAACGTCATCCAGTGTTGGGAGAACGAACCTTTCTCTCTCGACAGCAAGGTTGAGCTTCTTGAGGTCAACACAAATCCGTATCTGTCCAGATACCACTGGCACCATGGGAGCGCACCATTCGGTCGGTTCTGTGACTTCTTCAATTATGTCTTCGGCCACCATTTTCTGAAGTTCAGTCTTGACCTTGTCCATAATGGGAAATGGAATTCTGCGGGCAGTGTTGATGTAGTATGGCTGAACATCAGCTTTCAGTTTAATCTTGACTGGGTCACAATCGAGTAGTCCATGGGTGCCAAATATATCACTTGTTATCTCACCGATGTGTTGAACAGGGACCCATCTTAGTGCAAACCTCTCTTCCAAGGAGGTTACCCTGACCCCTGATCACTACTACTCTGAATCTATACATATTCCCTCTGTATCTTGTCAAAGCAGTTAACTGTCCCAGGCAGGAAATATCACCATTCACTGCATTTAGTTTCACAGTAGTTTGTTCTAATATGGGCACAATTTTCAAGTTCTGGTATGTTTCTTCATTTATGATGGTTGTGTCTGCACCAGTGTCAATTTTCATAGAAACAGGTGTGTCCTGTATTTTGAGAGTAACATACCATGGTTTTTCTGTGTCGTTACAATCTACAGAACCAAGAAAGCACTCGTCGTCATAATTGGAACAACCTTGTTCATTTGGTGTACTGTTCACTGAATGTACAGTTTTTCCTCTGCAAGCAATAGCAAAATGTCCGGTTTTGCCACAATTGTTACATGTTTTCCCGGAAGCGGGGCATCTTCCATTGTGAACACGTGCACATCGATTACATGGTCGACCCTGACCATACTGCCTGTTTCCCTGCTGGTTATGTGACCTACTATTTCCAACACCACGTGAAAACTGTCCCTGAGAGTTACCTCTCTTTGAATACCACTGCCCTCTATTGCTAGGTACATGGTTACCCTGCTGGTTACCATGACTACTGGCACTCTTGCGCACAAAATCAATATCTTTAGTTTCCTGTGCTTTCATTTGTGATTTAATCAGTTCGTTTTGACTTGCTAATTGTTTAGCATCTTCGAGTGTAAGTGTAGCTTGAAGCTGCATCTTTTCTGACACTTCTCTATCAATCACCAATGACAATCCTGTCTCTAATGTCCTCTTCTTTTTTATCACCAAAGTCACATTTATCTGCCATCTCGTACAAAACTCTGATAAAAGTTTCAGCTGATTCACCCTGTCTCTGACACCGCTGATAAAACTTGGCCCTTTCATGGATAACATTACGTCTGGGAACGAAATGTTCATCATATTTGTCTATCACCGCATCAAATGTTCTAACTTCTGCCTCTCCCCAAGAAAACGAGTTCATAATCGTATCTGCATCTTTCTCCATGGCATACACTAAGGAAGCAATCTGTACCTATTCATCTTCTTTGTTAAATTTAGTGGCAATACGAAAACGACAGAAACGCTGACGCCAATCGGGCCATTCCGACGGGTTAGCAACATTTAAATTTTCATTGTCAATGTTCACTGTTACCGTGAAATCTTCTGCAGACTACTATCCAACTTCTGACACCATGTCAGGAATAACAAGTTATGTTTCCATCACAGGTTGGCTTTAATTCGTCAAGTTTACATTTGGCAAACCGCATGGTCGCATACAAACCTTCCGGTCCCTCACTCCTCTTTTCACATGACCTTATTTCACAATGTGACGGTCATGTGACTGAATGAAAATTGAAAAAAAATGAGTGAACGTGTAAATATATATATATATATATTGGTATAAAGATGATAAGGAGTGTCATGTGAAGTAAATGAAGATATGAATAAAATACTTCAGACGACACTTACTTGCTGTAGACGACGAGGTACGAGTGATTACGGGATATCTGCCCGAGTCGAAATAATGTTCACAGTCGCGAGCCTTGGCGAGCGACTGAACATTATTTTGAGTTGGTTAATCTATATATTACCCATTTGTAATGAAATATAATTAAAAAACGACTGAAAAAATGCGATTGAGAAATCGTAGTAATGCTGTAGTAAGTGATACCAATCAGCTGATCAG
Organism: Steromphala cineraria; assembly: GCA_916613615.1. Classification (NCBI taxonomy): domain Eukaryota; kingdom Metazoa; phylum Mollusca; class Gastropoda; order Trochida; family Trochidae; genus Steromphala; species Steromphala cineraria. Next base: position 7,591,705 of record OU744726.1, read on the forward strand.
TATTCATACGCGTGTCCAACCGAAGATCTCAAGAGTGAATTAGTCAACAACGCATCGGAATCTAGTTCAGTTTCAAAACAATACGAAAATGACGAAAATATTGTCCCTGAATGATATAATACACTTTTCAACCTTGAACAAATTAACACACATAAAACTCTTAACAAACAACAATATTTGATAAAGATCATAAGTATTTGAATCAGCCGATCGTCACGCCGTACTACCAATGTGATGTGTTGTTGACGGCACAATGTTGTAACGAAAATGTCAAAAACCTGTCAATTATTTTAAACTATAATTGATAAAAGTGGCAATATCTTTAAGAGAAACTTACAAAGAATGCATCAAAACAAGTCTGTATGTCAGGATAATCAAATAATCTGAAGTTTGAACATCATTTGTTTCTTTCGACGTTACTTTCATTCACGTACTGTAGCAAGTGTCAAGAACGATAACTCTAATCGGCCTGTGATCACGGTGGGATTGTTCCCAGGGCTGATCAACTATGAGTATGTTGATTTGTAAAAGTTACTGCTTTCATGAATGTATGTACTGTTAATAATTTCTAATGGATCAGTGCTTGGATAGATTTCATGAATTTTCGATGGCAGCCATGTTTGTTTACAAACAGACAGCGCTTATTGTAGCTTTGGAAAAAGCACAATCTTGAGATCACAATGAAATTTAACACGTAGATGAATAGTTTTAAATGATACTGCGTTTAAATATCAACCTGTAAGTTATATGATGTACAGTATTATTCATCGTTCTACGATTTTATTTTTAACCTAATCGACATACGTTCGACACGTTCAATTTATCAATGAAACTTGAAAATAGTTCCATCGACCAATCGTCTTTCATTCTCTTAGAAACCGACCAATCAACGTTGAGAATCACTAAAAAGCACATGTGCGGATATCAAAAAAATATCCACTCGTGTATCCTCGCCCGTATGGGTAATATATTACTTTAATTATGACTGGATCCGTCGCATTTCGACTTGTTACAAGTATTTTCAACGATGTGGGTTTTTTACAACAATGGCGAATATAAAGGAACATGCTTTACAATGTAACAATGCAGAAGGGACTTGTTAAAATTAATGTGACAAGCGGTCAGCTTGATTAGCGCATGCATATATAGAAGAAAAGAAGAAGAAGAAGAAGAAAACTATTTTATTTTAACTGTCACACAGCAAATGACTTACATGGCATAAATAAGAACAATATGTTGTCCAATAATGACCTATGAAATACTAATTAAAACTCTTAATCAATAAAATATGATTATATAAGTTTAAATATATATACAGAGAGGATATAAGTAAATATATATATAGAGAGAGGATGGATACATTATTTCAATATAATTACATGTATATATATATATATATATTAAAAAGATAAGTCAGAAGTTGAATGAATCCATTTTACTGGCTAGTACTTTCAGCTCAATTTAGGAGCATCTTCAGGCCATATACAAATAACGGATATGTTATTGATTCATTCAACTTCCATAAAAATGGATTCATTCAACTTCTGACTTATCTTTTTAATATATATATATATATATAGGTAAAAAGGTGAAGAGGTCTCACGTGAAGTAAATGTAGATATGATGAATAAAATACTTCAGACGACACTTGCTGTAGGTATCATTTTAATGATGACTGGATGCGTCGCATTTCGACTTGTTAACAAGTCTTTTCAACAGTGTGAATGATACCTACAGCAAGTGTCGTCTGAAGTAATTTATTCATCATATATATATGATATATATATATATATATAGCAACATACATGTAGCTGCATAACAATACGTTAAATTTGACAATTGCTGCTTTGCTTGAAATAGAGCTGTATAGCGAACAAATTATGTAGGAATTTGACCTACGTTTGATTTGAATTGTACAGTCGAACCTCTTTTATTCGGACGTTTTGGTTACACGTGAAAATTGTCCGAATAGCGAGTCGTCCGTATATCTGAATCAAAACATTTTGGTTTTTGGTATGTTATGTATAGTGGAGCTTTATTCCAACACTAGGATACATTCTCACTTTCAATGTCAATTAATTAATGAAAGCCAATATTGGAAGAGAATAACTGACGAGATATGTGCTCCCGTGTTAACAAGTAACAAGTCTAACATGAAGCGACACGGTCGGATTGTCCTAATTAATTAATTAATTAATCAAGCGCCATACAATTGCTGAATGGATTAACAATTGACGTAACGTGTCCCTTAAAAAGTAGTATTGATAGTGGGTTATCTGAATATTATTTCAGTACCGATACCGATACAGACATATGCTCAGACCGTTCGGATATCTGAATCAGATTTAAGTGCAAAACTACAGAAATGGATTGAAAACTAGCTTCCGGGTCGGGAAGCACTAGGTCTTTGGAAGTGACTACATGTTCTTAGGGAAATATTCGTTTCACTCTAAATAAAATCGTCAGGAGAGCGAGGTTTCCGGATATCCGAGGTCCGAGTTAGCGACTGAATATCTGTCTCTCTCTAGGTCTGTCTCTCATATATATATAAATAGAGATCATAAACCGAGTCTGTTTCCGTATCATTAATATCATATGATAGGAATAATATGTGTATTTTGCGAGCCTTTGGCGAGCATAATGCATATACATATATTTTTATTCTTATTATATGATACGGAAACACACGAGGTTAATAATTTCTTTATCATATAATGTCATTTTGAAATAATTAAGAATTGAATGTCAGTTTGTGTGTCCACTAGATAATGAACGATGTCAAAGCTACATTTAAACTCGTGTTATCCCAGCGAGCTTGCATACACCCAAACTGATATTCAATTCTTATAATTTTGCACCATATATGGAAAGGAACCGAAGACTCCTGATGATCCTATGAACGAGAAACACTGCAACAAGAAAAAATCCCAATTTGGAAAGAAACCAAATATTTATCAAAATTGGTCTGTGACAGTGTTCTAAAGAACACGCTGCACAAATATATGCTTAATAATGCGCACACTCTTATAAAATCCCTTCGCGCAAAGACAGGAGATCAGAGTTATCTGCCTTATGCATAACGTCGTGTCATGCTGGACGTCATTTGCAGGGGTATCTTCGTTAAAATATGTTAAAAACTGTGATAAAGTGATATTTGGATTATAATAACTGCTCTACCGTAAAACTTTCATCTTTTGTGCAAACATTGTGAGTATAAGGTTGCGTATAACTATATAATTGGTTCGCCACCCTTTTTCATAATATATTGTTTTACTAAACTGTTCATAAGGTTAGGGTTAGGTTTTGTTTTAGGTTTAGGGTTAGATTAAGGGTACGTGTTAAGGTTAGCGACTTACTTAGGGTTAGTGTAAGGGAAGGAAAGTATTTTGGTGGCGAACCACTTCTATAGTTGCTCTTCGGGAATACGTGTTAACTTCAGAGTATAAAATCATAAGGATTTAAACAACAGATAACCCCGAGGGGGTACACAATGCAGAAATGAATTCAAAAGGATATGATTAGACAACATCGATACTTTTCTTGTTCAAAAACTTGCGAAAAACACTAATTTAATGGCTTTGAAAACAAACCTCATATTTTAAGTCGTGAAAACTTCTTTCAACCAATCACAACCTGCCACATCACATCGCCCTTACTGGTCAGGCTATTGCTATTGTTTACAGTAATATGTCAAGCGCACACTTATACTTACTTGGCGTATAATTAATACACAAACAATGACAGAACTTGACAGTATGACAGTTAGATAGTGAGACGTATAATAAAGATATTTACTAACTTTTGTTGATTTGTTAAATCTGGTGATAGCTTAATCATGGCTTTTACTAAGAGATCTGAAGTCAACTCATCATCAAACTGCATGGTATGTCTTGGTTCTTTGTTTCGCAAATGATTAGATGGCCCATTCTACTCTAAAGAAAACTTATCATTATAAAAGAAAATGTGGTTTAAACATATTCATCTAAAACAAAGAAACAGGATTGACAAACAAGCAAATAATGCTTATATAAATGCCGCTCCCTGCACAAAAAAACGTTATTATAATAATTATAATAGTGACGTAACGTACACATGGACAGATATGTACACATAACATAAAATGTTTTGGGAAAATATAACACATAGAAACTTAGACTCCTGCTCATGTTATAGTAAGATGGTATAAACGTAAGGATATTTCAGCATGGCAAAATCTCAATATGTCAAATCATGTCAAATCTGAAAATCTCTTAGATATTACGATATAAGATTGTAGGACAAAACCCCACCCTGACAAAAGCCCACGCGGACAAAAGCCCATAGGACTAAAGCCCACCCTGACAAAACAAAACCTAACATGTCGAAATTACTGTAGTCAATGCCAAATACTCCATCTACTATGTCAGTGCTCAATGTGTTAATTTCAAGGCTCATACGTTGTAAATGATAAATTCTGAAAATTCAATTTTTGATTGGATCTAGTTTGACCTATTGTTGACCAATGAATGACTAGTGCTTTGACACCTGGGCGTCACAGGGATGGGCAGACAAACTACATCCTCTCTCTAATTCTTGTAACAACATTGTCAAAGAGCGTGTAATAACCTAAGCGCGACTCCCCGTAATTACACAATCCGTAACGATGTGTCATAACTGTTAATTACTACTCTCATGTTTTATTGCCGGACAGCTGAGCTGCTAAAACCTGTTTAATCTGTCTATTTACCACCATTGTCTGTTGTATTTACATTGAATATGCCCACTTCCGTTCTGTATATGAAGTCATAAAACACTACGGGCATGCGCAGTAAAAGTAATATCGTTATTCCGGTTGAAGCCGTTTTGCGACTGTCAAATTGAGCAGCCTGAAATTCGCGCACTTTCAAGGGCGATATCTTTGTTATTAGAGGACCGATGAAAACGGTTTTTGGTGTTTTTTAAAGCTGACAGTATTTTTTGTACAAATAAACCAATTAACATGGAAAAAATAATGAGGTTTCTTGTTGTTTAAACGAAAATTTGATTCCTTCTAAGAAAGGTTTGACCTAGATTTCGCGGAGTGAGCTCCAGCAGTTTCCCTTGGCGGAAAAACTCGCCCAACAATCCATTTGAATTTCTTTATCAAATGACAATGCTTCTCGCATGGAAAGGGTGGTTCATATCTCAATGACTTTGCCATGATTCAGTAGCCAAAATGATGATGTAAGAACAGCGTCGCTGATTGCACAACTAACTTTGATTGCCTCCAATCAGGCATCTCCCTTTCTATCCCACAAACTCGGCGTAATTTAACTGAGGCTAAATCTACATTTCATGACTTGATCTGCCTCTATGGGGAGAGAATGCAAGGGAAGTAACTCTAACTGCAATTTGAAAAGCTGCATTGTCAGTGTTGTTACGCCAGTTCAGTTATGGTATCTTTCGACTAAACGCCGATTATTTGCGTAGGTGGGGTTGTTACGTTTGTTTCTATGCTGCTAATAATGTGTACTATCACTAGAATCTGATTTGTTTTGGCTGATAAGTCGGTTACTGACACGGTCAAAGTGGCCTCGGCCTATGTAAATTTGAAGCACATATTTGTTCGGATGCTGATATATCGTTATACTTTTTTGGTGTAGACGCACGATGAAAACAATTTGAAATACTTCGATAACCAAGCCATTTCTAAAATACGAATCCTGACGGATTTTGTTTACGAAATAGTTATTCGATCAAAAAACACAAAACCTGAAAACTCCCGATGACGTTATCAATGGTAAGGGACCGGTTTAGGACTCGCATGACATGCATGGAGTTTTGAGAAAATAGTTCGTGTTTTGACCTAATTTGTATCTTGCATCCATTATATGATAAATATATGTAAATAAATTTATAAATAAAAAGAATTTATAAATGTAAAAAAACTATATATGAAATATAAATAATAAGAATAAATAACAGATAAATTATATAAACTATATATATATAGAGAGATATAAATTCAAGAATTGGTGCAATGCATGAAACAGCGCAACAAACTATGGCATTGACTCGGGTTTGCGGTATCATGATGCTCGTGCACGATTTCCACGGAGCGACATTCATGCTGTAGTGATCCAAACTCATCGCATGCGATGACAAACCTATAAATGTATATTGTTTGGGCCAGAGGTCTTGAGAACTGAATAAATTCTGTCTGTCTGTTTGTCTGTCTGTCTGATCCGGGTCAAGGCAAGGTCGGGTTCAAGGACCTCAACGGACCAATCGCCGAGGCTTTGGCTGGAGTCATCAGGGTAAGAAGACGTCGAGTTCTCCGCTAAAAGGGATTGCCACACATCAGGGTTGGTGTCTCATAGTTGCCCTAAAATGATGTCAAGGTTACCAAAACCTGCTGGTGTCTGCGTATCCAATGAACAATGACAATGAAGACTGAAAGTGCAAACATGTTTTATGTACTGGTCAAACTACGTTCTATCGTGAACTTGAAAATAAGTTCAAGATAACATGACATGTTTGAAGGCTCTAGGTGCAAGGGCTTGTGAGGTATCAAGATAACAATCTTTCTCTGTCGTGACCTTGAAATTAGGTCAAGGGCACGAAAGACCCACTGATGTATGCGTATCCGCCCAGTGAAGATTGATATCAAGTTTGAAGGCTCTATAGGTGAAAAGGTTAGTGAAATATCGCACTAACAACTAACAACTAACAAAAGACTGATGGACGTATGGACGGATGTACGAAGCTGATGATTATGTCCCCCCTCTCCGATTTTTCGGCGATGGGGGACAACAAGAGGAAAGGAGGTTGGGGAACCTGTCTACAAAGGTAGCAACACAGGGTCTGCGTGGGCATACACGATAGTCAATAAAGGAGGCAGTTTTACGACTGATATTGATATTGGTTTCCTATCCCTATATCCCATGTAGGTCACATTAGAAGGGCAAATGCGGTCAGATTAATCTTCAGTGAAAAGTAAGTACCCAAGGAAGCCGTCAGGAAAAGAGTTTTGTAAAGGGGCCACAAGAAATGAATTTGACCGCCTTCACAAACACTCCTGGACGTCTGATCATCCACACAGCTACTCCCTGGTACTCTTCCCTGCTAATTGGCAGTCAAGTTCCTATCAGAAGAGGGGGCTTATAAAATGGGGAGGGATGTGGTCATCCAGGATCAAGGCAAGGTCAGGTTCAAGGCCGTTCCTGACCTCAACGGACACTCCCGTTAATAGCCAAACGTTTGCCAGCAGCCACCAGCGAAGTAGACGTCGAGTTTCTCCGTTTGCTTGTCAGGCTGCGTTTAGGGGTGATACTTCCCCATAAACCCTACACACTCTTATTATTATTTGTGTATCTTGAAGCTAACGACTGTTCGCTACAAAACAACACTGGCGTATAAGACCTCTGACATACCGACAATATCCAAATGGTTTCCGTGTCAGCGTTTAGAATGTGTCTCAAGATCTTGACGGCAGTATAATGGCATTAGAGTTGTCAATAAATTCTAAGATTGATCTGAAGCCTAATGCGCTAAAAAAGAAGAAAGGTTAAACATGGAAATTGTCGCTTGAGCGACGTCAGGTTCAAGGCCGTTCCCGACCTCAACGGACTTGTATGTACATGTCACTTGACTTCAAACGAATGTCCAATCTTCACACACGTGAGTAGAGGAGTGCCAGTTACATGTCTGAGAGCAGTTGTACGGGGGCCCTCCGTCTTTTCTTCACATCGTCTCTACTCGTGTTCCTTGATTTTCTTTTCCTGAGGCTTCTTAAAGTTGTTCTCTGAGGAATGATATGAAACATTGACAACATTTTTTCAGTAAATGGATACCTTTTAGCTGCAACAAACAGCTTAGACGGATTAAACATATTTTACTCAACCCGAGTCACCTATCTCAATTTCTAAAGCCTTCATTGTTATCTTCTTATCGTTACAGGTACGCTTCGAATTAAATAACAACTTATAGCTTCTATTTCACTTCTATGACAACTATTAGAACTGTAGCTTACCTGTTTGCCTGTCTTGAAGAATTGATCAGAGGCATTTCCGTCATCATTCCCACATACCATGCACTTTTCTGTAATGAAACATGTCTTAAGAACGCAAACGGCCGAATAACGACTTAATATAAGATTGAACAAGCAAGTTTCGTGAGTATAATAACAAGCAAAGAAATGTTACCAGTTGCAACACAATGTGTTTGATAAATCTATAAATTCAGATTCAAACAAACGTCCCAAATTTAGTTAGACTTCGTGAATATAAGATATTTACCTACACAGTTGCTGAAATGTATAAATAGGCTGCTTGAAGGTTTCGTTTAATGTGGTATACAAAAATGCGGTGTTTTACCCTCAGGGATGAGATAATTTTCTATAAACTAGAACTTGCTATAGTGCCCACAGTGTAATAAATACCTGATATGGGTTCAACATCTCTGTCATCTTGATTTCCGAAAGTAAGAAGAACTTTGTCCGGCGCAACGCACTTGCAGCATGTTCTAATTCTTGCGTTAGGATAGTTCCTTATTGAAACAGAGAATTAATAGCATCACTACAATTGTGAAAATGCATAACGGAAATAGTCAAAACTTATTCCTTTTTATTGTTTTAAGGATTTCAATGAAAATCTACGATGTCCTAGTATAGGTATATACGATCTATCATTGGTATGGTATCTGAATCATTTCAATTACTGATAATCGATAATCAAAACGTCGAGCAATGTTTAAAGCATTTAAATGTTTCAGCTATGAAATGAACAATAACATCATGCTACATCATATTTGTATCCGCATTGCTCCTACACTATCCTGATATTTATCAAGCCAAAGATTTCCAGCCAATGTAATGTCATTATTTAAAGATTCCGTAGCTTTTTTATCCGAATGTAGGAAAACTGCTATAATAGTAACCTGAAAAGCTGAAGAAGATTAAAGTCCACCGACTCAGGGATCTGAATGAGTGTAGGTCTTTCTCTGGATAGTCGACATGCTGCTTCCATGACAACAGCTGTTAGATTTGATTCTGTCGATGCTCTCACACACTGTCTCCCTTCAAGGATGCGTATAAGGACATCGAATTGATGTCCGCTGAATCTGTGGTTGTCCCTTGATTCTACTTGACCTACCACAATCCGGTACACGAAGGTTTCAACTGCGGATCGAAGTCTTTCTGCATTCAAGCTCAGAGAACCAGGAATCGCGAACATTGCAGCTGCCTTCTTTGCTTCCTGCAGCGTTTCTTTCAAATTAGAAACCGTTTTAACCGCTTGAACGTCTTTTGCAATGGTGACATTATACGTCGCCCGTTTCCGGAGAATAGAGGTTACTTGCTTGGCAACAAGGCTGTTATAAATTGAACACTTCTTCTTATCGGCCAAAGATTTCCAGCGTCGAGCAATGTTCTCTCCGATGAACGTGAGGATGAAAACTGGTTCTCCTGCCACAACCGCAAAAATATCACAAACTACGCCTTTTGGAAGCTTTATTCTTCGATTGTCTATGTCCATGGTAACGACGAGGGATTTACTCAGGTAGAAAAACCCTTTTTTCAATGTGGATTGCAAAACTTCAAGCACATCTTCGTGTTCATCCTGAAGATATTTTTTCATTTCAGGCGGAAAGAAGACACTTTTGTCTGAAATATAAGGTTACATATCATCATACGCGTACATTAAACTAAATTGAATTAATAGATAAAAGATATCATTGATCTGTAGCAGAAAATTGGACATGTGGTGTTAAAATTAACTTACCATTGGATTCGGAGATGAAATCGTTGATCTTCCGATCAATATTCCCGACTTCATCGAGTTGAGGAGAACCTATGTGAGAGAATGTTATTATTGTATGTATGTATAATTTGGATTATAATATTTATCACATCATTCCCCTTATTGTCCCTTGCAAGACCCAAGAACTAATCATAATAAGGCAACATCAATATGAGGCGAGTGATTTAGCTGGCATGGTAGCGGATGTTGACTGTCTCTAAAGGTAAGGTTAGAATCCTGCATTAGACTCGCGTCGATAAAGACAAATAAAGTGGGCTATCTCAGAAAGTGAGATGTTATATCTGTTCACTTTTTAAATATTAAGTATCTTAAAGTTTACATAACCACAAACATATTCCACCATTTCCTTGGAATATATGTCTGATTACAATATTGTACAGTATGTCAAAGGTCGTTACTCAAATATGTTCGGTTTGGTTACGAAAGCCATTTTTTAATGCCACTTTGATGGACGTGAAGATCTATCTGGCCACAAACTAGCGAATGCATGACTGGTCACACGCCCTTTTTGTGACGTCATAAACAGAATCATTGCCTCGTGATCTATATATCTATCGTATCATTATCACAGAAAACACCCAATTATTAACGATTTTCAGAAAATGTTTTCCACTCAGTGAAATTAATCATTTGACGATGTAACACTCTTAACCGTTTGGTATAAAAAAGATGTCCTCATCAATGGTAATTAAACAATTATTAAAGGCGGTATTTCAGTTGAAATAATGATGCGCCACTCTGTACAGTATGTTTATTACGTCACACCAATGCAAGTTTTATGGCCTCTAGTCCAGGCTGGTTTTTCACAAAGGCTAATTAAAGGTGTTTATTGGACAAATTAACAAAAATCAAGCCAGTTTTTATTTTGTCGAATAATCTTTGAATGATAATTGAGAAGTTATAAAATCTAGGTAAGCTGTTGTATAAGAATTGTCTTTTACTAGAAAATAATCGTTTAAAGAGAATTAAATATTGCCTTCTTTAGTCATAATTTAGCATTGGGTATCGAGAATGAAGAATGATGCCCCTACCAGTTAGATGGAGAATCTTCCTCTCTTGTAAGACACTGTTGTCAGAGTCAGAACTCATCTCATCTTCAGTATAGGTTGAACATTGAATCTCTTCATCTGATGAATACGACATGTATGAGTCAACATCATCTTCTATGGTGGATGCTAGGTCATCAATTTCTATTGGGGATGGTTTTATGGTGAGTCTATTTGGGAGTCTGATTTCTATTTGGTATCCTGTCACTTGTGATGATGGGTCATCCGTTTCTAGCTCGGATCCTTTCATGGTGAGTGCTAGGTTATCCATTTCTATCAGGGACCCTTTCATAGTGGGTGTTATGCCTTCCGTTTCTTTTCGGTATGTGGATCCTATGAAGGTGGATGTTTGGCTTTTAATTTCTTTTGGGGATCTTTTCATGGTTAGGGTAAGGCTATCCATTTCTATTGACACGATTGTGTACGGAATCAAAAACTGTTAATTCACTCGATTGTTAGTTTGCGTATGCTGTCCAACCAATCCATGTTTTTCATCCTTACAATTGTTCTGTCCCTGGGTATGATTTTGTAGGCCTGTGGTCCTCCGTTATCGAACACTATCCCTGGTAAGAACTTGACGTTTATCTCAACATAAACGTTGCGTGTTCGTGTAATGTTCCTAAAGCTTATATTGATGATGTCGTCCTGGACAGGGTCAAACGACTGATTTGGTTTCAGATTGAGAATTTGGACCTCTGCAAGTTTTTCAGTGAAGCGTTGTCTGATAGATGATTCAGGTTCCTCTAGCTTCACACCGTGGATATTCACAGGATTGGAACCCGATGCCTCTGTGACCCCTACAATGTAGTTTCCACCTCCTGGCACCTTTGTCATACAGCTCAGGTATTCACTGAATCGTAACCTGGACCACACAAAGTCAACGAACCTTTGTGCCCATGGTTGAGAAGGCCTGTCTTGGGAGAACTTCCTGAAAGTAGGTAGATGAAATGTTTTTAACTGAATGTGACGACTTTCATTCCAGTCATCTTCCCTTCGAACAAAAGGTTCAACTTCTTGTCTTGTATCAACGGACCGTATTGTTTTACATATAAGTTTTCCTAAGTCAAAAGTATTTGGATGTTCAACCTCGAGGTCTGAGGTCACTTTGGTATTGAAGACTACAGTGGAAACACAACTTGATTTTGAGACTGTAAGAATTATGATATTGGTAAAAGCTTCAAAGCCTTTACAGTTTGAAAGCCACTTCCTACTGTAAGACTCAACAAACAAAGAACCATCAGCGATGAGATTTTTCAAACCTCTGTCAACCAATTGGTCGAAGTCCGACAAGCGTATGTTATTCCCTGACCTGTTACAGATGTGGACGAAGAGTATTCCTCCTCCTGAGTTACGCAGAGCTGAAACTCGCTTTTCAAAGTTCCTTAAAAGTGAAAGTTTTCGTTCCCTCTCGGCGCTTTTTTTAACATTCAAATGAAATATCTCTTGGTCGATATGAAAATCCAATTGGTTCACTTCAGTGGTAATCTTATTTATTTTTATAAATCCTTTCTTTGCCTTTTCCTTCTCTGAAGAAAACAAACAACAGAACAACACTAGCAGTATTGACACAATCTAATATGATACAGTTCAGATTTGTTTTAGTGTTTCAGGAGAAGAGTTTCATTCTCTACCGTTATTTAAATAATAATTTTCGCAACAATATCCCAGCAATGAACACTTTAATTAGACGTATCTAGTCATAATAATTTTATAGGCTGTTTGTGAACATGAATTAAAGTTATAAATTGATAAAACCTTATTTATCAAGAAATATATGTGTTTGATAAAAGATAAGGATATCATATATAAATGATATTTCCTTATATTTTACCTTCAGAGCGGCCATCCGAACAATCCATGATATTGTATTTCCATTGCCACTTCAATCAGTTCGTAAATGACATGGTCTGGAATATGACTAGAACTTTTAAAATCAAGCTTTTGCGACAGCCTATTGTTCCCTTGCTCAAAATGAGTATCAGTAATGCAGTGCCCCGCTAACAGAGATCCCTTATGTATACTTATTGACGGGGTAATTCACCCGGCATGATTGATCTCTAGCATGTATCCTCACAAACAGATCCGCAGACTTCCAGTGGTAGATTACACTGACGTTGCGTGATTCGTGATCCGGTATAAGATAAGAATGTATAGGTTTACTGTTATGGTCACATATTTTCCTACTTCTCTTGTAACAAGAGTACGGGAGGAAAGGTTGGACAATGGTTTAAGTGTAGATTTATGCGTGTGATTAGAAAATACCATGACTAGTACACAGTGGTGTAGTGGTTAGCATGCTGGTCTCTCACGCCAGAGACCCGGGTTCGAATCCCGGTGGAGACACCAACAATTTGTGACTTGGGTCTTTTCCTGTGTTGTGTCCCTGGGCAAGGCACTTCATCCACATTGCACTCAGTCCACCCAGCTGTTAAAATGGGTACCTGAAAAATGGATGTACTGACCTACGTGGTCGTGATTAGCGCTTAGTCGCAGCTATGAAAGTACACTCCTTCGGGGTAATAATGTAGCGCTTTGAGCATGTCTTAGGACGTGGAAAAGGCGCAATATAAGTACGCACATTATTATTATAATGAAGGCTCTACTGAGGATCTAGATCTAACGATAGTTGGTGCATTTTGCTGTTTTGGATCTCTAACTTTTTTTTCGATTGAGGAATGTCTCTGGCTACACTGGCAAATAAGGATAAGATGATGATATTAGATTTCAAGTTGGGGCGTGGGACATCACAGTGCATTACATTCTAGGTCTTAATGTTTTAACGTTTAAATATGATAAATCAAGCAAACAAGGTTGTCACCCCACACATTCCTGAATACTTCACTATTGAACGAGTGATCCATTCACCATATATGTTATCGATACAACTGCACAAATCAATTGGTTGCAAATCACAAATCGTGGTCATTTTTTAGGTGCAATATCAGTGTATTTTCGTGCAGTTCATCTTAATCCTTCCCAAAGGTCACTTTCGTTGACAATACTTGACACAAACTTTTGAAAATCATATGGAAATCTTTTTCCCGTTTATTTTTCAAATTAAAGTGTTCTTTTTCTTTATCATATTGTTTATCTCACTCACTCAATCACCTGGACTAAATCAGTCCATATTGGACACAGACCTGCTAACCAAGTGGTTACGAGCCTTTGGAGTTCCAAATCTGGACGATGCAAACACAAGCAAATGTAGTAGTGGAGCAGTCTGCGGAATCAACTGGCCAGATGACGTGGAGGAAGCATGTCGACACACCCTGTCCCAGAGCTTCGACTCCCTCTGTTCCAGAACCACAAGCCGTTGTGTCTTCAACAAACGTGGCTCAAGTAACCCAACATCTTCAAAACATCTTCATATTAATATAATTTTTAGACACGCGCAGTATACAACCATCAAGTAAATAATGGAGAGTTTACACAGCATTTGATGACCTAATTAACATCCTTTAGTGAATGGAAAGACAACTCGAAAGCAGTATCTTGATACTGTATCTTGTATGTAGACCTGCAATAAATGTACGTGTATAGTGTAATGTGATATGTTATTATTGTTATTACATGAACTAATACATATAAATAAGATGCATCGATGAACAATTTGGCTAAAATAAAATAAAATATGTAATAATAATATTCAACCTTTTCCAAAACAATTGAACACGTTGTATTTAACTTTTAAACGAAGTTGCGGGGGCATTAAAATGGGCATTGTCCATCCGGCTCATAACTTTCTAACTGATCAACCTTTTCAATTCAAATCTATACTGGAATGTAGAATTATGTTATAATGTGTCATGACGAACAATTTTGAGAATGTCTACATAAAATATAAGGATTTTGGAGAAAAAGTGGTAAACTTGTAAGAAAACTGTTACCAGTCCTGTCCGGCTTAGAACTTCTAAACTCATGATCACATTAATATCAAAGTTGATATGGAGATACGTAATCATATGAATGTGTGTAATGATTTGACAATTTAGAAAATATATTTGTAAAATTATTCGTCTTTTGGCTAAAAATGATGAGTGTTATAAAACTGTTACAAATCCTGTCCGGCTTAGAACTTCTAAACTAATGATCAGTTTTAGATCAAATTTGATACGGAGATACATATTTATTTTTTTTTTAATCATATGAACATTTTGGAAATATTTTTGTAAAGTTTTACACTTTTTGGCTAATAATGATGACTGTTACAAGTCCTGACCGGCTCACAACTTCTAAATCAATCATCAGTTTTTGATCAAATTTGATATGGAAATACATAATTATATATATGTAGGTGTGTTATGATTAAAAAATTTGAAATTTCTTTTTGTAAAATTTTGCCATTTTTTTGCAAAAATGAGGACTTTTTTAGAAAACTGTTAATGTCCTATATAGAGCTCAAACCTTGTCAATATTGTGCCAAACATGATATTGAGATACATAGGATGTAAGTGTGTCCTTGATTACACTTTAAACAACATTTTCATAAATTTCTCATCTTTTGGTGAAAAGTACTGACTTTGTTAAATTTCATGGCTGTAGGCATGTGTAAACAAAGTCTGATGACAAGAATCCGAGCCTCCTATAAGGCGCCAAGGTATCTGATTACAAGATTAAGCATAGCGCCACTGGTTCTTGAGAAATAGTCGCAAAAATGAATGTTTATTGACAAGGTTTGACTTAAGGTTATAACTGCTCAATTTACTGATGACCTTTTAAACTTGATACTTGAGCTTGATACTCGAAAGCTTGTATTATTCTGCTGGCGGCTATTGAAGATTTGTTCAATTAAAAGAGCAATGAACGATATAATGTAAAAAGGGCATACATTTTATTTAAGTTTAACATTGTAAATCACATTGAGGCAAGTCATATCAATAATATCATCAATGCAATGCTCGAATACAATGTTCTGTCTTGTTCAAGGTGGAATTATTCTCCGCCTTCTATTAACAGTTTCTCGGTTGCCTCATCTTTTCTCTCCGGTTGCTCCGCCTCCTCTTCTGATTTGAATATGATTGACAGCGCGACCGTGATCATCACCAAGGCAACGCCAAGCAGAGCGAGGCTCGCTGTCATGGCAGTCCGACTAGTTTCTGGGTTTTGGCGGGAAATATTGTTCTGATCTGAAGAACACCATAAACACATGTGACAGCATGTCTATGTTAGATTCTTATTGGAAAAATCTGCTTTGGAAAAGTTCTATTTCAAATATTTTAACTTAAATTACAAACTTAAGTAGCAAATTGGTACATATAGAAATCAAAATAAAAACATAACAAATACATTAATGACTGCGGTCATGATCAACATCATGGTAACGGTATTCAAAGTAGTTCGTATTAGAGTTCATTCTGTCGATTTAAAATCCGTTGTTGAAAAGACAATACCGCTCAAAAGAAGATTAATTTATGATTTATTATACCTGCATGCTTTGTTCGTGACGCAACTCTCGGCTCCTCGATCACATCTGATTCTGCAGTCACGTGATCTTTCAATTGGTGAAAGTCAACTTCCGGATCTGAGGTCACGTGATCCTCTTCTATTCCGCGCTTTTTCCGCCTTCCTTTCGGATACAAACGTTGTCGATGGTGTGGGTCATTAGAGTTTGACAGTGTCTTTATATACACACAGATATTAACTTGATCACAACTTTCCCTCAATGAAAATATCCGTTTTGATGTTTTTTCGTAAGTGACAAATTTGCACCTGAAAATCGAAATAATCATGTTAGTTTGAGTTGACAAAAAAAAAATCAGTATCGACCATATGATTCAAATCGAAACAATGTTGATGTTCTGTCTATCAATTTATCAATTCCAGCTTTATGTTTAATGGTGACCATACGTCGCCGAATCTTACTGATGTGAATTTTTCCGTCTAATTTACCACGGTACCTCCTGAAAACGTGATTGAATGAGTGAATTTGGGTTTAGCGTGCTTCCAACAATATATCAGTTAAAAGACACATGGATATGACAAGATCAAGGAGAAAGGAATCGTGGATCGAGGAAAAAGGCGGAAAGATAGGAACAATGAGAGAAAGACAGAAGCTTTTAAAACAACTCAAATTTGTCCTGTCTGTCTATCAACCTGTCTAGCTGAAGTGACCCTACATACATGGAAGCTCATGCTGAAATAACTCCCAGGGTCGCTGAACTACCCAATTCACCACATCATGATAAGGATTTTAGTGAAGTGGTTGTCCTGCATAGGTGACTAATATCAAATTCCTCCTCGTTACTTCTGATACAATTGAGCTATGCTCCTCAACTCTTACAAACCTCCTATCTGAGGATATGTACAACACTAATGACACCGAAACATTTCCAAACGTTCTTACGTACGCGTCTTAAGTTTAGACCGACTTCTGTTGATAGCATTATTAACAATTACTGCACCAACAGACAACAGAATTATAAGCAAATGCAATTTTTGAATCTTGTGGTCCCAATTACTGTTAATACGAGATACTTATATGATGAACCATAGAAAGTCTGATTTGAACAGCAAATGGCTCTAATAATTTCATTACCCGCGATCATATGATATGGTCATATGATACAATTCAGAGTAGATTTATTTCAATTATGCTTCAACTATATTTGAATCCCATTAAATATTCAGTAAACAGTCTGCTATCATTTTGCAATGCCCGTCGCATTGATATTAGGATCAATAGGTATAACGCTGACACAGACACGGCGCAATACAATCTAGTTGAAACTACATGTAGCTGTCATGTATACGCCCCATAAGTCCTCACGTTACATTTAGCTACAAACTCACCTGGTGCGTGTCACGTACGTGAAATCAGCCTCAGAGTCGTATTGGCCTAGTCTGTTCGTATTGACCCTGTTTTGCTCGTATTGGCCCAGCTTACCTGATTCATATAGTGCAGGCCGAATAAATAATTGTATCTCATTGATAGTTAATTAGTAATGACTGATAAATCATATGATTGATACTCAACATACCTGACACCGAAACTGCAGTGAAGGGAGTTTTCCCTATCCGACGAAATGCAAGACATGTTGGTGCAGTTAATCAAGAAGACAAGTAACCCTGCTTCATCAAGAGTCCTATTAATACTTATTAGAGTCGTGTACGAGTCGTTTGCATTGCTATTAAGTTTAGAGTGGTGACAGGTCGGAGAGATGATGACGTAGTTCCCGATGACGTCACATCCTATAAGCAAGGTGTCATTCATGTGGATGTTCTGTTGGAGCCTTGATTTCTCTGTCGAAATATTCCGTTTGTTCTGTAAAAAAAAGAATCTTATATCTCATATCATATATGAAAGGTAAATATTCTTGTTTCATCATGGTGCTGGAGAGGGCAAATTCCTTTTTAGTTTTGATGTGATCAAATTAAACTAACATGGTTTCTGTGACATTATCCCTTGTTCGGAAAGAAGTTCAACTGATACATATTCAGTCTAAATAAACCTAGCATCAATAATCGATATTGAGTCTAGCAAGGTGTAGTAGTGGGTCGCGTCAGCCGTTCTATCGAATTGACCAATCAGGGATCATCTCACCAACCCGCAATAGTATGCATTCGCACATATAACGTTGGAGGGCCATAGGTTTGCGAAAGGTCGGCTGACGCGACCTGCTACTACATTTGGCTAGACCCAATATCGGAATTATAGCGAGTATTATTGAAGCTTGGTTTATTCAGACTGATACATATTCAATTTTAAAATTTGTTTTTGATAGTTACCTTAACAGTTGAGTACCCGCTTAAAGATGTTCGTACATATTATCTACTGTCAGGTCTTTGTAGTGCATTAAGGTGTAGGGTTAGATTTTCTTTATGACTTGGGAATGACAAAGAAGTAAACACTCCGAAACGTCGTAATGCTCACAAAATGAGAACTTGATATCCTTACCTGTTCGTGACATAACGACCTGTGCCAGCGATCAATAGACGGATAGCGTTATCCTTAATGATTCAATCGGTTGAAATGATGGCCTAGTGTGTGTTGCACATATGTTTATCATTTTGTGTATAGCTATTCAACTGTATAACACGACAACTTTGTTTTCCCAATATCCTGTACATGTAGTACATAAGGACCATGTACTCAACGGAACGGTCTATACAAGAGTTCAATGACAGGATAGAAGGAGTCTTTATATAGATCTCACCTCAACATTTTGACAAAATAACAATTTAGAAATAATACATTTATTTATAAATGACTAGCCACCCTTTAAAGAAGGGTCATAGCGAATGTTAAACTTATTTTATTCAGTAGGATATGTATTCAATAATACTTTGCAGAAACAAATGATAGAAATGTAAGTGAAATAAACTCCTGCTGGCATGACATATGTGATCGTATTGAAGCCGTAGAACTATTTTATCAATGGAATATGATCCGATAGGAATGTCACCATCAGGTCAGATACATGATACATTTAGAAATGCAAACGATATCATGAGCATGAAGTGTACAGCATTAAATACTACAATGAGTGTGAGAGGTTTGAGGTATGTTGTGAAATACGAGTATTGATTTATAAGCAGATTTGTCTATGATATAATTACATTTAAAATACCCCAACCATTGATCATTGGAAATACTTGGACGTGTATTTATTTACTGTTTTACCCCAATGGTTCGATTGAACTTATACAGGGCATCAAATCTGCAGTAAATTTCCTCTAACTATAATTCAGGTATAAATGATTACCTAATGAAGTCTCTTCATCAACATGCTAAATGGTATGTAATTTCTTATCAAAGACTAACATAAACGTAGATAAGGTCGTAAAATAGAAATTTGATATTGATATGCTATGACGTCTTTCAACCAATGTGTACTATGTCTCATCGAATACCAATATGTCAAGTATCTAATGTCATGAAGTAGAAATGATGAGTCGTGTTGGACAACAGATCAGATATCTAGATATTTAACAAATTACATCGATATCCGCTAATTATCTACAATCTAAGAGACTTACTGGGGCTCTTGTGTAACATCCATGTACGCTGATGGAGACCCTGCGATGACAGGGCGTGGCCATTCCTTCACAGTCCTTGCACAGTTTAAGGGTCACATGTCCACTAGTAGCCCGTATGTTACCCCTCTTCAATATAATCTCCAGCTTAGAAGAGTTCCAACGTTTGTCAACACCGTCCGCTATAGGATAAGACGTCGAGATGTTCAGATAAGTTAAACAAATTGCCATACTGACACAACACACAGTCAAACGCATATCGTCATTTTATCACATAGTATATGTTTATGCCTTAAGAATGATAATTCACATACTCGACAGAAGACTCAGAAGCTTTGCCATACATCATATTTCTATATCCATATTGCAACCAGTCGTTATTCCATCATATCTTGTTTACCTGGTGGTATATCATCGCCGCCATTTCAGGTAAATTTGATTCAAAATAAAGCCACAAGCGTGCAGGACAGAGATACTTGGTAACATCTGTTGTGAGATTAAATCAGAGACAGCTGGTTGTGTGATGAATATATCCTTGACGGGGAGATTCGATTATAGTTCAACACTTCAAAACATGATTTAAAGTTCAACTGATGACATTGTCTTTCCTTCCGATATGTCTCTCTATTGATTTTGTTAATAATACATGTACCTCAGTGTCAAATTGACTTGTAAAATGCCAAATGACGTTAAATGATATTAACGTTCAACTTAGTGTTATGTTCATCAATTTGAAATGAATTGATAATTATTAAGCTGATAAATGTCCTCTTGATACGATGTTTGGGACATATTCTTGTACGATGTATATCCATAATCAATTTTCAATTATTTTAGATAAATGTATGATGTCATTCCCCCTTTTCGATTCTAAATTTATAGGAACCTTTCATTTGATTAGGTGATGTTTAAAATTCAAATCCCCTCCTTTCATGTGTATTCGATGGATTTTAAGGTGTATATATACGTGGCAGTTAATTATCATCTTTACAATGTCTGTAGTGATTTGTCTTGTTTTATTTTCTGTAAAGAAATGTTTAATGTGTAAGTCTTAGTCAATAACCCACAATGGATTTATGGAATGTTTATGGCATTGAAGTGCCTTTAAGTGTGAACGTTTAATATAACATTTAAAAATTAAAAAACAAACATTTTGTGACCCTTAATTCACTTTGATATCATGTGAAAACATCGTTTCAAATGGGTAACGATGGTATGGAAATATTTATACAATTTTATCATATTTATAACAATCATGTGTAATATATATTTCAAAAAGTTACCGACACTTATAATACAGAGATGATTTATTTTCTCAGAGTTCGACACCTGCAGAACATGTAAAGGTTTTAATTAGGGGAGTTATCAAGCAGCTTTGTTGTCTCCCTGCTGTGTTGATAAAACACAGGTGTTACAAACGAGGTTTTTGGATTAATTATAGTGAGGATTGGTGTTACAATCAACCACTCGTTTGAGATCCTCATCTTGATGTTGTCGATATCATCTATTTGTTAGCAATTCCATATAGATTATTGATTGAGTCCGGTCATCAATATTTTAAGATGGTATCAAAGATGTGTGATTTGAAAAAAAAACAAGTTGACTATGGACTGTTTACAAAAATGCAAAATGATAAAACATGCTAAATTGTTATTATCTATAATTGATTCTACTTGTAAACCGAAAATGCTTGATACATTACTCAGCAACATTATTAATGCACGTTTTTCGGATATCGATATCATTCCAATGTTTCCCATTTACTTTCAGGCGCTAAACAAGGGTACTACTTGAAACCTTCCCATCCTGTTACATCAACTATATTGTATTCGCGAAGCTCCAACCATACCCTGAAATCTATCATCGAAACCAGCTAAAGATAGAGTCGCAATAGAAGCAGTCCCTTCCTAAGCGTATTGCAATAGGATCACCGAATAAATACATAAGATTAGCTGGAAAAACACATATCAACTATAGTCTAGAATAGAATACTTGATAAAAGTCGTTTGACTTCATAGACATCAGCGTGTGGTGGAAGATGTGAGATACAGGGTGGAACCATTCTTAATCAAAATCTCATTTAGACAGGAAACGGATTGTAATCAGACTGATTATAAAATAACACAGTAAGATATAAAAATACTAAACGTACCGTCCAATGGAGCTGGTGTGATTGACCACCCATTGATGACCAGAGGTGACCAGTGGTCATCGTCCCCCGATATGGTAACATGGATATGACAGGGTCCAGGCTTGATGCCTGGTGGATTCTGGATATCAATATATATTCATATTTTTTACATGATATTCAAATTATAAATGGTGTACAGGAAAATTCAGAACTATTATGAATTATGAGTGCTTGTTGTTATTCAACCAAGTCGTCATTTATGATGCTTTACATATTGTCCCATCATGGTTCAATAAGGATTTACTATATGGAATATTAAACGTTATGAGTAATATTTTTATGTAGAATGTTAAAAACATTACATTGTAAACAGGACTTGTACTTATAGTGCTATGAGTTATGGGGAATTTTGTTATTGACAAACAAATTTTCCCTAGTAGATGTCCTACAAACATTCTACTATCAGTTTAAAACCAAAAAGCATGATGAGAGTATGTATGAGTATACTGTTAAATGTTTATGCTGAAAAGATGTGCATTTATTATGTTGTCTCTGTGTGCAGGTCTCTAAAATACTCGAATTATTTTTTAAAAATATTTAATGTCACTCAGATCACCGATATTAAGTTCAATATTACAAGACATGTTATAAGCTATGATATCACCTACCTGTGATGATATTGCAGTTATCCAGCTGACTGTTACGATGTTAACCATATGGTATAGCGTGACATACATAGTTTACAAGCAGACATGGTCACACTATCCCTCACCTACTTCTCTCTTATCATTCTCAGCTACACTTACAGATGGGAACACACACATGGTGCTGTGTGGCTGGGTCGAGTGACATGCATGGGTCTCTTACATGAAGTTAACTGAATGGGTGATCTGAGAGGAACTGAATATCAAACAACAATATTATTTTTACATCTGAATACATGGTGCTGTGTGGCTGGGTCGAGTGACATGCATGGGTCTCTTACATGAAGTTAACTGAATGGGTGATCTGAGAGGAACTGAATAGGAAAAACAGTATTATTTTTACATCTCAATACATGGTGCTGTGTGGCTGGGTCGAGTGACATGCATGGGTCTCGTACATGAAGTTTACTGAATAGTTGGTCTGAGAGGAACTGAATATCAAAAACAATATAATATTTACATCTCAACACATGGTGCTGTGTGGCTGGGTCGAGTGACATACATGGGTCTCGTACATGAAGTTTACTGAATAGTTGGTCTGAGAGGAACTGAATATCAAAAACAATATAATATTTACATCTCAACACATGGTGCTGTGTGGCTGGGTCGAGTGACATACATGGGTCTCGTACATGAAGTTTACTGAATAGTTGGTCTGAGAGGAACTGAATATCAAAAACAATATAATATTTACATATCAACACATGGTGCTGTGTGGCTGGGTCGAGTGACATGCCTGGGTCTCTTACGTGAAGTTAACTGAATGGGTGATCTGAGAGGAACTGAATATCAAACAACAATATTATTTTTACATCTGAATACATGGTGCTGTGTGGCTGGGTCGAGTGACATGCATGGGTCTCTTACATGAAGTTAACTGAATAGCTGATCTGAGAGGAACTGAATATCAAACAACAATATTATTTTTACATCTGAATACATGGTGCTGTGTGGCTGGGTCGAGTGACATGCATGGGTCTCTTACATGAAGTTAACTGAATAGTTGGTCTGAGAGGAACTGAATATCAAAAACAATATAATATTTACATATCAACACATGGTGCTGTGTGGCTGGGTCGAGTGACTTGCATGGGTCTCTTACGTGAAGTTAACTGAATGGGTGATCTGAGAGGAACTGAATATCAAAAACAATATAATATTTACATATCAACACATGGTGCTGTGTGGCTGGGTCGAGTGACTTGCATGGGTCTCTTACGTGAAGTTAACTGAATGGGTGATCTGAGAGGAACTGAATATCAAACAACAATATTATTTTTACATCTGAATACATGGTGCTGTGTGGCTGGGTCGAGTGACATGCATGGGTCTCTTACATGAAGTTAACTGAATGGGTGATCTGAGAGGAACTGAATTACAAACAACAATACTATCTTTACATCTGAATACATGTCTCATAGTTTCACTATAAGCAACTGGTGGTGGCTCTATGCATTATCTGTGGATTGTCTGCACTTAGGTGATGTTTTTGTGTCTTCAGTGCATTTAAATAACATGTGTCCTTGAATACGAATTGTTTCAGCTGTAGATAGGGTGATCCCACTAACAACATTGATAGGGTAGAATCTGGTTTCACATATTTTCTTGTTTGTAGATGAGACTGAATTAATTAACTACTTGATATTTCGCTGAGTATGATAGTGTTAAAAGCAGAAATCAATACCACGCATGACATTTTATTAGTAATCAATTGTTAATGAAATTGGCAAAAATCAATGAACGACATACCTTATTTTAAAACATGCCTGTTGTGGATATATGCAAAATTGAAGGTGTAGAAATATTTGAACATTATGAATTATGACAGTTGAGTCTAGAGTATAGTATAGGCTATCATTGATAAAAGATGATCCAGGCGTTTAGAATACAGGTCTCGGTCTTTCAATGATAATATACTCACATCCAAAAGAAACTTGACCCCTATGGTGCTCAATCAAAAGCATAAGTGTTTGAGTTTTGTAAAAAAACTAGATTAGCGTTTGCGGGATACCGCAAAAGCAGAGCAGCTCCGGAACTTGGGGTTTCGCCTTACCCTGTTCCGCCTTTTACAGGCCTCACCAAATTGGGAATTTTCTCGTGACCTTGACCTTTGACACTCAAGGTCACACAATCAATGAACACATTTCATTGAGTATAACATTATTGCAACGAAATAAAGTGTTAAAATATCCAATTAATCCATTTTCTCTATATATGTTGACCTTGCTGTGACCTTGACCTTCGACAGTTAGTACCCAAAACTTTTTGAAAATGTTGTACTTCTCAAGAGATAATATATACAAAATCTAAACTTCATAGCACAAAATTTTTTCAAGTTATTGTGTTTACAAGGAATTGTAATAACTCATATCTCATGACCTTGACCTTTGACCTTCAAGGTAACACAATAATTGAACACTTTTTATTGAGTATAACAATCATGTATTGATTAAAAGTGATCATAGTTAAAATTAAGCATTTTCGCTAAACCATGCTTAAGTCATGACCTTGCTGTGACCTTGACCTTTGACAGATTGTAGCCGAAACCCTTTCAATTTTTTTTACTTTTCCAAGGATGAAATATACCAAGTTAGAGCTTCATAGCACAAAAACTTTTCAAGTTACCGTGTTTACAAAGAATTTTGTGGTGATTTTATAACTCGTGACCTTGACCTTTGAACTTGAAAGTGAACACGTCATAATGATTCCCTGGAAGTATTAACATTTAGACATGTTCATGAGTTCTGAAAACTTAAATGGGATAAAGTTATACCCCAATTTAGTGCATTTTGTAATAACTCATATCTCTTGACCTTGACCTTTGACCTTCAAGGTCACACAATCATTGAACACTTTTTATTGAGTATAACAATCATGTATTGATTAAAAGTGTTCATAGTTAAAATAAAGCATTTTCGCTAAAACATGCTTACGTCATGACCTTGCTGTGACCTTGACCTTTGACGGATTGTAGCCAAAACCTTTTCAAATTTTTTTACTTTTCCAAGTATGATATATACCAAGTTAGAGCTTCATAGCACAAAAACTTTTCAAGTTATCGCGTTTACAAGGAATTCTTAGGGTGAATACATAGCTCGTGACCTTGACCTTTGACCTTGAAAGTGAACGTGTCAAAATCGTTCCCCCGAGGTATGAGTAGTAAGGTATGAATAAGAGTTCTGGAAAGCTTAGGGGAAAAAAGTTATAGCTAGTAGTACGAGTGCGGCGACGGTGGCGGCGGCGGCGGCGGCGGCGGCGATGGAAACTTCACAAAAACTGACAGCAGCCCCGTCCTTAGACGGGGCTGCTAATGACTTCAATTCTTCAATATCGGTATGTTTAGTTTAAACAAAATTTAAACAGATTCGATAGGATCCAGTGGAAAATTTTCTTTTTCCTCAGAAAAATGAATACAACTTAAAAAAAAGGAAAATGTGAAGCCTTTATTTCTGCCTACATTATTAGCAATATACTACTGACCATGAACCCTGGCCGTTAGGTCATCTCAATGCCAATGTCGTTTGGATGTAAATTAAACTAGTTAAATACTTGCCGATGGTTTGTTTGTAAATTTGACAGTGCAAAACAGAGGCTGTCAGACTTTAAAAAATCGAAAAGTATCTCAATATATTTGGTAATTGCTGTGTTAAGAAACGTTGTCAACGTAAAATTAACTAATTTACATTCAATGATATGAATTCTCTTTATTTTGTTCAACTTTTGGTTACAGCCGTCAGAATATTACTTGAGCAACGTACACAACCTTGTGTTAAAAACAGCTTTTGCTTTCTCCTCACTCTCACTTCAGCTTCTTAGCGATTAAGTAACGTAAAAAAAAACTCAGCAGCGTAACGTCTAATACCATAGTCTTATATGGTCTGTAATTCTGCTGTAGATTCAAATATCTAGGATTTAAAGTATTCTTATAGAAAAATAGAGCCATTGGCTCTGTAGCTCATCAGGCATCATATCAAGTTTGCTTTATACAGGCCAGATGAGCTAAAAATAAAACTGATGTTACCTATTGCAAGAAAACCTATAACAAAATTACAAAACAAATGTAACGATTTCGGAATAAATTCCCTTACCCAAATGATTTATTATTATTCAACACTTTCTAGATCGCCAATATTAGACAGTGAAAGAAGTTCACACTAAAATATCAAAGGAGAAATAAATTTGCCATAGACTGTCATCTAATGGAGAAAAATAGGTTTTTAAGATTGTGACCCCTGTGACCCTATTTGGGGTCATGGGGTCAAAAAACCTACAGTTTAGAATCCCAATTGGCCAAGGAGTCTACATGCAGTCTTTCAGCTATATAGACCTTTAGGAGCTAAAGATGATGATGAAAATAAGTTTTTAAGGTTGTGACCCCTGTGACCCTATTTGGGGTCTTGGGGTCATGGGGTCACGAAATCTACAATTTAGAATCCCCATTGGCCAAGGAGTCTGCACATATAATTTCAGCTCTCTAGACCTTTTGGACCTTGAGAAAAAGATGAAAACAGGTTTTTAAGGTTGTGACCCCTGTGACCCTATTTGGGGTCACAGGGTCAACAAAGTTACAAATTTGAATCCCCATTGTCCAAGGAGTCTGCACATATCATTTTTAACTCTCTAGTCCTTTTGGAACTGGAGAAGAAGATGAGAATTGGTTTTTAAGGTTGTGACCCCTGTGACCCTATTTGGGGTCACAGGGTCCCCAAAGTTACAAATTAGAATCCCCATTGTCCAAGGAGTCTGCACATATCATTTTTAACTCTCTATTCCTTTTGGAACTGGAGAAGAAGATGAAAATATGTTTTTAAGGTTGTGACCCCTGTGACCCTATTTGGGGTCACAGGGTCCCCAAAGTTACAAATTAGAATCCCCATTGTCCAAGGAGTCTGCACATATCATTTTTAACTCTCTATTCCTTTTGGAACTGGAGAAGAAGATGAAAATAGGTTTTTAAGGTTGTGACCCCTGTGACCCTATTTGGGGTCACAGGGTCACCAAAGTTACAAATTAGAATCCCCATTGTCCAAGGAGTCTGCACATATCATTTTTAACTCTCTATTCCTTTTGGAACTGGAGAAGAAGATGAGAATTGGTTTTTGAGGTTGTGACCCCTGTGACCCTATTTGGGGTCACAGGGTCACCAAAGTTACAAATTAGAATCTCCATATGGTAAGGTACCTGTACACAAAATTTCAGCTCTCTAATGTGTATGGTTCATGAGGAGAAGTCGAAAGTGTCAAAAGTTTACGGACGGACGGACGGACGCCGGACGACGGGCGATGCCATAAGCCCATCTCGACTTTCAGTCCTGATGAGCTAAAAACATTAATTCAGATTTTTACAAATTGTTATCAATCAAATTAATTATATATTATTCATATTAAATTGAAACACAAAATTCAACAGTGTTAAAATCATTTAATCAAGTATCTGTTGTCCCAATCATTTAGGACAATCAAGAGACCAGTGGTTTATCTGTTTAAATCTAATAAACATGCAATTTGGTCAATTGAAATTGCTTTGATGTACATTGATCAAAAGCTATAATTTAAAATCAATTAATTATAAAATGAAGTTCAAACATAAAAATTTCAACAAATGTTAATTCAATTTGATTTCAATGTGAAGCATTGAGTGAGTGAGTTGGGATTTCACTCAATTGGGCAATATTTCAGCTAATAGCGGTGTGCGTAAGTATTAAGTATCATATTTCAATTCTAAAGTGCAGGATAATGATATTTTTCCTAACACAACTCTTAAATTGTCGCCTAAAGTCGACACCTCGTTCCGATCGTTAAGTGTTATTCACATTGTTCAAGTTCTTCCTCCTTGATGTGATAAAACTCACGTCAGCTCTAACTATATATCATATTTCTGATGAAATTTGACACGATAGTTTAAACATTGCTTTTGATTTTCAACTTTCAGAGGGATCAAAAAAAATAAAATGATGACCTTTCTCAATTTCATGTCCCTTCTCACTTTTACCTTTATTGGGTCCGGTATCTGTTTATGGCAGTTCAAGGGTTAACTTTTTTCACTTTTATGCCCCTTCTCACTTTTTCACATTGGGTCTGGTATCTATTTATGGCAGTTCAAGCACGTCCTTGAATGTATCAATGAAGTTGCAAATCCTTAGCTATTTCACTTGTTAGAGTTTGTTAATCATGGTAAGTACTAATTGGAACTAGTGAATTCACCAGTTAGAGTTTTGATGATAATTATGATAACAAATCTGAAATTCAACATTGAAATTAAATGCTTCTAACTTTAACACTGGCAAAAATCATTGAAAGGTAGGTAGGTAGGTAGGTGGAATTTAAGGGCGACGTTGGGCCAACAAATGACCTATATGCGCCCGGCATTAAAGAGGATTAAAAGATTAGAAAATAACTATACAATAGGTTAAAAAAGATTCATATGCAGTCATATTTGCCCGTATTGCATAAGTAATCTAAAAGGGCTCTTTGAATGTCACCATACAGCAGGTTTTCTCCAAGAATAGACCTAAGATCGAAGGTACTTGATCTTGATGACACCACCTCTATAAGTTCTTGACGGTGGATACTATATCCCTCGCACTCAATTAAAAAATGAAAAACAGTTTCTGGGCAATTGCCAGCACAACCCTGACACATAGGAGATTTATCCTTGTCTAAAATGTGTTTGTATGCATTTAAGCCACAGTGGCCGAGTCTTAATCGAGTCAAAACGACTTCATCTCTTCTTTTTTGACGGCGAATCTTTACGTGCTTAGTGACTTTAGGGCATAAGTTGTACATATGTCTGGCACTGGTGCCATGATCCCAGTCACTTTGCCACAGTTGGCAAATTGCTTTATGTATAACAGTGAAGTAATCTTTTGGAATTGGCAAATTGGAACTAGTGAATTCACCAGTTAGAGTTTTGATGATAATTATGATAACAAATCTGAAATTCAACATTGAAATTAAATGCTTCTAACTTTAACACTGGCAAAAATCATTGAAAGTTTCAATCTTAAGTTATCTCCCTTGATGTTAGATTGTGAATCCTGTACATAACCTGCCCAGAATGGCTTGACTTCAAAGAAATTAGCAGCCAAACTCTTAATGATGGTATGTAAAACAAAACAATGAGGTTCAACGCTTAATTATCAAGTTAGTTCAACATTTTGCATATATATATAAGAGCTAACATCATAAGTGAATATCCAACTTTCTTAAAGAATCAGATAGAATTTTGTAATTTTTCTATGAAGTTTTATGAATCTTCAGCAAAATCCCTTTTCCTTTTTCTTAAATCACAAATCAGGATTATTATCATAAGTCTTGACCTCAAATCATAATTTACCAACAAATAATTCTTAAACAACAGATACTGATAAGATTAATTAGACAATCGCAATGAAAGGAATTTATTGTCAGGAATGTCTCGAGTGATTTGCGTCCTTAACTCAGAGAAACCCTATTGTTTAAAGCAAGTTCCTTGTCAGCCCTAAGGACCAAAGGCACACCCTGTAATACGCACCGTTGGGAGAGAGATTGTTACTGGGATTCCGGATTGTTATGGGACGGTTACGGATTGTCATGGGAACTGTTGCGCCATGCATGGCATATCTAATTATCGCTCTAGTACTAATTAATCATATTTCATCCAAATTAACACTGTTCGAAGGTTCTAACATAATATGTCTATAGATTTATTCTTTCATTATGCATAGTAATCTACATTGAACAAAGTAAACACTGTCGACGTCCTGAATATTGGTCCAAAATAACTATCTTGACATCATAAAGCGTCGATGTTTTTTTAAATTGAAATATGTTTACGCAAAAAAAGTAATTCCGTATTTACACAAATGATTGTTTTAAATGATAGGTCGAACAAATGTGAAATAATTTCCTTGACAAAAAAGTTATTGTAATTTTTCCGAGAGAGGGGTTAAATTTTAATACAACGGATTGTTACATGATGCTTTTCCGGATTACTACTGAGAAAGCACATTTTTGCTACGGATTATTAAGGGATGTTTGGCAAATGACAACATGGTATTCTGATGTAGTCTTATAAACGAGTTCAAATTAAATCATTCTTTTTTGCAGAAAAAT
The DNA here is from genome assembly GCA_916613615.1 of Steromphala cineraria. Taxonomy (NCBI): domain Eukaryota; kingdom Metazoa; phylum Mollusca; class Gastropoda; order Trochida; family Trochidae; genus Steromphala; species Steromphala cineraria. The sequence goes on from OU744726.1 coordinate 7,622,428, forward strand.
GCGTTATCGCTGCCACAGATGTGAAACAAAGGATGATAACTTTGAAAAGATAATTTTACACAACTGTTTAATGCACCCAATTGATGAACTTCAATTGAGAGTGAAAAAACTCTCTGAAAGCAGAGGTAAACTTATAAATATCATCAAAAACTACAGAGTTACCCCACATGCAATTGGAAATGCAGGAAAACAAATTAGCGTCGTTGATCCAATGCATGAACGGATTCAGAGAAAATAGAAGGATAACCAAAAAAACAGACTGAATGGTGTTAAAAATAACAAGGAGTAATGGAAAAAGAATATTTATTTGATCAAAATCTTGATCGCGAAAACGATTTAATACGCTCCAGCATGCCACTGCTGAGAAGTCGAACAAGTTAAGTGAAATATGAATGCAACATAACAAGACAATTTGAGCACATAATTCCATATCTCTATAAAACGAAAATTAACTAGCGTCATCAGCAGATGATATATGCCCCTGGTTCCAAATATTTCAGAATTAATATTAATTTTATAAATACCAAATATGATTTTAAATAGACCGTGACCCCTATATGTTGGAAACTACCAATATTTTTCTCTTTTAGTCCACAATCTATTTAGTGCATAATATCTTCGATCTGTGGAGAAATATGAGGAAAAGCTATCTTTCGACTTAACATAACTCACATTTATTATATACTCATGTAATCTTAGGATAGTAATACAAGGGTGCAATACGGAATACGTCATCAAATTCCGTATTGCACCCCAGAATCCGTATTGCACGCCTGCCGGTTCTACTTTTTTTAAGCTTCGGCAATTCTCGGAATTTTCCGCAAGTAACGATCCCTTTTTTAAGTACAACATCAAAATTAATGTATCTCAATGCATTGGTAAAAACCTACTTTTTAATAAGACATCGAAGAATAAAACAGTGAGAAACTAGAGTTATCATTAGTAAAGAAACTGCAAAACACTTTGAAAAAGGAAATCCTGAACCAAATTCCAAGAGAATCGCTAGGGATACTCGTCATTATGACGTCATAGCCGACAACGATTATGACGTCATTTCCATGGTGACGTTGTTTGAATGAAGCCCGTCGCTCGATACCCTGAACTTTGCGTTTTTCATATTCAGGACTATAAAAATAATGGCTATGGAATTACTTTTATCACGTTATTTTGTTTTCACACTTGAAAAAATTATCCTTGTCGTTTAACTACGTAGAATAATGAGAAAATATAAAGATAATTGAGGTATCAAATCATCAGTCGAGCGTGTTCTGGGTCATCACCTTGTTCGCATTATGTATAAATGCGCAGTACGTCTTCTCGGGAATTTAAGAAATTTAAAAACTACTTGTAAAAAGGTTTAAAAGGAGTATATAATAAATACAGAACGTCATACGTGTGCATTTGGGTCGTTTGTATTGAACTCGAAGATGTCATGGACGCGGAGGAACAACTCGTTCTTCGAACTCGTTGTTCCTCCGCGTCCATGACATCTACTCGTTCAATACAAACGACCCAAATGCACACGTATGACGTTCTGTATATTTATTGTGTTGCTGAATTTATATTGCATCTTCAAATAATTTGTAATAGATGTAAGTGAGAAAATTGCCATCTATTTTAAATAGAATTGGCATAGTAAAATTCCTGAGACTTTCTGTTCAAGAAACACAATTCTTATTAAAAACGTTAAAATGTAAATCAAAAGAAGTTGAAATTCATCAAGGCACATGTACACATCAGCTATGTCTTTAATGTTTGAGAGGTCTGCTTAGAAAGTAAAAAGAAACAAAGATGAAACATCAACAACTTTGTTGAAGGTTTATATTAACTTTATAAGTATATGTGAATTACTTCATGATTGAACAATATTGATCTCAAACAAGTTGTTTTAAAATATTGTATTATTCTCATATACAACTTTTTAACTCCATATTATATATAATATTATCACATTTTCAGGGCTACAAATAAGGGGCGTACACACGTAATGTTCGCCTTAAAATCGACCAAGTACGGCCGAAAATAAAATTTCAAGCGTATCATGTACGCCCATACATACCTGTGTTCGTCTACTACTTTGTTTCGGTGCGTATCATGTTCATGGACTTTCATTAGAGTGATATGATTAATTTGATACAACGAAAAATCACAAGCGGAAACGCATCATGCTTTAAACAGGAACAGAGTTATATGCTTGCTGTGCAACGAGGTACACCTTTATTTTTCGATTGGCCAACGTTCCTTATGATTTAAATATCAATCATTACATCTCTTTCTTTAACTCGATATAAAAGGGTATGCAATGTCTGTTTTTTACTGTCATGACTTATGACTTATGACTTAGGTTCATTACAAATTATCAACCTTTCTTTTGGACTAAGTGTAATGCCCATATAACATTTTACATTATGAAAAGGTAACACTTGCATCTACCTTATCGTGACAAAATCATGTTAGTGTCACATGCTGACAAAGTATATTGATATGTGCAAAATATGTAAATAAAACATTTGTCTAATACTTATTTTAGTTTCCCACTGTTTAGTGATTTGCAATTTCCCATTTTATCAAATATGTGAACATTTTACATGTCTAACTTGAAATCGATTCAGTCTTCATACGATACTGCTATTTTGGCTTTTCTTTTCTTTTATTTGTGAATTAGTTGTTAGTTAACAATGTTGGAAAAGCATTGATGGTTTCACGTATGTTGAATATACCTTTTAATTAACTGAAATTAGCCAATTATAAAATTATAACACCATATGTTAGGGTAAAAAGGGATCGCGTCAATTTTACTACTGTATCAACTGAAATACGACTTCCTTTGTAAAAAGTGATTCTGATTTTGGGATTTTATTCACAGACCAGTTTCATCAATTAAATACCGTTACATTTCAGTTACACTGATAATGGGGACTCATAAGATCAAACATAAAATGAAGAATTTGCCAAAACAATATTTTTCTAACAAATTAGTTAAATTGAATAGAGCATTGAGTATTTATTTGTATTTTCAGAATATATCAACATAATATTGTTTTTACTAATTGGGATGGATAGCGAAAAATATAAAACTGGCGATGATCAAATTTAACAACGTATAATCAAACTCTTTAGCACTATGTCAGTACACCTTCATACTCTTGAGTACACCTGCACTTAAAATTCAAGGCATATGTACAACTTCACTCAAAAAGTTATCTGGAGCCCTGCATTTTGCATCAAAAATATTCTTTTGTTGCTTTCGTTTTTTTAACAATCCGTATCGTACTCATTCACAATCCGGAACATCTGTAAACATAGCCCAGTAACAATCATTGACAATAACATTACACCCGTCTGAATAAACATCAATTATAAACAATCAAAATAACACTTTTGATTCATCGAATATGGAATTGTAAATGTCAGTTGAATGAAGCTTTGATAATCTGAAGTTTCAATATATTAAACTGACCAATTTAGTTTATCTAAGACTTTTAATCATTCTTAGATAATAAAGTTTTCAATATCATCAACGAATTTGCTTAATGAATTAGAAAATACAAACTAATGATAGCTGAAATGGTCTTTGATTACATTAATTTAATCATAGTTACCAAATATTGTAATATTCCGACCAAAAAATATAAAATTAACACTTTTTTTTACCAAATTAAATTCTTACCAAAAGTGAAATTTCCCATGACAATCCGTAACCGTCCCATAACAATCCGGAATCCCAGTAACAATCTCTCTCCCAACGGTGCGTATTACAGGGTGTGAAAGGGCGAGGCCATTTTGTTTAGTGTTGGCTGTATATAACCATCTAGTGGGCACATGGCTTCATTGTGGATATAAATGGTGGCCATTTGAAGCCAAAAAACGCCCATAATGGCCGAGACTGATTGCAATTCAAGGTACAAGCGATTGTTAACTTTATGACTGCTCTGTAGATTAGATCTTGACTTGCAGCTTTATTGTTTGTTTATTTACTTGATTTTCAGAACAAGGAATAAGTCTACTTTATGGAAGAGGGGACTGTTAAAGGGGCAGTAGCACGTTTTTAGGGGGAATATAAGGTGATGTCGGGAAAATGAAAATAAATGGTTTCAATTGAAAGACAATGTATTCAAACTAAATGAAGCAGTAATAATTCAAATATATAACGTAAAGTTCAGCCATGCGATTCATTTTTCTTACAAAAATGAATTAAAGGTGTTCACACAAAAATGGCCGCCAATGGATTTTATGTAAAGCCTCATATTTTGTCCTCTGACTATGGGTGATTGGCTTGTGTAATGAGATTGTTGACACCGTCAATATGATACATTTAGCATTTACTTACAATTACAAGTGAAATATTTAAAATGTAAAATTATCAAAAAACGTGCTACTGCCCCTTTAAAGATAAACATCTACATGGATATATTGTCGATTGTTTGTTAGTATATCTGCAAATGACAGAAAGGAATTTGTTACTGACAATACTGATATTAGTTTTTTTCACAAGAACAAAACATTGATATTTGACATAGGACAACAGTACACTTTATTCAAATATGCTTAGGTATGTAGATATGAAATAGTTATTTATTTATTATTAGACAACACTGATTTGAAGCATGTGGGCTTAAAATTCAGCTTTACATAACAAATGATGAAAATTCATATTTAAAAAAAAATGGATGTGTACAATGACAATGTCAATTGTCAATTTGCCTTAAATTTTAATACTTCAATATTTTAAAACCTTTTCTAAAAATAGAGCCAATGGCTCTGTAGCTCATCAGGCATCATATCAAGTTTGCTTTATACAGGCCAGATGAGCTAAAAATGAAACTGATGTTACCTATTGCAAGAAAATCTATAAAAAAATTACAAAACAAATGTAACGATTTCGAAATATATTTCCTTACCCAAATGATTTATTATTATTCAACACTTTCTAGATTGCCAATAACAGACAGTGAAAGAAGTTCACACTAAAATATCAAAGGAGAAATACATTTGCCATAGACTGTCATCTAATGGAGAAAAATAGGTTTTTAAGATTGTGACCCCTGTGATCCTATTTGGGGTCATGGGGTCGAAAAACCTACAGTTTAGAATCCCAATTGGCCAAGGAGTCTACATGCAGTCTTTCAGCTATATAGACCTTTAGGAGCTAAAGATGATGATGAAAATAAGTTTTTAAGGTTGTGACCCCTGTGACCCTATTTGGGGTCTTGGGGTCATGGGGTCACGAAATCTACAATTTAGAATCCCCATTGGCCAAGGAGTCTGCACATATAATTTCAGCTCTCTAGACCTTTTGGACCTTGAGAAATACATTTGCCATAGACTGTCATCTAATGGAGAAAAATAGGTTTTTAAGATTGTGACCCCTGTGACCCTATTTGGGGTCATGGGGTCACAAAACCTACAGTTTAGAATCCCAATTGGCCAAGGAGTCTACATGCAGTCTTTCAGTTTAATAGACCTTTAGGAGCTAAAGATGATGATGAAAATAAGTTTTTAAGGTTGTGACCCCTGTGACCCTATTTGGGGTCATGGGGTCACGAAATCTACAATTTGGAATCCTCATTAGCCAAGGAGTCTGCACATATAATTTCAGCTCTCTAGACCTTCTGGAACTTAAGAAGAAGATGAAAATAATGTTTTAAGGTTGTGACCCCTGTGACCCTATTTGGGGTCACAGGGTCAACAAAGTTACAAATTAGAATCCCCATTGTCCAAGGAGTCTGCACACACCAATATTAACTATCTACTCCTTTTGGAACTGGAGAAGAAGAAGAGAATAGGTTTTTAAGGTTGTGATCCCTGTGACCCTATTTGGGGTCATGGGTTCACGACATCTACAATTAAAAATCCCCATTGGCCAAGGAGTCTTCACATATAATTTTTAACTCTCTAGTCCTTTTAGAACTGGAGAAGAAGATAAAAATAGGTTTTTAAGGTTGTCTACAAAAATCTACAATTTAGAATCCCCATTGTCCAATGAGTCTGCACACATCAATATTAACTATCTCTCCTTTTGGAACTGGAGAAGAAGACGAGAATTGGTTTTTAAGGTTGTGACCCCTGTGACCCTATTTGGGGTCCTGGGGTCACGAAATCTACAATTAAGAATCCCCATTGGCCAAGGAGTCTGCACATATAATTTTTAACTCTCTAGTCCTTTTAGAACTGGAGAAGAAGATGAAAATAGGTTTTTAAAGTTGTGACCCCTGTGACCCTATTTGGGGTCATAGGGTCACCAAAGTTACAAATTATAATCTCCATATGATAAGGTACCTGTACACAAAATTTCAGCTCTCTAATGTGTATGGTTCATGAGGAGAAGTCGAAAGTGTCAAAAGTTTACGGACGGACGGGCGACGGACGGACGGACGACGGACGGACGCCGGACGACGGGCCATGCCATAAGCCCATCTGGACTTTCAGTCCTGATGAGCTAAAAATTCAAGATGACGAACGAATTGCCTGTCAAATGATGATCACTAGTGTGTAAACTATCTTAAGTTTCCTCAAGTTCGTGTCCTGTCTTGCGTTTCTTACATACATATAAATAATATCAAGTTAACAAACAAAACAAACAATTACACGATTTAAAAGATGTTTATTATATTTCAAATATCACTAATGTTAGAAACATGTAACTCTCGGACAATACAAATAGGAACAGGACATAAATCTTCAGATGAACGATGACGGACATGCACAAAGAACATAACAAGTGCACTTCATAACGATCAATTGAACTGGTACTCCAAGCTTGCTCTTAAACGGGTACGAGCCAATTAAAACATAGTCTGTAGACCATTAAATAGATCCCCAAAACCCAAGATTATCAAATCTCTTTAAAAGACAATCGTTAAAAAACACCTTGTTTGATTACGTTTTACTCATAAAAGTTTGGGGCAGATATTTGATTTAAGTTATATTGGATCCTGACCTAATGACTCTAAATATCCATCCTACTTTAACAAAAGGCGAATGGACCTTCCTGATTAAACTTCTGATTATCATCATTAAATGTTGACCTACTTTGTATCATTAGCGTTTGAAACTAAGACGAGTGACCTTATATCTTTAAAAGTAAAAATAGAAACAGTAAATCAGAAATATGGGATGCCGTGTTAAACAACCATCAGATAATGGTTTAACACAGCAGTATTTCAAAAAGAAAAAAAGCGACCGGATCGTATGCAAACGACAAAGCATGAAAACATTACATTTACACAACGATAGATATTTACAGTACAAAACACAGCATTCATTAAAGGGGCAGTAGCACGTTTTTTGATAATTTTATATTTTAAAATTTTCACTGATAATTGTAAGTTAATGTTAAATGTATTATTTTGACAGTGTAAAAAATCTCATCACACAAGTCAATCACCCATAGTCAGAGGACAAAGTATGAAGATTTACACAAAATCCATTGGCGGCCATTTTTGTGTGAACACCTTTAATTCATTTTGTGTAAGAAAAAGGAATCGCATGGCTGAACTTTACATTTTATATTTGAATTATTACTGCTCCATTTAGTTTAAATACATTGTCTTATATTTGGAACCGTTAATTTTCATTTTCATGACATCACCTTATATTCCCTCTAAAAACGTGCTACTGCCCCTTTAAGCAATGGTATTTTACAATTAGAAACTCAAATTTTCGATCACATAAATAGCGATCACATAAATGGCGTGAGACGAAATCTGTATCGTGGTAATATCAAGCATTACATATATTATTAAGAAGGACACTCATTCAACAATGCACACAAATGACAATGACAAATAGAACACTTTCATATATATAATATATATAATTCTACACACTAATACGGATGACATTATGTATCAAAAAGGCGCCGTAGCACTATCCTATTCGACGAATTTTAGGAATAAGTTTGTTTAAGCAACGTATATTTTCTGCAGGGGTAAATACCTCATTATCAAACGATGTCATCTGTAGTTACTCATAAGGTGAAGCGAAAACTTCATGCAGCCATTTACAGGTGAAGAGTTGGCGGTAAGAATCCCTACAGCTTAAGCGAAGTGAACAAGTTCCCCCAGTTGAAACAGGGATGGTAACGTTGTGATCATAAAACACTTTTATTCCGTTCGTGAGTTCTCATTTGTCCTGGAGAAAACGTGATACGGCACCTTTAGGCCAACATGAATATGATTCAATTTCAACATGGAATAGGGTATCTGAGAATATTAATAAGTGTACATAAGATTGCTTAGTATACATGTATATGTTCACAAATTTTGTATTGCTTGATTTATTGTAATGCCCACAGCGAGCTAATAGATGAATAGATAGTGAAATAAAGTTTCGTGAAAACCTAAATGATAACTGAATTGTTCTTTCTAACTTATATGAAGTGACATATATAAGATATTCATACAGTGGACATACAGTACACAAATAAACAATAATTCTACAACATAGAAATGAACATTCAAAACGCACCACTGAGAATGTAATACTTCAAGGTTGCTGCCGAAACGATATTTCAAACAAGATGATATAATATAACATCTAATTGTAATAGATAATATCTTAAACTTAAAGAGGCTATATAGTTTTATCTATGTAGAAAAGGTTGACTTGATTTGTTTTGTAGAAGGAGTCCAGACTAACAATTAGTAAAAGGTAGAAATCCTTACAACACGATATAATTAGGGTATCTATTAGTCCATTGTTGATCTACAATTGGGAGTTTAATTAACGTTATGACTCCCTTTTATAGAAATTCATAGAACAGTCAGTAACAAAGAGAAACGTATTTTACTTGGTCGGGGTAATGGGGCTGGGATAACCTGGTCATAATTGGAATAATTTCTTTGACATTGCTGGATAATTCTACAAATGACAGCTGCACGTTTTCAAGGATGTTCTTGCTAGGATACTCTTGAATCCTGGACACTTTGTCACGTGGTTTCCGATGATGCTGTTGGTTGTCCTTATAGTTTCTTTAAAGTACATATGATTATGATTAACACACATAAGACGTCCCTATTGTCTTGTGACCCTGTTAGAATGTCGTGTCTTCCGTGTGGCAAAAATCTTCCAGACTGACTATTTGAATGCTGAACGCAAGAAGACTGCTTTTCAGTTAATTCTCTTATTCTTCGTAACGTGCAATCATGTCCAGTGATTTTATTCACTTGTGCACATCCTTATTAGCAAATTATAACCTAAACAAACATCAACTTCGTGACACATGATGTAGCAAGTGGAAAACGCCGCATAACACAAACACACCAATAACCGGAAGTGGCCTGATTGATGAACCTCCTACTACTGCGCACGACTCCTTTGGTACTTCCTTCTTTAGAGTTACTTGGAAAAACTGCCCTTTCTTGGAATTTGGGTTGTTAAGGACACATTTATACATTCCTGAGTGAGAGTCCCGAGGTTTGAGGACGACGAGACGTGAGTGCGACACCTGGTGGTGGTTGAGGATGAGGATGTTGTCAGATGTCTGGACTACTTCCTCATCCTTGAACCACTTCACTCTGTCAGAACGAGATCCCTCCACGGCACAAATGAGATCCAGGGGAGCGCTGTCCCCCAGCACTATGTAGATTATATCTCCGCTCTCCGTGTCATCTGGTAAACAATCAAACATGAAGTAATTAAATAATCTATACATCTTGTGGATGACAACTTTTAATGTAAATTGGATGTTATCAGAAAAATAGACAATCCATTTAAAAATTTGGAATTAAGATATATTAATTTTTTTTATGTTATATCATGTTTTGAGAGATATGTTCTGATGCATTTTATATCTTGAAAAAGGAATTCGTAGGAAAAATTACGATGACAAACGTATATCAATAGTAATACGTTCACAAGCCTACTTCATTATATTGCCCTTATAATATTCACATAATAAAAAAAATTGTCACGGTTTCATACATCTATCTGTGAATTAAAGTCAAAATCAAATTACGTTTGTAACATTGAAGTCTAAAATTAAACCATTAAACATCTACACAATAGATCACAGACAAAAGACAACCATCTGCCACAGTACCTGTTATACCAGACAGCACTATCTCGGTGCCCACTGTACTGGCTACTCTGGCTATATCCACTGCCAGTACCTCTGTCGTAGAAGATGTTGAACTCATCACCGTTGTTTCCTCAGGTGTTGAACTCATCGCATCAGGTGTGCTGGCGTTCACGACACCCGAGTCCTGAGTTGGGTTGAGGAACACCTCCTCTGTAGGAGTCGGTGATGTCGCTGCCACAGCCTCTGTCGTGTTGGAGGTAGAGTCGGTGAGGAAGACGACGTTGTGGGTGGCGAGTCCCGGGTCCTCCGTGGCCATGTCTTCATCGTCACTGGTGTCGTTACCGGACGAGTCGGGGGCGTCGGGGTCGTAGTCGTCGTCACCTTGTGGAGGGTTGTAACGGGGTGTGAGTAACAAGTAAAACAACATGACAATGTCGATATTGACTCCCTCATGGAAACATGATTGAAATCTAAAAAATCTCATGTTTGATGATAATTCATTATTGATTAAAGTGCGGTTTGAAACTATCAAACAAGACGAAGGTTAGCTGAAGTAACAGTTCTGATAGCATTTGAGATGGTTAGCAACAATATCATTTACATATATATATTAATTAAATAAAACGAGTTAAGATTACCATATTCATAAAAGAATGTAAAATCTTACCTTCTGTGGGCCGTTAATATAGATAAAACACTAGTAAACAGGTACAAAAAAGCATGCATGAAAACAACGACACCATGCTATTACTTTGCATGCAAAGAAAGACGATTAGAAGTGGGAGCAAAAACTCAAATTTAAAGATGCAACATTAGAACGATAAAACCAAAAGACAGCGTTTAGAAAGGGCGTAATTCTCATCGGGATGTTTAAATAAGTGAGCAGATCAAAACTCTCAATGAAGTACATACATTCAGTCTTTTAGATTCATTCATTCATTCATTAATCCATTCATTTTCATCAGATCAGGATAAACAAAATGATAAAATACTGCCAAAACAGGCCTTATTGGTTGTAGAATTGCGGTAGGGAGAATTGAACTTATTTACGTAATTCATTGAGAATGTAATTTGATTCATTTCAAAAGAAAATATTGCAATTTTTAGTACATCCTAGTAGAAGAGGAAGACGATAGCCAATTTGAAAAAACTTTGAATTAACTTTACCCCTCTTCTATTTAACAGTTTGAGTGGGGGGAGGGGGGGGGGGTCACCTTTTAAGTATGTACCAAGACTAAATAAAGTTTTACAATTTTCGAAAAGGACGTATATCAGGAAGAATTTGTCAATGGAATTAAATAAAATCAATATCATAGCGTGTTAGTTCGTATTTTGTATATATCACTACAACAGGATTTTCAAAGGTTCGGATTTGGCCACATGCTTAAAGTGTTAGCGACGATGAATGAAGCAATTAAGGTGTTTATTAGAAGTAGAGGTGGCCTAGATCAAGCCTAGGAGATGTTAAAGGTGATTCCTGGTGCATGTCAAAGAGGCTAGTTAGTTAGGAAACTAGCCATAGTTAGTGTCTCGTTGGTTATCCAGGGTTAATTGTACTGATTCCAATCACTTTATAACCAGTGGTATTCGTATAATAGAAACTCGGACTCAAGTCATTCAGTAGTTTCTTTTTCACCAAAAACAACGAATGAACACTTTGTATCAGATAATGGAGAAGGTTCCTTGGTAGACAACAAATGAAACAATCCCAGAGTCACAATTTACTGCTTTTAAGTTAATAGTCACGTCATTGATAGCTTGCTAAAAACACTATTGTGCTGGGTGAATTTGAGAGCGTTCAAAAATCAATTGGCGAATCATTCGAATTGGTTTTTATCAATTGAGGTCAGATGATTTGAGTTAGAGTTTTCCATCTATCTGAACTTAATGAGTGATAAAGCGAAAATATCAGAAACAGTTACACCAAGATAACCGAGCAAGTGGTTAGTGAAGCAGGTCTTGCAGGAAGGAGAATGCCAGTCAGAGCCTCGTTCTGAACTCACTTCGCCTCATTTCCGTGTTCACGAGTTGAATGGAACTAAACTGGTTATTCGTCCCGTCAGTTGCGACCACTCGTAACTCATACGTCGACTGTGGGTGGAGCCTCCGAACACGCTGGTTAAACGAGGTTGTCTCAACGCTTTCCACCTTGCTCCATTCTTCCTGTCCTGCTTATTGGAATTGTCTGTGTTAGGAGTTTGTAATTATATGCTCGTTGATTGTTACATTTATATCTGTTGGTCTTGGTATGAATACTCGGTTTAGGGTCATTCTGAGTCTCAAGCTTTGAGAAGGTCAATTTTAAGGAATTTAACGTTTATAACTACAAGGAGCTATGCGAGTCAAGAGAAGTTAATGTAACTACAGATTCTAATGTTTCCTCTCATATACGGTGTCAATATATTGTATGACTATCTAAAGCCAAGTTGCAATGAGGGATGAGAAACAATTCTCTCCATGGGTGGAACATTATTGGTTTTGAGAAGAAAATATGGTCATGGAACACCTCTCATAAAGAAAGGGATGACCATCATAATCAACGATGATTAACTTTAACCACGTTAACATCGGCATATTTCAGGATTCGTAAATATATGTCTAATAAGAAAAAGCTTTTCGGCACAAAAGTATAACATTTAAAATACATTTTGATAACGACAAAAAACAATGTAATAGTAAAAGTAGATTGGCTCAAGTCACGTAATTTTGTCAGGTTTTAATTATCATTTTCCTTGATGTGTAGGTTTAATCTAAAGTCGTCCCATGACACCATCACATACCCAGGAGTCTATACTGCACGAAGTAGAAGGCGGCAGGCCGAGTGTTGGGTGTATTGAGAACTATCCATTCTACCTCTGCTGTTCTATCTGTCGACTGAATACTGGATATCTCGGGCTTAGCTAAGGCTGAAAAGAAATAGCTAGTCCATGGAAATAAAAAGGAATTGACAAACAAAACAGACTATAATTCATGATCACTGATATAAAATACACATATCACACAATATACTTCGTTTGAAGCCAAACTAAAATTGGAACACGTACTTGTAAAATGATAACGACATCCAAAAAATTTATAACAATACAAATTATTGACAATCTTTCAAACACATCATATTTTAACTGACAATACAACAATACAAATATGTTTGAAAACAGAAACACCGTCTTGACTGGCAAAAATAAGAAATACTGAAATATGAAGAACACACCTAAAGTGAAATCAAAGACACATCGTAGAGTAATAGACACACCTTTGAATTATGAATATAACACGAACAACATTTAACAAGGAAAGTTTGGTATTTAAGCTACATTCCTGTTTCATGACGAACCTGGGCGCAAATGGATAGCGCAATAGATATAAAATAACCAGTTTCCTTCCGTACCAACAAATCTCGCATAATCGGAAGCCTGGTTATAACCCCTTTGCGCTCAAGTTCGCCTGTGATTCGATGCAATAACAAGGACTACATTGCGAACACGTTTTTTGGCAAAACAGGGGTACCTGTGTCCAAGGAAGCAGTCCGAGCTTCGATGTAGAACGGGTCACCTTGACCGACTTCCGTCAGCGCCCACACATAAATCCGGTATTCCGTATCCGGTGTGAGACCTCCGACGAACGTTCTTTGTCGTGTTGTCTCCGCAACTATCACCATTTCTCCAAGTGATGTCACTGTAACTGTGGAGTCAACATTAACTTTTTATATAATAGACAGCCGTGGCATTCTTATTTCCATAACCACGACTACATCAAATGTTACAGTATTCATATCAATGAAATAAGACCACCCTCGCCGAAGTGAACAATGTACATCGAATCTAACATCAATATCAGTGACTGCTCAAAGAACTTTGCTATCTATACAGTAATCATATTTACAATGGTTTGATAGAACATATGTATACTTCTCGAAACTGATCAACTTGTGAAACAACCTACTCTCCTGGTATCCGACTTTGTATCCAATCAGGATTCCGTTGGCTACTTCCGGTTCTCCCCACTCCACCAGAAAGTGTATTGCGCCTGCATACTGGACATTTACATACGATGGTGGATAGGGCACTGTACAGGAGTAACAATATATATATAAAACATAGTCAGATATAAGCTACTCGTTTTACATGTACAGGAATGCAGAGTGCAAGATTTGTGAAATCACTATTCATATACGCTATCACACACATTTTAAGCAAATTTTATTTTCATGCATATGTGTATACATGATATGAGAAGACGTAAGAAAGTCTTACTAACAGTTACTGTAACCTTAGCTATTTGGTTTTTTTCATTTCAACAATTGAAATACATAAGATATCAATAAGCACTTTGCCATGTGTGGTATTCTCATAAACCACCTTCTGAACATAATAAAGACAGAATGCTGAAGTATCGCCTTTACAATAATTGGTAATGGCATCATAATGTAATGACGTCACATACCTCCTTCCGGTGTGGAGAAGTTGACGACGTTGCTACCTACAGACGAGTAGTATGTGTTGACGGCGACCACGTCGGCCTGTAGGCTGGAGTACATGGGCAGGTTGTACACCTTGGCCTCTACCATTGGACCGGAAGTGCGCTCCATCGGCACCATCGTCTCCATGGCAACCCCATCCGGGTCACCAGCCTTCCAATACCGGATCTTAAAAAAGACGCCGGAAAAGAAATGGGATTAATAGATTTGAATAATATATACAAAGGGATAGACAGGTGTCATGAGTTAAATCCACTGTATTAAGGAAATATATATAATTAGAGGAATAAACTGCGCTTGATTGCTGCCTGACGTCTTCATTCAACTGAATAAATCAAAGAAAACCATTGCTGTATCGCTGTTACCCGTCGGTGATTCAAGTTATGCTATGCTTCAATAACAACAGAGAATAGAAGACATGCGATTGGAACGGGTAATGTCAGTACAACGTTGCCTGATGGAAAGTGCAAATATTGATAAAGTGAAGAATATCGGGACATTTAATGACTGATGACTGTCCCTACCTTGTAACCATGGAACTTGCCCAGCATCAGTTGAGGATCATCATCCACATAGCTCCAGGTGAACACGGCCTGACCTTCCGGAAGATTGGACTCTTGGGAGAGGCTGAAGTTCCCGGGGGATACTGTGGGTACTGGATGGACATGGGATGGAAGAAATACATCTGAGTTTAAACATCCATGTGAAGGAGTGGATAAGTTGTTTTCAAACAGTTTAAGACCATGTTAGTAACAGCGTCGCTTGTGTAGACCTAATTCCGAATGTCATCAATCAGCATTCGGTACTTTCCCTCTAAAACTTCTCTATTTGTGAGATTACGTTGGAAATAACGGTTACCTCTACGGGCGTAAAACCCGTATTCAATAACATTTTGTAATGAAGATTTACCTTTAGCATTTTCCGATGAATAGCTTTTGAAGGATAAGCCAGTATATATGTAAATCAATAATATTCGCTAATTTCCATGGGAGTATTATTGAGGCCAGGTTTACTTAAACTGCTGTATAAGTCAAAGCCAGAGAGAAAAGTTTACAAAAGAGAAGATGCCTTCTGAAGGAAATTAGGCGAATTCGGAACATCAATATTGTCAATCCTAAAGGGGCAACCAATTTTAACAATTGCATACAGTTTGAATCTCAAAGATGACCCTTAAACGAAAAAGACAATCTAAGGGTACTGTTGCAATTTCATGCATGTGATTGTTTTTTAAGTAGACGTATTTGACAAAATAACGTCAGCATATATTGTGATAGAAGTTTCATCATGTATTAATATTTTGAGTTTACCATTTCAACAAAAAGGACAATTCTTATGGATGAACAACTTCTTTATTCTGTGTTGGCAACGTTTCGACATTAATCTCGTTGTCCATCGAAAAGAATTGTCCTTTTTGTTCACCACACCAACTTCTAGAATGCCAATCAAAGAAATCTAAAATGTTAATATTTCTCTAACTATTAATGACCAATAATGTTGTTATCACCTCCCTCGCCCGAGAAGCCGGTTACAGCCATCGCTTGTTGTGCCGCCTCTCCATAAGCATTGGCCGCCTTCACCGTGACGGTGTAGGGTTGGTACACGTTGTCTACCCTCATCTGGAGGCGGGTCTGGGCGGGGTCTTCTATCCTCTGGGTCTGCAGCGTGCTGTCTCCCTCACGACTTATCATCACCACGTAGGAGAAGTCTGGTCCACCACGTTCTGTGGGAGTCATGTACTGAGCAGAGGGAAACATGGTACAGTTTATAGTTAGGCGATACAGTTCAAATATAAATGGAATGTTTTATGCATCCGATGCAGAGTAATGTGAAAGTCTAAATTTATTAATTGTAGGCCTCAAGGCTAAGAGTACAACAGTGTTGGAAAGGATTATCCTGTATTATATCAATCACACGTTCTCTTATTCAATCCAAGAGAACATACCAAACACTTTGATGCTTTAATCAAATTCTGGTAATGAAAATAAGTGAGATTGTTGAAAATGTAAATGTTACCACTTGTTGTACGAGCAAAATATACTGGACTGATCGATGTCACGTGTCATTTCCAATATTAACTCTTTGAGAGAACAATTAAAATTCTTGCTCACAGCTAAAAAAACGTAACTTTAACATATAACCAATACATCAAGCAGCAAGTATAACTCCTACCTCCCATTCGACGACCAGAAAGTTGGTTAGGTCCGGTACAATCTTCACTCCCTGGGGATTCTTGACTGGTCTAGAGGGTGGGGTCTCGCACACCTCTAGGGTGGGGATGCTAGGAGGTCCCACCCCCAGATCATTGACTGCTCGCACCCTGAAGTTATATCTGGTAAAGGGAGACAGGACAACCTCTGCTTGACGCTGCTCAGCTCCTACCGACTCAAGCTTCGTCCACAGCCCTTCATTATAGGCGGAGGTCGCCTCGATGTTGAAGCCTTTGAGGGGCGAGTAGTTACTCAGGCTCAGTTCATCGAACTGCCAGCTGATTTCAGCCCTAGCAGCGAGGCAACTGACAATTTGGACATCTGTCGGTGGGTTTGGCGGGGCTGTAGATAAAGGTGAGGCAAAACATTTAATGGATATTCCACGCAAGGCACAACTTGCGTCACCACCAGTTTTAATGAAACTTTCTCCACTTTCTATAAATTCTTGGGCCGATGTACAGCGTTCTCATAGGCGTTCAGTAAATCCTGGTCCTATACTGAGGATTCGGCACTAAAAATGTCGAGAAATAAGGTATGGCTCTGCAGTGAACTTGCCAATCTCTGAGACTTCATTCTACCATTTGATTATAAATAATCTTATAAGAATAATTATCTTAAGAGACTGAATATGAGTGCCGTGAAGCATGCTAAGGGATATAGGCTAGTGCTGTGAAACCAACCTTGCACCATGAGCTCAGCAGAGGCGGACACAGAGTCGATCAGGTTGGAGACGACACACGTGTACACCCCCGAGTCGGCCAGGGCTACCCTTGAGACGATGAGTTCACCGCCGGTCTGTCTCAGCTGGGGGTTGCTGAAGTCAAGGGTCACGTTGTCCTTGAGCCAGGTGAAGGTCAAGTTCTTCAACTCAGCTATGTCTGTGGTCGCCAGACACGCGAAGGTGGCATCTTCGCCGTTCCGTACATTCAGATCCTGAGGGGCTTCCACTATCACGGTCGGCTCTGTTGGTAAAGAGGGAGGCATTGGCTGGTCTTATTTAGACGGATAAATATAAGTAGACCTGTTCCCTACCATTTGTTATGTAATCATTGGATCAAATTTTGCAAGTATTAATTGACCTGACCAGGTGCTGACGGTTAAGCAGGAGATGTGTTGCCAGTCTGATTAAAATAGGCCTAATTTCAAGGAACAAAAGTTTCTAAATGATAACAATAATGAGGATCGAACATGGTCCGGGTTTTCCTTTCCATTTGTGTTAAGGATCTCGTATCTCAAAAGAGCTAAGAAATATTCATTCCTCGGAACTAGGTTGATCAGACTGACAATATATATTGTGCTTGTATTGCTCACCTCGTACAAATACAGAGAATCGTTTTCTGTCCTTTCCAAACTTATTTGTAACTGTGCACGTGTAGAAACCGCTGTCTGGAATAATTGCATTCTGGGGGGAAAACATATGTAAAAATAAATATGGTTGAATATGTTTTCATAATAACAAGGAATGATCAATTCATAGGAAACAGCAATTAAAATTGTTTTTACAATGGTCCAACATATATTTTGGGTAGTGGTAAACGTTTTTCAAATAATTGTTTGAGATAGGAATGTATATATACAAATATGATGATGCTAGATTGTAGATGAAGCACACCTGTACAAGCAGCGCCCCTCCCTCCTCCAGCTCGAATCTACCCCCGGGATGGATCTTCTGGTCGTCCTTGAACCACACCAGACTGGGGGTGGGGCGGCCTGAGTGGGGACACACCAGTCTCACTTCACTGCCTCTCACCACTTTCAGTTGAACTTCGTTTTCGTCCTCGATCTTTGCGCCTTCAGCTGTTAATAACGCATTTGCATTCTTTAAAGAATAGGAGCCCTTTTGCAGTGGAGCGTTAGCGTACACGTTTTACCAAAAATAGTTCAAGATTTTTACTTCATAAAACATTCAAGGGCATTAAGAAATGGCATAACATGTCTTTAGATTACCAATTCTTTAATATGAGTTACTCATTGCTTCTGAGTATATGGTTTGTCACTCATATTTCATTCGACCTAATGAATAGTAAGCATATTCTCTGAATATTGAACCTAATTTTACGTTCAATCAGTTTTTATCAAGCAAATTCTTTCATTTCTCGTCGTAAGCGTTCGGTTCAAATTGGGAACTTGTAGCTTTATACGCCGCAGTAGTCATAATCTTCTCTCATTCAACCCTGCAACAATCCCTATACGACGATGTAAGTGTGTATACGTAGTAACGCTGGGCAGTGCATAAGCACATACTCAAATATTTGAATTGGTATTTTGAAGTACATATTCCCGGCTGATACTGGAATGTAGAAAAGAACACTGGAACATTAAACCCAGGGGAACGGAGGATTTGAAATAAATGAAGGAGACTTGATAATGTGACCACTGACCTTCGACCCGGACGACGGTGTCTGACCACAAGTAGCCATGGACGTTGCTGACATTACACTGAACTACCATCGTGTTGGTGACCTGCGCCATCTTGATGGTCAGCTTACTGTCGGAAATGAGCAGGTTCGGGCTAGATGGTAGAGCTGGTAGGAAAAATATAGATGTCATCTTGAAACATGTATCGAGATAATGAATGCGATATATACACCTTTGATTCAGGACATTTGTTCTTGAATTCAAATATACCACAAGAAGACATGGCAGTGTCATTTAATTCAAAAATGAAAGGTTGATAATCAATAAGATCACTTAACTTCGAAGTTTCCATACAAATAAACAATTGTCTTCGTAAACAAAGTCGCACACTTAACAGTATTTCCAAATTGACAGTCGCTCAAAAGATGAGCTATAAAATGCAGAATAAGGTTCATCGCTTTGTCGCTTTGGTATCTTAGATTACATGAAAGAGAGTTGTTTCTTCCGGGCCACCATACAAGAAACAGTTCACGCACCTGCTGCAGGCACCCCGTTGATGAACCATGTCGCTATAGGCGAGGGGGTGCCCTCCCCCCGACACTCCACCTGCCCCTCCCCCTCCTCGTCAATCAACAGGTCGTACGGCTGCTTCACCCACGACGGGGCCGCTGAAAGCATAGAGGATAAGGTATATAGAGTATTAACCTCGAACGTGTGTCTTTACGAATTGTGATTGTTTTGTATACACAAATTAGAAAAAATAACGTCACGAAGAACAGTTTTATAACGCCATAGACGAGAGATATGACAACGATCCTTGCATAAGTGACATGTGCACATGAAAATATGTCTCCACTTATTTCCCAAATGTATATATATGAATATGGATAAATAAAGATAAGATAAGATAAGCTTCAAAGGCAATTCCGTATATAAAGTAAATTACAACTCCAGTAAAAAATATTAATATGATATTTCCACATGCTTTCCTACCTTCAACATCAACGGTGAAAGTGCGCGTGAGAGTCTTGCCCCCGCCCCTCCCAGTGCACGTGTAGGGCCCAGCGTCCCCCTCCCACGCGTCCTGTATAGAGATCTCGTAGCTCCCCTCACTGTACTTGGTACGGGAAGCGTCTAGCATAGAACCATCACTCCGGGACCACGTGACCTCGGGTAGGGGGCTGGGAAGAGGAGGGGACGATTCAAATATTGAAACATTGAATTTTTATTTCACTTAGCGACATTTTATTACGTTGAAAGTCCGTCAAAACACTTGCTATTGATCACATTATCTCTTATTTGAAATTGATTTTCTACTTCAAATATGCTCCTCAATTAATGTTCACTCAACATAAAGACGTAAAGCCTGAAATATCTTTTCTCAAAATCGATTTATCTAAAAAAATACTACAACAACTGCACAAAATAAACTTTCCTCTCGCAGAAAAATTAGTTCACTTCCTTGTGTAACAATTTTCAGACGTACACCTTCTTACGGTGTAAACATAGTCAGATACAAAGTGTAACATTTTCGAGTGAGAAATGGTTTCTGTGCAAGGTATTATAGAAGTTGCAAAGACGATAATGAAGAAGAATATATGGATGGCAACTTTGTTATTCATTGAATGTTACATTTCGACACAGATTCGACACAAGAACTTGTGTCGAAACGTTGTATACCTTGAATAAGGAACTTGTCATCCATATATCCCTCGTGTGAGAACTGGTTGGAGTATTAGTGTCACATTGTGAGGAATGAAACAGAATAAGACCAGAATTGACACTGAGGTAAATATTGGTATTGAAGAGAATGAATAAAAAACTCCTACTTTCCGCCGAAGATACACTTCATTTTGAGCGTCTTTTCCTTCAGAACTAGAGCGTTGGATTGTGTAGCGTACATGAGACGTACCGCCGTCTTAGCTGGAGCCTCTGAAATAGGTTGCATTGGGATGTGATTTGTAAGCAACGTTAAAAATTAAATATTACAATATGTACAAAAAGAACCAAAAACTGCTTACTGGAAAACTATCACCAGACACACAAGTCAGATCAGGCAGAGGTTTGTTCGCTTTTTTGAATTTTTGTTTCCGAAGAATATGTTGTGTACGTTCCTTAATTGAAAAGTATAGTATTCCGATGCCATGTCATGGCAACCAAGAACTTGGTGTATTATTGTCAAGTTGTTGCTGGCCATGGAACTGATCTTGGAAACTAAAATTCATTCTTTCTCTGGCGGAGTTTGTTCATTTAGTCAAATAATTTTCCACTAAAATAAGTTAGATAATTTTAGTTAACTGTTCATGTTAAAGGATTCAAATCCTTCGTTGTAGAACAACTCAATGAGACTACGTCCTTCGTTACGTTGAAAGAATATTTTCGAGAAACAAATCTTATTCAGTAAGCTAAGCAGAACTCACTGCTAACATGCGTTGATGTCGAAAGAATCCTACATAGCTCTGTGAGAACGCTTTAAGGAGATACAAATTCTACCAAGTACTCACTGCCCCGTGGGCTGATCTTGAAGGAGTTGCCGTGGTGCACGGTGCCCGTGACCCTGTTGTAGATACCACAGATGAACTCCCCGTCCCCCGGGATATCGTCCTCCTCCACAGCAATGAAGTACAGGTTACCTGGGGGAACACAAATATGTTTGGTTATATGTACATATTCATATACAATGATATTATATAGGGACGGGACTTGAAAATTTGTTCGCTGTATCCGAGTGTTCGCTATATCCGAGTTCGCAATATCCGTGTTCTACTGTAGCTATTCCTGTTTACTTAGTCATATATCTTATATATGTCATGTATCCTAAATGACTTTGAGTACATTTTCAAAAATTGAGACAATGTGCCTGCGCCTGAATTAATTGTTTATGTAATGCATTGAGCATGCGAAATTGTAGTATGGACTTCAGAGCAATGTAAGAACTTGCACATGCATATGTTACTGTTTGAAACAGTTAAGCCTCTTAATCAGAGGACCAAGGGATATAGGCTAAAACACAGGTTGATGAAAGTCCTACCAAGGTCATCGGTAGTAACTCTATCAGAGAGTTCAACATAATCTTCATCAGACTCGTAATCGTATTCAAAGTGGTAGGACCACACTATGGCGGGATCCGGGTCACTTCTCGGAGCGTTGCAGTTGAGCTTCAGTGGATGTCCGAGGAACGGCTTCCGGGTCCGGGGCAGGGTCTGACTGGTCTTGTGGACGTAAGCTTGGACTACAGTGACCTTGTCGGACAGCGAGATCCCGAACTCGTTCTGGACGTGACATTGGTAGATGCCAGCATCAGCAGACTGCATGTCCTCGATGGTCAGGGAGTTGTCAAAGGGATCCTTCCTCATCCGGTCGTCCTCCGTCAGATCTAGCGTGTCACCATTCTTCATCCAGTACACGCTGAAAGTAGGAGTATTTCACTGAAACGATTGTTGGATTTTCACGGTATATTCAGCTTTATTAAATAATTTTTTCGTTTGAAGAAAAAAATCGGACGTGGTCATAGTTTATTGGAGTCAATATACCCATTGATAAATCAAGACATGTTGGTGGTAGGGAAAGAATTCGGTACATCTATGAATACAGGGGCGGGATTAAGCTATAGTTTATAAGATAGTTTACATTTATCGACTTACTCTGGTATCGGGAAGCCTCCAGCCTGACACTCCAGATGGAGTTGCCTCCCTTTGATAAAGTACACTGCCCTCCTGTTGGTGCTTATGATACTTGGTGGCTCTGTAACCATAGTACCAATACATTGTGATACAAAGACACTTTGAAATATATCAAACGAATAAGCTATAATTATGTGGAATTATTGGTTCTTCGTTTAATAGGGAGAGTGTTTTACATTTATACTGGATTGTTAATATACATGAATCCAATCATGAGTTTATCAGCGTCATTTCAACCTAAACAAAGTCGAATCTAAATTGCATGATAAGATGAAACATATCACAAAAGGAAACATGAAAATAACATATAGCTAATGATAAATTGATATGTAAGAGTACATAAATTATGGCCCTCGATACAGGACGGACACACGCCATTTTGTCAAAATACTTCTCAGACAGGCGTCCAAGACGAAAGTAACTCTGATTAGAAAATTAAAATCAGTAAGTTAAAAACTCTTGATAAGATAAAAAAAAAAATAAAAATTTATGTTGATGATCTGACCTCTCCTGTCTGAATGGACCGCGTGTATCAGCAACCACTGCAGGAGACAGGGGATCCACACCACAACTCTCGTCTCCATCTCGTCCAGCTACCGTCTCGCTCCCTCCCTCCCTCGTCTCCTCACCGCTCTCCTCCCTCTGCAACAAACACATTCATTTTAAAATCAACCCATTAACAGAGAAGGTAGTTCAAACATGGCGTAGGCTTCACATCATGTGTACAATAAAGTAGGAAAAAGTGTGCCAGGATTTCACTCAAAAACTATAGTTTATTGTGGAATCAAGGTAATGAACAAACACTAGAATATTATTTAGAGGACCGCAACAACAGTTCAACCGTCAATGATAATGGTCTCCTCACCGCTCACCCCCTCTAGGTCCCGTCTCGTTATAAACAGACGTGACAAAATGGAAGAGTCTATAAAATCATCAGCTGCAGTCTTCCTCTTTCTACAGCGAGACGAGCTAAACTATAACATAATCGTCCATCTAGCTACACTATCTATCTTTCTACTCAATATCTACATTAAGTGTATTTACTCGACTACTCTACTTTCACTGAAGAGAATCCGTACATGTTTCCGTACAAATGGTGTACGGCAACCATAGCATACAAAATAGATATGATTTTCCCCATTGTATCAACAATGATTTAGAAACTCTTTAATTCTCATCCATGTGTGGTAAATCTTTCCCAAAGATGAATTTGAATTTATGATATTTATAATAAGTTGTTTTTTTAATGAGCAATAATTAAGAATGATAAAAATGAAACACAATATAAGAAAGTTTTATGAATGACCGTTTACAGATTGTGCAATGAAAGCTTTAATTCAGTGTAGAAAGAAACACAGTTATCAAGCTAAGGACACATAGAATAGGAAATAAGGGAATATATATATTGCTGAATCATTGAGTATACAATTAACACTTAATACCCTCGGTACACACTTCAGGCAAATGAGTTACACGAGCAGAGTAGCCTATGCATGTCGATGGACAAGGTAATTGTTGTAAAACATTGGAAAGATGATAAAAACAAAACTCCTAACAACAAAATGCCACAGTCATAAGTAAGATATTAAATTATGTATTGCCTATTCAATTTGGCATTTTCAGCTACAGTCCAGAGCGGGGTAAAGCAATATTCTCTGGGTGTAATCAGGTCAGTGTATAGGGAATTACTCTGACCATCTACGTCTGATCTGGTTATTACAATAAGTAGATAATTCACCGTCATTAGCTAATAACCCACCCAATTACTGATTTCACTTGTCTGACTGTCAGTACGCTACAGCTGACATATACATTCAAATCGATAAAAGGGTCCCGAGAGACACTATATTTGGTTTAAATTGATGTTGTTTAGTTTGGCCTTTCAAATCGAAACTATTCATAATGAAGCATGTACCATCCTTACCTACCAGATTGAACAAATTGTTCATTAAAGTCTAAATGTCATTAAAGACAGATTTTTTCTGTCTTAACATTCAGAGTCAAAGTAGCTTATCGATATAGTTATTTCTTAATTGATGTCATTGAAGCTAATTCAGACTGGATTAGATTATTACTTTCTCTAAATCATTTTAATCATGTTATTTTATCATCAATGTCGTCATTTCATCGAATTATTATTTCACTATTTTTTAGAAATCAAAATTTAAACTCCTCTTTAAAAGTTTCCCATAATAAATGATACACGCTGTTAGTTGCACCCTAGTACCTAAAAGACATATACTATTCAAGTGCAGCTGCTTACACATCCCTCAGGCGATAATCTCTGGCTGATTAAAACTTACTTTTGTTGGGCAAACATGGCCAAAGCATACATCACATATAAAAGTAAACATCATCTAAAGAGGAAATATTCAACTGAGGAAAGTCGTTTATCCACAAAAGCTAACCCATCTTCAAATCTGATACAACTAATGTATAATCAAAAACAAAAAAGGACGAAAACCTTCAGTATGTATATCTTTCTGACCTACATCGATCTCCTATTAAATATGACTTTCCTATCTATCTAGGATTAAAAGGACTTTTGTATTGTCTACAAAAGAATCGTGACACTTTCCAATGAAGATAGCTTCAATTTGCATCAATCGATCATGGATGGCAACATTAAACGTCTCGGAGTAGCTCTATTGATTTATATGTCGAAGCTTAAGCAAACAAATGTAAATACAGAATAATATTTCAGAACGGAGATATGTAAATTAGCTTATCATATGGAACGTTGATGGTTATCCAAAGGAACTCAGGATAATTATGTCAAAACCCAACAACTGTGGGGAAGATATTTTAGATTTAGTTCTGTTCACTACGAACTTTCAATTGACAAAGTAAAAGCATGGAATAAATATTATTTCACTTCCTTCACAAATCAAAAGTATAATTTAATCGACTATGATGTAATTACACAACAGACCATGAAGTAATTTCCTTGATATGAAAATTGGCTTTATAAATGACAATATCAATTACAGAAATAGGATTAACTTTGAAACTTATTTTCATCACCACTGATCATATCTCAATGGTTCTCCCGAAGGTAACCATGCAGAGTAGCATTACATTACACATAGTGTGTGTTGCTCAGCTTAGGAAGATATTTGGTCGACCTTTTTCTGCTATGGAATAAAGGTGAATTCTTCCGAGAATTTTACTGATAGATCTGGATCAGAATTAACGTGATACATTAAAAATATATCTGTTTGTCTAATTTAAGTTTGAAATTTGTTCTGGAACACTATATATTGATTTAGTTTGATAGAATACTCTCTCTTTATAGAATCAATTAGATCCTTAAGTTTGTTTCATCATGGTAACGTCCTCGTTTGAAATCAGTTTTATAGTTTGGTAGATATCACGCTCTCCAAATACTACAGTAAATTTCATATTACAGTGAATGATAGTCAACAGAGTTTTGTTGACCATGAAATGTCTGCTATGCCACTTTCATAAAGAGGTGCCAACTGTGTTGTCAAAAAGGTCAATCAACTTGTGTCTCTTTATAATTCCCTAAATACAAGCTGACCCAAAATCTAAAGAATTTAAACTGTTTCAAACTGGTCATAGCGCCGTTGTGACCTTGAAAATGAGATCAAAGTCGTCATAGTCATCTACTAACTATATATTTCACAAATAAAAGCTGACACTATATTGAACTTTGCGTGAAACAGCTCATATTATATACTGGTAACTACATGTATGGTTTCAAAAGCAGTCAAATGCTGGAGTGACAGTGAAAGGTCAAGGTCACCATAACTTACTGGTGTCTGCATACTTGCGAATTTGAAGGCTGTGAGATAGCTCATGGGATATGGCGTTAATAAACGTTTAAAAAGTTGTCACAGTCTCTTGTTAGCCTTGAAAATAAGTTCAAGGGAAACATAATCAACTGGTGCCTGTACATTCCCCTCATGTCGGCTGACACCAAGACTTTGAGTTTACAAAATTTGAAGATTTAGAGAAGACAATTGCTAATTAAATTATTTAAACAAATTGAACGTTAAGATATATCTTTGTTTCGATGAATTCAGTATCACAATGTATCAACTGCCGCAAAAAACCTTCATTGTATACACAAAATCATAAACGTATTTTTTGAAATCCTATCTTGATCAACTGACAATCTAAATAAATTGAGTTCAACAGGTTTTATATTTGGTCCTGCTAATATAAAACCTGTTGATCTAAATTTATTTAGATTGATCAACTGACATGATCATTTACAAAAAAAAGAATCCAATTCAGTAAATCATATTTTCGGGCTAGAATGCACACGTTTAACGCCTCTGACTTTTAAAAAACCTTCTATTATATTTTTGTCAGTATGTAGGTCACCAAGATAGCAACATATGGCTTATCTAGTGATCAATGTGATATTGATAAAAACATACAAATTCTACCTAGGCTATCACATTAAAAGCAGCTAAATGATAATAAATATCACATTTATTCAGAAATACGTATGAACAAGTAAATATGACTCTCAAATCGTTAACAACATGTATCCAAATAAATTCACTGTTAAGAAAATTTTGTTCACAGAACCGCACATGTTATAACAACGCAAATCGTACTTAATATGTTCTCCAACATCCAAGTGATCATATCATATCAGCTCCAGACGCTCACCACACTTGTACAATATACGACCCTTGATCTGCAGATCTGGGATATACGAGATTCTTCTACACATGTTCTGACGTTCCAGAGCAATTCTCAGATACTAACATATGAGTGTGGGCGTTTGATCAGATGTTTGAGATCAGACACCTCTATGTGCTGATTTCGTCCAGAGATGACAGGTTCATCCGCAAGTGAGTAATAGTGGTAACTATGTTCTTTATAGACGTAATCAAACATGTATTTTTCAATTATTGACGCAAGGGTATGGAACTCACACGCCCATATTCTAAGGGAAAGACGAAACATGTAAAATCTTGAAAATATCTTAAAACGTCATCTATCTCGTTGATATAGTATATTAAAATAGTTTTTTCTTATCTTGTCCAGTAATGATCAACATTAGAGAAGGATTCTTAGACATTACAGAACAATATAGATCGGCGATTGTGAATTCTACTTGCATATGTAAAAATTCTCTATAAATCCGGCAAAACCACGTATGTATAAATACGTTAGCAGGAAGTGATGCAACAAGCCATATGCACGTCGACGGGACTTTCAGATGCCATCTCACAAGTACTATATCGTAGTCGATAATAAAGTTAAAATGTTTGACAGTGGATGAATAAATGCTATTCATTTAAAACGGTTTTAATTTTAGCATAATGTAGAAACAAGAAGGTGCTGCAGAGATCAACATCCACGACCAAAAGCTCAATCAAGTCGTATTCAAACGGTTTTGTGATCCTTTTTTATTTTACCAAAAAAGTTACGGTTACTATGAAAAATATAATAGAGAAAAATTCAATTACAATTCACGAAAAACGCCATTTCTTTTCTTACACTGTAAAACGTGTCAACCTAACAAAATTGATGTTAAAAATAATAAGACAGATGTTTGTTAATAGATTACCTTGACAGTGACAAATGAATTGAAAGCTAATATATTGTTAAGGACATTGTACAGTTACTGTAACCTGAACATCGCATAATATAATGAAATTCTGGAAATACATTCAAATCGTTATTCTGGTTTATTCCACCAGAATTAAATCTTTCTTGGGTCAACATTAACAGTCAAGTTAGTTGTTATCAATGGCGTCCCTGGGCCAGCTTAATGCGACTCGTGACTGTTCATATAACGGACATAATAAAGCCTGCAACACATAGGAATGAGAGGAGAATGCCTGTGGTCGATATTATCCATGATGTAATAATAAATTGCAGATGACATACAATAGTATGGTTGCAATATATTATACGTTGATAATTCAAAATGGTTTTATCATGAAAACATTCTCCACAAAGGGAATCAATTAGAAGATAAATAGTTGCGTTTGTAAAATTTCCGGGATTCATTGTTATTCAACACCCGCAAATTTAGTTTAAAACCGACGGCGTTAGCCGGAGGTTTCAAACGCTTAAATTTGCGGGTGTTGAATAACAATGAATCCCGGAAATTTTACAAACGCAACTATTTATCGATATTGTAACATGACCGTTAGTTATAGGCATTTTAAGCGCGAACTCTATTTTTGCGTAGGGAACTCTGAGTTGAAAGGATCTAACGACTGATTCATTATTGTTATAGGTGTTCGCATCTATAAAGAAGAAGGAATTCCCAGTGTTTTAGACATTAAAATAGTGTTCTTATATTGCAAACCAGTTGAACTCATAAAGATGAGATCTTATAGTTTTCACTGTGACATTTATGAGGGAGAAAACAGTTATATAATTCATATACCAACATGAACAAACCCGACTGAACAATATCTTAAACTCGCCTAGACCATTGTGACGGTGACGTGATCATTATGATGTCATAACCGTTGGCCTTTGAGACGTCGTGCCATGGGAACGGCATTCGAAAGAAACCGGCCGCATGGCACAAAGCGGCAAATTAGGAGAAACTTAGCCAATTAAGAAAGTTTAGTTACATAAAACTAAAGCAAATAGAAAAGGATTTTTGGCATCTACGGGAATGCGCAAGTTAGAAAATGACAACAACAACAGTATAATGTGAATCGCGCACGAATATTTGGAGAATCAGAACATTTTAATGTTGAGGCGGACCAAATACTGTATCCTTTCGCGGTGATTCGCCTCAGCCAATTTGCGGGTGTTCATTGCCATTTAACACTGGGAAATCCTTTAAATCAACCAATCAGAAACGAGTATTTACCGAAGTCATGTTACAATCTTGTATATCTCATTTTCTTGTCACAATACACACAATACGAACCATAATGTTATTAGACATGACAACAACAAAATTCAACCAGATGCCACCAACGTTATATGATATGGCAGCTGAAAGATAAAATTAAAAATATAAACATTTATTCATTCATTGAATGTCTTTCCATATCTTCCTATCTTGTTGATACTTCAGTTTTTAAGGTAATCGAAAACACATATTAATTTAAATATCTAAAATATGAAAATAAACCCATGTCAAATGTAAATGAAATAGTAGACATTTAAAAATCACGAATCATACATATACGTGTCATTATACGTATTCCACATAAGTATACCATATGTGGCCGAATGCTATTAAGTTTTCATTTACGATGTCTGATATTCGCTTTGTTCTTACAATTCCTTAATATGTTCTTTGATAAATCAATGGTTCCTCTAATTCGTGTAAATTCATATCACATTTTCCCAACGCGCAGACCCAATTGTCTGAGATCCGACTCCAGATCCACAGATATCCAGGATATACGAGATGCTTCATGCCATGTCACACATTCCAGCCCGGACTGGTAGATACTATCATGTGAGTTCCATCAGACACTGGAGATCAGACACTTCAGCAGCAAGGTGCAGATACGTATATCAGTGATGCTGTGCTAATTTATGCACTCAATCACACTAAGAATCTATCAATAAGTAGACAGGAAGGTATGCCACTAAAGCTTTCCGGGAATGTTCATATTTAGGATGAACATAATGAATATATTATAAGAATAATCAACGAGTTGCGAGGGATTACGGATTATCTGCCCTGAGTAAATTATTGCGATAAACTCCGAGCTTCAGCGAGTTTGACACAATAATTAACGAGGGACAGATAATCCGTAATTCCGAGCACCGAGTTGGCTATTCTTCTTCTTACTCAAGATCATTTTAATGCATAAAACGGGGAAAAAAGAGTAACATTAAAAACTACGCGCGGCCGGTCAGGTACAAATTGTATTCATACGCCATTCATAATGTTGTTCACTACTTCAAGATGGGTGGCTCGAAGTAGTTCGCAAAATACGCTCAAATTTTAAATAGTTAATAATTTTGATGTCACATTTTATCACAAACTTATTGTCTCATATGACAAACAAATCTATATATTGACCGCGCACAACCAGAAAGAAAAAAAAAGTTAGACGTCGTTAGCTTTCGTTACGCTTGACAAGCCTAGCGAGGAATGTTATGACGTCACTTTTTGACGTCATGTTTAATGACGTCATAGAGCTATGACGTAACGACAGTTCGGCTGGCGCTGGACTCTCCCACACAGCGCCGCCTTGAAGATTTGAAATAGTATTTACGGCAAAGAAAACATCAAAAGCTCTTGACTTCCCTTTAACCCCCTTGGTGCTTCATAAAAATAACGTTGACGCTTACCCCGTGCCAGATAAATTTCTGTGACGTCAACGAAAATTAATACATTTTCGTAATTCGGCTGTATCTTTTTTGTCCGGCGACATTAAATCGCCAAATTACACACACTTGTTCACAGTTTAATTTGCTAATGACAGATATAAAAAATCTGTAACTATTTAGGTGAATGACGACTGTCGATGCTGCCAAACAGAAAGACCGTGTTTTTACGGTAAATACAGTAAACTACATGTTGGTATCCCGACCCTCCATTGCTTGGAAAAAGTTTCCATTTGTATAAAATGTAAATTATTTTACACTTTTCGAGAGAGAAAATGTCAGTGGTCACAGTGGTGTGTTTACTTCCTGCATGCAGCTACTAGATCCGGAACTACTACAAGTTATCTTTTTGTAACCAATTTGTTGAACATTGTGTCTTGTGACGTCATTGACAAACAATGCGCGGAAAATGAACTATGCATAGCAGTCGATCGTTTGTTTTTATGACAAATGGATACTGGCTGAAATTCCAGCCACCGATAGACATTTCTCTAGTCCTTAATATGATGTAAATTTCAGATACATAAGCACGGAAATTACATTGCATTAATCAGACTTCAAACGACAACTGTTTTCGGCGAGATGGAAACTGAAAACAAGCGACTTTTTGCAACTACGTACCAAAGTATCAACTGATCATTACATAATGGACAAAATATATCCATAATCAAAGATTGGCAAAAATGAATTCACAGGCATTCATTTGATATAGTTTTATTTTGATGTTTTAAGTGAAATATATGACGCCCACTTCCTACAAAATCCGGTAATTCAATCAGAACGGTGTTACGGCAAATTTCGCCATTACTGTTTGGTTGTGAACTTTGATTATCATAGCTGCGCTGAAATAGCGTAAAAAAACAATTAATAAACAATTTCTTTAGTATTATAGACATCTAAAGCAGAAAAAAGTCATTAATTGAAGTATGTGTCAAGTGAAAATGTATAAAATCCAAAGTATTTTTCACACAAATGTGAAAAAAATTGAAATCTAAAAAAACTCAGTCGTTACCTCTTTTTACTAAAATAAAACAAATTTACATAACACTTATATCGTACAAGATTTAAAAAGAAATTTTAAAATCATATTCTATTTTATTTGGATTTAATAGTCTTACTTTAAACGGAAAAATAAGCTTCCAGTGTCCTCAGTAATATACATGTATCCGAATCGGCCGTCAAACTTGACTGACGGCCCTTCATCGTGTAAGCTCCGCCCCCTTCACGAGATGGCACGATTTATTTCGCGCAAAAAATATGGCGGGAACATTGCGTAGTTGTATGTTTAGGCGTCTTAAGAATCTCAAGCCTATTCAAGTTTATTATTTTCAGGGCAGCAAGTTGTCTCCCCTAGACCATGTTTGATAACTGTCACAGGTGTTTGTTTCAGACATGTATGTCACATATTTAAAAACATACCAGTAGGGCTTGAAAATAACTTGAGAGGTAAGATATATTGAAGAGAATATTACCTAACAAACTCAATGATAATAAACATGAAAAAAGGAAACAAAATCCCACTTAAATATATAATGTTGATCAGAACTTTGAGATGTTTAGTTTTAAATAGTTATCAAAATACATTTTAAAAAAAGCTTTCCAGGAATTTAAAAAAAAAGAAGAATTCTCTTTCTTTCTGAAGAATCAAGTCACATGCAAAAAAACTTGTTTCTCATTACTTGGGTAATTTTCACTTTTCACTTACAACAGTTTCAATAATTATAGATTATCTATGAAGGATGTAAAACTTCTTGATTTTCAATTAAGATTCTTGCATAGAGCTGTCTATACTAAAAAGGAATTGTTAAGAATGAATCTAGTTGATAATGATCTATGTAGCTTTTGTAAAGATTTCTCTGAGAGCATATGTCATGTTTATTGGGAATGTGGTGAGACCATTAAATTCTGGATTGAACTTGAAGTTTGGATAAAGAACTATTTACCACAAAATATCACATTCTCTAAATACCTGATTTGGTTTGTTACATCACAACATAATGTTTTGATGAACCAAATCATTATCTCAGCCAAAAAATATATTAATTTATGCAATATTAAGAATATTATTCCAAAATTCATTAATTACAAAAAAATATTAAAACAGATATTTCTAGTGGAAAATTTACTATCTCAGAGAAACAATGAAATTGAAAAGTTCAAGAAAAAATGGTTCTCACTCATTCCAGTCTTCAGTACATTAATGTTATAATACATTTACTATGTCTATTATTTACATATACACTGACCTTGTAACCAATTGGAACAACAACAAAAAAAAAAAAAAAAAAAAACAACAAAAATTTCACTTTTCAAACATTTCATAGGTTGAAGGCAAATCAGAGACTCAAAGGTGTCATTCCTGTACATGAGAATGTTCTTTGATATATTCATAGATTGTTTCTTTTATTTTCCATAATATTCATAGATTGTTAATAGGTAATGGAATCAAAGTTAAATTGTGACATAGCTAGGGAAATAAATATATGGAAGAAGAATTTAGGAAAAATTGAATTATATAGATGTTATTCAATTAATATACATCAAATGTAAATATGTAAACTAGTGTTTCTTCTTTTTAAGCGGATGAATAGTTCTCAAGTCCCAAGTCATCACATGAACCTGTATTCAGAACAGAAGCTGATATCTGTTTGATGTCATCTACAACATGGAAGCAGGGCTTAGTGTCACCCTACAAATAGATAAATATAGTCTAATTAAAATATCAGTTTTCTCTTTCAACAATTTCAGAAAAAAATGAGATTCAAATAAGGGGAAAATTTATAGCTCTTTATATATACAGATTACTGCAATCATTATTAGGCAAGCTATATCACTGTCCTACAATTTTTCTTTACACCCCCTTCCCACATACATGTACCCTAATTGTTTGCGCAAGGCAATCTTAAAAGAACAAGGATATTATGTGCCTTTAGGGTCACTTGTTACCAATGTGCTTACTGCTTAGACAGAAATATGGACATATAGTACTACTATTATGTTATATTAAACAATCTAACCAAAAGATTATATTTAAAATATTTTGACATTATTGTTAGTCTAATATGTGAAATGTTGTCTTCTCCCACTGCAAATCTTTAAGTATATTTACAGGTCAAATGACATGCAGTATCAAATCAAATCAGCAGTTGGTTATTTTAAGCCCTACCCAAATAAGTCAAATTCATTTGAGAAATTCTGTAAATAATTAATTTAGCCTCATATTTATTGCCAAAAAACACACATTCCTATCTTAAATACTGATAGATTTTTTCTCTTGAACATTGTTTTTGTGATAACATGCTGAATTAACCCAAAGTCTAAACTTTTATTTGACATGATGAACAAATTCTTATAATTATAAGGAAAACTAATACATAAATCATTAAATTACAAATTGAAAATGATAATGATTATTGATACAACAGATATTACAGTTTTGGAAATACAAACAACTTAACTGACTAATGAAATATTCAGAAATCTACAAAGCATATATATCCATGAAACCTAAGAACCTAAAACCAAAAGCAAAACTTGAGTTGCGTATTATATACTTTGAATAATTATTTTTTTAATAATTTTGAAATACAGCATATAATCATTTCTATTTACACTGACATGTACCTGACTGACAGTATGTTTATTTTATTACAAACGGATTCAGTATCATAATTAAATTATTAATTTGATGAATTATTTTTTCACGTCAATATATGAATAAATTCATATGAAAAAATTAAAACGAATATTTAGCCAGAAGACAATTTCAATCGGGGATGGATTGTGGTACTTTTGAAAATTATTTGACCATGAATAAGAAATATTTTGATATGTTTAGATCTAGACTACATTTCAATGGCAAGGGCCCATCTCATGAATATTCATAGCACGCCGAAATTATCGATAGAATCTGTCAATATCTATGGTCAGATATCTATTAAAAATCAACAGATTTATAACAAGT
The DNA here is from genome assembly GCA_916613615.1 of Steromphala cineraria. Classification (NCBI taxonomy): domain Eukaryota; kingdom Metazoa; phylum Mollusca; class Gastropoda; order Trochida; family Trochidae; genus Steromphala; species Steromphala cineraria. The sequence continues at coordinate 7,657,439 of OU744726.1, forward strand.
ATATTAGTCGTCGAAAAACGTAAAAAGAGGAATTCAGCATAACCAAGAACTACATAAAATACCTACTCACACATGTGAACAAGCACTGCCCCCTCCCCACGCGAGAGTTGGCATTGGATCTGAGCGCACCTGGGCGGAACGAACTGGTTTGGAAGTTCTTCTTGTCGCGAGCTTAATTTCCAGACGACAAATTGGCGCAAGTGAAACCGTCTATCGGATCAATCCACATATGCGCGGTTTTATATCAAATATCCCCATTTTCCTTTCACCTGCCATGCGAAATAAAAGTATTCGTAAATATTGAAATTAATACGAATCTTTAAAGTTTAATTATTCCGAATTATTGACAAAATTTGACTTGATACATGCGTAAATAAATCCATTATATTTCATCACATTCCACAGTTAGACAGCGAATGTACATATTTTCCTTACTCAAACAGCGAGGCAATCTTACAATTTTTTAAACCGAAATTATAGAGTATTGCCCAATAATGAATTTGACCATGTCCCCGATAGTCTTACAGTTTTCTTTTCTTTTATACCTATTGTACTACAGTGAATATAAGTACTGGTAAAATTAATCTACCCCCGTTATGTGAATTACAGATACCAATCCAAATGTGTTTAATAAATGTATTTTATCCACACAAAAATACAATAATTATACACTGCAAGTTTTCAAAATGAACAATGATTATGTCAAGTCAACCAGTAGACGCTCGGTACCGAACATGAACTCTTTGACAGTCTTTAGGGAATGCGAATCTAGTAGTACGTCAGTGACACTGCATCCGCCATTTTTTACATGCGAGAGAAAGATGCTCGATTCAATGTCGACTGTTTTTGGACGGCCCAAGTCTAAGGCGTCATGAAGAAGTATGATTTTGCCAAAAATAACAATGGACAGGTAACTATTTACTGGTGTTGCAATTATTTTCGCGTGACATTATGTCAATCGGAGTTTTTGAACGCGATATTTACGTAGTATCACGAAAACTGTGCCCGGTCATTTTTCATCAGATATGAAAGTTGTTTACATGATGACTTTTAGTTACGCGCGATCTATCGGATGAGTAAAACTATCATCAAAGCTTATGGAGATGTAGTTTAGATATCTAGTAATAATGTTCAGTCAATTATGTTTCAATACCTGCAACGAAAATAACGCATCGTCTTTTTTTCGTTCAATGTAGACTTTGTGACGTCAACAAAAAGTCAAACATGGCGCCAAGTTCAAATTGCTTTGTAGTTGATTTTGGGAAAATATGTGTAACTCCAATAAAAATGTATGAATACCTATTATTTTGGTACCAAATTAATGCTGAGAGATTTTTTAAGTCAGAAGATATTTATTTATATCTAATTATCAATTTATTAAATGTATATTTAGTTCTAAGTTGGGAATGTCGGGGAATGTACATTTATGTACACCCCGGCACCTGGATGGCATTTCGTGTATGTACATTTATGTTCAGGCTGGCGCTAAGGGGGTTAAAGGGGCAGTAGCACGTTTTTTGATAATTTTATATTTTTAAATTTTCAGTGATAATTGTAAGTTAATGTTAAATGTATTATTTTGACAGTGTCAAAAATGTCATTACACAAGTCAATCATCCATAGTCGGAGGACAAAGTATGAAGATTCACATAAAATACATAGGCCGCCATTTTTGTGTGAACACCTTTAATTCATTTTCTGTAAGAAAAAGGAATCGCATGTCTAAACTTTATGTTAAATATTTGAATTATTACTGCTCCATTTAGTTTAAATACATTGTCTTTCAATTGGAACCATTAATTTTCATTTTCCTGACATCACCTTATATTCCCCCTAAAAACGTGCTACTGCCCCTTTAAAACTGTTGTAGTAATGTGTGACTTTCGCAACATAGGTATAATAATTTTGTCATATATATCTCTCGACTGAAATGGAAGATCCAAGAGAATCATGAATGGGTGTAAAAAAGTTCCCTCAACCAATGAACCAATGAAAATGCGAGTTATTTTTAGAAAAACTGTAATTCCCATGACCATTATGCAAACATTAATACCCGGCATATCCCTGCCCGCTAGGGTAAGAAAAAAATGTTCTCAGGATATAGATAGAATTCGTAGCGAACAAGGAAGAATAACTTAGTTAGATGTATTTATGCTGTTTCAAAACATGGTTTGTGATAAGGCTAGTAGAAACCAGAAAGGGTTGTGGATGAACTTCACACTAAAAGTGAACAAAGAATAATATTGATATTTGCACTTTTCAGTTTTATTTAAAGCGAGATTGAACGTTTATATCAAATCAAACACTTACTGCTTTCATTTCCCGTTAGGAATACCCACATTAAGAAATATTCTGAAAGTGGAAGTACATAAATCAAAAAAAGTCTTCGTGTTCATCAATCAACCACTCACAAACAGTTTGTGTCTCCTCTATTCCCAGGAATCCGTCACTACCGGCATAGTGTAAAACCAGGCCGTTGGCGTTTGGTGTTTGGCGACTGGCGGTTGGCGGTTGGCGGTTGGCTGCTGGCTGCTGGCTGTTGGCGTTTGTCTGCTGGTGTTTGGTGAATGTATTTTAGCAATGCTCTACTGATTTACGACAGGCTACTGACTGCCGCTGAGAAACACATAAGGTTTATTTGGTTTGTTTTGGTTTCGAGTTAAAAATGACCAGATTTGGTTTCACAACTTAAAATTTATTGCTCATTTCCCTTCTCTTCACTATGGTATTCAGCAAGTTAGTTATTGCAATTTCAAACTGTTACTCTGAAAACTAACAAAATTTTAAACCCATACAGTTTCTGTTTAGCCTGAAAGGACCTCCTTTAGGCTGACACATTACTGATGATATGAGTGAGGTTATACATTGTTTAATAGGATTGGGTCTGTATGTAAAGAATTAAACGAATGCTTGCTTAAAGCATATCTATGTGATGCAATATGCAATGATGACATAAACTCTGCAGAAAACTGAGTATTGTAATAATATCAACCCATAACCTCTAACAAATCTTATATACCCGTCACTAAAATTTTGTTTCATATTTTCGTTGTACAAATCATCATTTCTTATCACATTCTAGGGAATCTTATGACATGACAGTTTCAATAGTTTTAACCAGTACTGTATTGCTTTATTAGAGGAATACATAATTAAAGGATATCTACTGTATTTCCATAAATCATAAGACAGCAAGTGCTCTGTTTCACACTGCCCACAAACATCTTTTGCATGCATACTAATGGACTCGTTCTATACTTCTATATTGTCCTTATCCCTATATCTCAGACCGATAGAAGCATTGGGTAAATCTTCGTATCATAAAATATAGAAAAATGTTGAGTGTAGGAAGATATATCACCGAAATATCTCATGTATTTAGATTTGCATTATTCAAACACTTGACTTGATCACTTGACAAATAAGCATGAAAACAAAATGAAAAATATCATTTTATGTTAGACTTATGTTCCCCTTATTATGCTATTCAAATAAATGTATTTAAGTGTAGAAATTTCCTTAAAATAAATAATAATACTTTCAAGAACAAAGTGTAAGTCTATAAAAAATCTTGAAACAGCATTCAAACACAAACATTGGACATTGTACAGCTGACAGATACCAGTGGCCAAGATTTATTAATGTAGTCTAAAGATTTATAGCAGCAGCCAGTCGCCAAAAGCCTATCGCCAAAAGCCAAACGCCAAACGCCAGCAGCCAAACGCCAAACGCCAAAAGCCAAACGCCAAACGCCAAAAGCCAAACTCCAAACGCCAGCGGCCTGGTTTTACACTATGCCGTCACTACCTGACATGAGTTATGATCTTTCAGACCTCCATCAACACAAATATTTGAACTCTTTGATAAATGTTGAAACGTTTGCAACTGTTGTTCAATAATGTCAAATTCTCCCTCAAACATTCATCAAGGATGTTATGATGTTTGGACTCCAAAACCACCCAATATCGATGAAACGAAGAGGAACAGCTAATGTTCTATAATTTGTTTGTTTGGGTCAGAAGGAGGCAAGTATTTACTGGAGATAGGATGAGTCAGACAGCAAAAATCAATTTTGAATGTATACAAATGGATAAATTGTGCTCAATCATTTGGCAAAAGAGCCATTATGGGATATATTTCATAAGAGTTTGAATATTGATGTAATGTTTTGATACTGACGTTGAAAGTTCATTGTATATCATTTGCTAAGATTTACTATTTTGGCGACGCCAAATTTTACATGGTCTTTAAAGACAGTGACTTATGTTCATAACATGGAACATCCTACTATCGTCGTACTTGCAGGCTGCACTTTGCATTTATTTGCAAACAAAAAGTGGCTTCAGTTCGAACGTGTATCTCCTGAAACCTAGTGTTAAGAAGAAGACCTTCTCTCAGGGATACGTCCATTATTCTAAACAATAAACATAATCTCTCAAGGTTGAGTCCAAAATTTTTAATATAATGATCATCTGTTATTGATACTCAAAATTTCAGGGATACGTTGTAAGGCTATCTGAATGCTAACATTAAAAGTTCTGAGAATGGCCTAATTCTACATGAACCTCCTGACGTCAGCTATGATATAACCTTTGTTGGGAGCCATAGACTGTGTAGTCTTTCAAGTAAATGTAAACGGACAGACACAGGTGAAGTAAATCGACAAGCTTCTCACATTACTCGACAGAGGTGTCTGAAGCTAGGCGTATCTGGAACATCATCGCATCTTTAGATGCTGAGGAGGTAACATACATTTCAAGAAGGGTGTTTCTGTGTAGAGACGGGATCAGAAAAATCTTTCTTGTGCTATCTACGAAGCTTGTTCGAATACATAAAAGGGTGTCGCTTTTTGTAGATACTTACTAAACGACTTAAGCTTGTAAATCAAGTCATGTCAGATTGAAAATGGTTAAGTATTAAAACATTACGTTTATAGTTTATCTCATTTTAATTTCGATGTTTCAAACCTAATTGTATAACTACTCATATATCAACTGTGAAATGTCAGCTATCATATATAGAGCTATATAACAAGGATAACGTATACGATAGATATAAAGAAACGTGTCAAATCATCAGTAAACAGGAAGTCCTCGTCCTTCTGCTGTTACAAACATTCGTACCATGTATGTCATCTGGCCATGTAGAACACACTTGTCCTCACTCCGACACCAGATCTGCAGATGACAGAGATGCCCGGAACACCACACGCCATGTTCACTCCATCCAGACAGGATCTTTAGATGCTAGCAGGAGATCAGACACTCCAACTCCTTCAGTGATGGTAGCACTTTATGAACCCAAGTAAGAATCTATAAACACGTGGGATATACCAACATGATGTTCTTACAGTTCAGGAGTTCGATAGGACAACTAGATCCTTCCAGACCATCAGACACATATCTTGATCAATGCGTGGTACGAAAATGCTATCAAGAATGCTGTCAACCCTTAAATAATAGGTATCAATCAAAAAAGAAGTCATGTACACACATGTGCTGACAGGTTCTGGCTTGAGAGACAAAAACGAAGTGAATGGTTATCGTATTATCATGAACACTATTTGTCAGTCGAACTGAAATCAGACACATCAGTCTCTACACGTTGGACACAGCAGGTTGATGAACTGACCGATGATGGGATCAAACGGACACTATCTACAGTATACTTATCAAACAAATTCATGAAGGAACCAACTGCAAACACAATTTATCTTACAAAGCACCCACACATGTATCAATATGTTCCACATTCTAGATACAATCAGGGGCCAATCCGAATGATCTATCACTGAACATACGGTAGATCATTCAAAACACCCTGATACTTGGCGGATTTTAATCACAGAGATAAAGCAACTAACAGCAGACGGTATCAATATGGTTACACCTCATAGATGCCTCAAACATTCTTGAAAGGACTCCATAATCGAGGCTATCAAAGTCAAAGAAGTTTATGAAATTAAGGCCCAAATACAAAACTTGCACAAGGTTATTGCATATATTTTCAAAATAGAATTCACAAATCTGATGATAATGTGTCCCTCAAGATCCATAAGGGAGTTTATAGCTGTCATAAGCGATGAAGTTGCCGAGAACATTTTGACAATATATACCTTTTAAGGCTCTACAGTTTTTCCCTAAGTGTAAGGTATCCAAAGACATCACATCACAACATAACATTGACGTTATTTTTTGATGCAGCTGGAATAAATGGAATATTTCCTTGCATGTACATTGTTTTCATATTCATCGTTAACATTTTTGTGGTATTCTAAGTAACTACATTTGTACGATACAATCAATGAAATCAGATGTGAAACAATCCGAACATTCAAAAAGATGCATCATATATATGTTTCTGAATAATAGACTATGGCATGTTAATCTCAATATTTGAATAAAACGAGAGAGGATGAAGAACTAAAAGACCCAACAGTGCTTTATAAACCTGCTTCACGTCTTCCTGTACACTGCACTGTTGGCAATCCATCATATCTTGACAAGAGTTATGATACTCACTCGTCAGAGAACACAAATATTTATATTATCGGCAAAAAAAGACGCCTTGACTACCGCAGTGGTATAGATACATTTGTGTACGCTAAAGCAGCGCATATCATATAGTATTTTGGCGGATTAATAATAGGGAGATATACATTTTATGTACATAAGATTATGTAATTACGGAGTTATGTACGATTCATATTCCTACGCAACTCTAACTTAGATAGTTCGGTAACTGGCGTTTTAAGCTTTGCGTTGGAAGATGGGTATCATTTTGAGGTAGATAAAGGGGATATTGCAAGACTTTGATAACACTTCACAAAAAAATTGGATACTTGATATTAAACGATTATTTGTACACTTAATAGCGTTGAGCACTCTATATAAAACGCCATCAATACAATTGTTTACGAAACATTCAGGACATAGTCAATTGTCATCCTCACGTAACATGTCAATATCATCTTATAATATTGAGAAAAGTAGCGTTGGTCAAATACATGAACAACATATTATCACATGATTTATTTGATAGGGTCAAAGGAAGCCACATGTTAAAGTAAAGTAGAATGAGTCATAACAGTTTTGAGAAACAAAATCAATAAAGCGTATGCAAACTGATATAGTTAGGAACTTTTGACGTTTGACAATGTGTCCTTTTTCCTACCACAGAAATATCGTGTTCTCCCAAACTGTTTTCTCTTTACTGTACATTTGAGATGTAAGTTAACTCTCGGTTTAGGCGTTATCAAGACATAGACCGACCCATTGTGAAGGTGTTTAACATAGTAGGGTGGATCTGTATAGATATAGCAATAACAAAATGGTTATCAGGCCTACTATCCGGAATTCTCAGACAAATTTTCCTTCTTGAGTTACGATTATTTGTCTGATGAGACCTTTCCTAATACAAACACCTTTACCTGTCTGAAAGAGATCTACACTTCACCTGAGCAAATGTCGAGGTGTAAGTTTAGTCTCGAGTAAAGGCGTATCCAGAACACAAAAACATGCAGGTAATGTAAACGTCAGGTGTACGGCAAAACTGTTAGCCTCTTCAGGGCTGTCTGCCGATATCAAGGACCGAACGTTCGTATGATATCTTATTAATGAATTGAATTTTAAAAAATAGCATTCTGGTAAAATGATAACATAAGCCATAAGATGAAAAAAATACATAACATGCAGATATGATCGTACATATCTAAGGTGAGATGATTTGGGTTTAACGTCGCATTCCAAAATTATTTCACTTATATCACGGCTGCTAGCATTATTGCAGGGAGAAAGTCCGCAACGCTATTGTTGCAAAGCATATCGGTGAAGCATTGCACCCAAACCTTGCTGCGTGTAAAACATTTCTCTACCGCAGACAAAGTTACCGAGCAAGCTGTTGATTCAAAGCCGAATGCGCAAACCCCTGCGCTTTCCTGTACCCTATATATCAAGAATAAGTTCATATTACCAAGGGTTTTAATTTTCGCAATGCAGCATAATTAACCTATTGCCAATTAATAATTCATTGCCTATGTAATACATTATGGTACCTCCTGGGTAGATATTACTGAATTATGTTTAATACATAGTTTGAGTACACTGTAGTTGATGAATATCATTACGAATTCGTACCTTTATTTACAAATATATGCGGTTACAAAACAATCAAATATTGTAAAACAATCAAAAAGCTTATGTCTTGAGGAATGCCTCTTGAAGCAGTCATATAAGTTTAATCTGATTGAATAATGTTATTGTTCATAACTCTTCAACTCTCAGTCTTTTTCTGAAAAAGAAAAAGAAAACATTATTCATTATTACGGATGCCTTCTCTTTCAGTAATCTTCTTCACTGAAATACACAATATGCTCATTTCATTTGGCATTTTGATTGAGGGCGTATCAATCGAATAAATCAAGGAACAAACAGTATACTCATTCGCTAGTTAACGTATCATATCAGATTTTCCTTCCCTCGTCAGACTTTAAGTTCAGCCTTTGTCTAGACAAATAATGATTTAATATGTAGCTTTTGCTTTTGGGTGTTATCGGGAACTGGTGAAGGTTCACATAGAGTATGAAGTAAATAAATAAAACCTGCACATGTGTTCAGCTTGGCAGAAGCCATTGGGTACAAATTTACACATAGGTACTTCAAGCATATCGTTTATGCGAGACATTTTTGAAGCTCTGATTAAGGAAGTCAGATTCTTTCAAATTAACTTTCCTTTTAGTTCCCGTCACATATCAATAAAATTCCACAACTTTTTTTGGTCCAGGAAATAGATTTGAATTACGCATAAACAACAAGTATGGTATTTCCACCAAATCAAATAAACAACGGTTTAAGATATGCAGTTAATTACTATGTACGCTATTCCAAGAATGTGTTGAGTATCAGACACGTACAGATATAGATAAGGGCTAATGCGAACGCCTTGTCTGAGACCATGTGTTTATGCAGTAAAAGATACGTTCTAACACTTCCATACATATAGATAAATATTTCCCTTTTTGCATGGGGACTTTAGTCCCCATGCTATATATTGTAGCGAGACTTGGCTTCCGTCTATGGAGCTTTGAGGTCTTGTGCGCATGTCAGTAACTAAGAACGCTTCGCTTTTATTCTTCCGCTAACAATGTATGCGAGTAGCATCAATTAGGCCTGGCCTGCTATTGCAATAACAAAGCCTCGAATTATCTAGGAAAGGTCAGCGCGGGGCATGCCCCAGTTTCATGAAACCTGATTCTGTAATGTCTCCTTTTCTCATATGCGGCAGACAGAGCTGTGTCTTCCAGTGATAAATAGATGGACTCCTAATCTATTAAATTTGAATGAAACAAGAATCCTTAATTGCATGGGGACTTTAGTCCCCATGCTATATATTGTAGCGAGACTTGGCTTCCGTCTATGGAGCTTTGAGGTCTTGTGCGCATGTCAGTAACTAAGAACGCTTCGCTTTTATTCTTCCGCTAACAATGTATGCGAGTAGCATCAATTAGGCCTGGCCTGCTATTGCAATAACAAAGCCTCGAATTATCTAGGAAAGGTCAGCGCGGGGCATGCCCCAGTTTCATGAAACCTGATTCTGTAATGTCTCCTTTTCTCATATGCGGCAGACAGAGCTGTGTCTTCCAGTGATAAATAGATGGACTCCTAATCTATTAAATTTGAATGAAACAAGAATCCTTAAAAAGTAAACTATTTACAAATGTTAGTAGCAAAAAGTAAACTATTTACAAATGTTAGTAAATACCTTGCAATCAAATTTGATTAACTGTGAATTAACGGTCAGTGCTTGGGCACGCCATGTAGGGATAATTGTCATGTATCTCAGTGCGCAAGCCGATAGGTGTGATCTTTAACCCGAGACCCATTAAACGTGAGAGACCAGTTCTGATAAAGCCTCCGTTTCATCGCTGGCACTGTGCTCCACTGTGTCACCCAGTGATATGTAGACTGACACCCTGTCTCTAGAACCATAAACTTCATAATGAAAGTATCGTTATACTGAATGATGCATAAAGTTTTGATATATCGAGAATTTGGAGTTGCATCCAAAATAATCTAGACTTGAATATAAGGTCATTTTGTTTTAGATTCGGAATAAGGTAGTTGCAAATATTTTTAGATCTGCTGTAAAATTATACAAAGTTACTGTTTTTAAGATTCCTACTTTCAATCGTAAATGGAAAAGGAGAAATTAATCAAATAGGCCTATATAAACATATTTACCAAAAATGTATATTAGTTAAAAGCAGAAAAGTGTCATATATCTAACTAATTTACTGTGTGAGATAACGGATGCTGGATACATTCCGAGCAAGCTGATAAAGGCACCAATATTGTATGGCATGGGTACCGTTTTTGTCTACGTGACACTGATCATGTAGCGTACACGTGCATGGCTGTTTATATTATGCTTGGTTTGGGCGTATAAAAAAAAGAATGTCGCCCATGAAGTAGCCAAAATAATTCTTTTAAAATACGTATGCCCGTTTTGGGCAACTAGTATCATATGATAGCAGCCATGTCATATGTATAATTTAAGATATGCCGCGGGAAATGTGTCCTCTTCGCGGGGTTGGTCATTCCGATTTTGGCTTCTGAGACAGGTTGGACCGTTTTTTCCTGGAATAATCCCTGGATCACGTTTCTGGATTCATCGCAAGAAAAGGAAGGTAAGTACCTTACTTATGCAGAGCTCATTAATTGTCAGTAAGTAATATCATGCTTGGCTCAATACACCAGGGTAATTCCTTCTTTCGATTTGCTGGTATTCAATGTACCGCAGTTGCCTTTGCCGCTCTGCTGTTTACTCAAATTCAAATGCCTAGCACTTGGTCCTCTGCTACTTTGGACCGGTTAGTCATTGATGGCAATGCTGTTTTTGCAACATTAACGTGTTTAAAATAAATAATCTTTGCTTCACCAACATGCCATACTTGATTATTGGCACATGTTGTATTTGCAATTTGGTCACTCATGCAATGTTTGCTTATACTTCATTTCAGTCTAACCCTGACAATTGATAATCGCAGTTGTATCTTGTTTGTACAGAGCCAAGCCTTAAGGGTATATTCTCTACACCAAATTAGACATGAATCACGAAACAATGATTATCAATACTGACCACTAGAAACGGATTAGCTTTGTTTTGATATGAGCGGCTTGGCACTGTGTCAAAGGGCTCATATTAAGTTCATTTTGTTGGTGAAATGTAAATGAAGTTTTTATAGACCTTAAAGGGGCAGTAGCACGTTTTTCGGGGGATTATAAGGTGATGTCAGGAAAATGAAAATTAATGGTTCCAATTGAAAGACAATGTATTTAAAGTAAATGGAGCAGTAATAATTCAAATATATAACGTAAAGTTGAGCCATGCAATTCCTTTTTCTTACACAAAATGAATTAAAGGTGTTCACACAAAAATGGCCGGATTGTATGAGAATCTTCATACTTTGTCCTCCTGACTATGGATGATTGACTTGTGTAATGAGATTTTTGACACTGTCAAAATAATACATTTAACATTAACTTACAATTATCAGTGAAACATTTAAAATATAAAATTATCAAAAAACGTGCTACTGCCCCTTTAATGACTTAACATTTGAGCTGCTTTTTAGGTTCTCTCAACAATAGAATTCTTCTCTGCTAAAGTTTGCCTATACAGAAAGTGCTTGTCCTGATTCATGACTGTTCATTATATATAGCAGCCTTTATATAGGCTAGGTCCTAATTCTTCAAGTCTAGACTGACTGAATACACAATGAAATGAAAAGCCTCAAGAGATAAAAAAATATTAATGAAGGTACATCAATTATTTCAAATATTTCATAGACTACTTTTAGTCTACAGAAAGTGCATATGTAGACTGTTGATATTCTGTTTGTTATCCAACGGGTACAGACTAAAATATTTAATGTAATTCCTTCTTCCTTTGACAGATGTATATATGGCTAATTCCGTTCGCATTCAGAATGAAGCTGAGAACTTATTCATTACCCCTTCCAACGTTTCCAAAAAGTCCCCGGCTTTAATCGAAACAACGACGTAATAATGAACATTAGAAAAATAAGTGATATTATCCCATTATGAAGCATAATGAACGTCAATGTAAACTTATTAAAAAGTTTACTAAAGTACATGGTTTAATGAATTAGTCATTTCTTTAAAGTCACCCTAGCGCAATTCGTGATACTTATTCTAAAACTCGCTCTCTATTCAAAGCAGAGATATACATTCTGATGAATGGGTTTTATTCTGATAATTTTCATAACTAGTTAATATCTTTCAAGAAAGAAAAGCTTCTGAAACAAAACTTCCATGCACGATAATTAAAATAAAGACTTAATTGTAATGATCTTTGCCTCTTCAATTCACTAATTATTCCACGAATGCCTGTACTTGCATCTGTATCGGCAGCGTATATAAAATAGATAAGGGCAGAATAAGAGCCTTGTCTGACACCGATTACTGATGTAGTAACAGATGTGGAGATACATAGGGAGATAAAACTGAAGGCTTGTTGTTTTTTCTGCTTCTTTTTCTCCGTGCACGAAAATATAAACCCGCTTCCATCATTAATCATAATCGCAATATTATAACGATCATTGCATGAATATAAAATTACGTGAACTTTGAAAATGAGATTATAATTAACAAAGTATCGAGAAAGAAATGATCTCTTTAGATAATAATACTGATATTCTGAAATAGCACAAACACTCAAGTTCATAATCAGGTGTGATGTATATAAAACATGCTGAATAGGAAGGTAAATATATACTCAGAAAAATAAGTAAAGCGCCATACCCCAGACATTGATGCAGACAATCACAATCAGAATCGTGAAACTCCGACTTTTCTCGAGCGACGATCTTTTGAAACAAGATTATAATTTACAAAGTATCAAGATAGAAATGATCTCTTTTATACTGATATTCTGTAACACCACAAACTTTCTATTTTCATAGTAAAAGTAGATGTGAAGTTTGTAAATCATTACCAAGCTAGGATAACCTTTCCATTCCGTTTCGGACTCAGATCATTTTATAAACTACTACCAGTTTCTGCTTACCTTAATTGGCGCTTCTTCCTTGTTTCCCTTACGCTTTCTAAACTTTCACGTTATGAATGATTCATTTCAAAGACTTCCTTTCAGACTGGGGTATGATATGGATATAATTGCAATTAATCAAGCACGTTCCATTGCATTCACTCCAGGGGTCAACAAGTGTATATTTGCATCATTAATCTCGCTCCAGTTGTGGTGATTTAGCAAACATTTCCCTCTTTACTTGGGAAGTACAAAGGCCTTCAGGAGATCATTAGAAAACTATCACAATGTCAAACGATTATAAATACGAGTAATTGATGATTTGTTAATTAGAGAAGTGTCAATTCGTTTCCATTTGTCCGAGTGAAAAACAATTTAGTAAATATGCATAAATTGCAATGTGACTGCGGCAGAGGGACCTCATGGAAATTATCCTATGACATTTTCTCTGAAATACGTCTTGCTTACTATCAAACAAATTACAGCATTTTCTTCAATAAACAATACGGGTAGCAATTAATAGATTATTCAATCCAAACAAGCATTGTTGTTGACAACATTGAGGCCCTTCTCATGAATATTGGTCAATATAAAACACATATTTTGTAATTGTAGAATAAATCACACAGTTTGATACTAAGAATATAAAGATGATTATCATAATTTGATGCGATATTACAATGTCATCATAATTATACCAGACCCCAAACATTAGCCATGACAACTTGTGGTTGATAGCATAACAATAATTGCATTGGCATTGCGTGAGTAACTGTTTTGTTGTTTGAATCAGTACTAATAATGAGTTAATAGCGTAAACGCTTGACAATAAATCACAATAATCACAGCAACTACATTTATTACAAATTTGATAATCAAATATTGTCAATTCAAATGCCCTTTTGCTGTTTTACGACTTTCATCTATTAACAGTTGTTTACTATATCTCATTTCACAGTATTTGCCCTCAATTTTAGACTAAGGGGAGAAGCCAAATCATCATCTGATTGATCCAGACTGACCTTATCCTCCCTGTACTCGATAAATTGTAGTCGACAGATTTCCATGCATGTTGGCTGGTGGATGATATTTAAACTATTTATCTATAATTTCTTTATAGTTGTCCGGACATGGAATTTAGTTTAACTACATGTATACAAACTCCTATATACCGACCTTGCTTTTGGACTTGGTCAAAGATTTTCTTCCTACCTTCGTTTTTATTCAGCAGTGAAAAAATTCTTAAATTCGAGCTACCAGTTTTTGACATTTCCAATTTATGATAGATACCCACACTACATAACTTAATACACAATAAAATGTCATTGGTCATAAGTGTTCACTTTGATTTTCAAAATACAAACTGATTATACTGAATGGTATGTAATGGTTAAATAAATAACTGACTCAGGAAGTATCTTTAAATGGACCGAAACCCAATTGTATCATTATGTATCATTTCCATAATGGATGGTTTCAATCAGTCAGAATTGGTTCATGTTCCAAAGAATGGAATCGGTACTCAATCATAAGAAAGCATTGAACTGTCAAGAAAGTTCCTACAATTTGATGCTTAAACCATTGTTAAAGACTTCATTGTCTGCACAAGACGCTTTTCCAGACTAAAGAGATAAATGTCAAGCTGATGAGTCAAAAAATGCCATGTAAATTTACATACGAAAACCCTCTCGAAAAACACATGTGCAGAAAGATAATGTTAAAGATAAAATACAAGAAGTAGACAACTACGTCATACCACAACGTTACGGATTGTGGTATATATAGCATTGTTATAATCTCCGGCATCTAATAAATCATTCAAATGTTCAGATCAGATTGGTATTAATTTTCTTGCATCGCTAGTAGACATAATAACATAATATATTTAACACATGTAGCAAGAGAAGACTACTGACTGTCTAGTAAGATTAGAAAATAACCATCCCTTCGTGCGGAATACACACACAATGTTAGTAAATGCATTGTTAGGACTCAAAGTCACAAACATAATCTCGTATTTAAGAAAACAATGTCAAAGAATTGCGAAACAGTCCGGAAGAAGACCACTCACAGTTGATATCTATCTATGGGCAGATATAGATCTAAGAATCTTGCTTATCTCTGTTGGACTGTTTATGTTCCTAAATTAGTTAATGAATGTAACCATAACCTGACCTCTACACTGTTTGTATTCACAACATCGTGTAGAGCGCCTTGTTGTTCCTCCCAGCTAGATCTGGCATGATGCAGCTGAGCTACAGGGTCAAGGGCTGAGGTCATATCCTCTGGTGAACGAGGGGCATTCTTTGTTATATACTTCATATCATGGACATAAATATAGATACGATTCAAATCGTTTATGTAATAGGGTGCAAATGTTAGATTCTTAGAGTCTTCGTACCCATATTTGTGATCATGATGTATCTAAATCTGAAGATTTCTCAGATGTATGTGCAATGCAAGTGTATGCTGGACTTGGTTTATTGCAATTTATTGCAATTGCAACACTGTTCTATTCAAACTGCGTTCTATCATTTGATAATGGTCATGACAATCGTTCACACGAACTTAAATATTTGATGACCTAATTGAACAAAAAATGTTGCAAAAACATTCACCAGAAGTGAAACATTGACAAATGAATAAATCAATAATAATTACATAAGTCGAAATTATAATTGAAACAATCAAAACCCCTACAGAGGGTTTTCCATCACAGGGGGACTATAAAAAGCAATCTACACATTAATCTTCTCAAAGACTTTGACCAAGTGGCGTAGGTAATTACAATCCACACGGGACGGCGTTTATAGTCAATTACGTGCTCAGCACCAGACGATAGAAAGCAAATATTGATAAAATGAAGGACCCGTTCCAATGTTGTTTAACACTGTTAGTTCTGAGACAAACCAGGCAGAAACATCAGAGAAGTAAGGAAGCGTGAGTCATGGACCAATGGAGCCGTCAAATCGATTGGATCTGTGTTGATGGGTGCAGATATAGTCCACTTTCTATCTGTGGTTGTTCTCCATTTTCAATAATAGAAACGGGATTCATTATGCGGAAAACTTATTTCGTGAGTAATTCAGTCTACCAATCGCAAAGAATAATGTTTATAAAGTGAATGACTGATTATATGTTGATGGATGCTGATATAGCGGCCCTCTTTCACCATGGGATAGACAATTCAAAAACTTTGGATTGCCATCAATCGACCGTAGATAACTTAAATCTTTAGCAATGTCATAATGACTTTGGTAGGGTTTTCTTAGTGTTTGATAGAGACAACTGTCAAATTTTGGAAACTTCACTTGTGGTCATACATTCTTCCTCTTTTCAACATTATCTGAAATTGCTGCGATAAATATGTCGATTTGCAAGATTACAACTCTTTGTAAAGTCGCATAACTGTAGGTCCATCAAGTTATATCTACTTACCCTCCTAAACTAAGAATTCATACAATGGTCATTTCAACATTTACGAACACACAACTTCAAAAACCTGCAGAGATTATATGTCGACACTCACCCTTGATGAGATTAATCCATAAACGTGAATGTAAATCCAGGAACACAGAGCGGGGAACAGCCTATGTATGCCTCAACTGACTCTACCAACGTCTGATGGACGAGAGGAATGTATGCCAGTAACTACACTCTACACTCTAACTCTACACTCTTAGCCTGAGCCTTCTGAATATTAGCCTAGTACAGACAAGATACTGGTGCTCCGATAAACCCTACGACTCAAAGCCTCCTGACTATAATATAAGCCCCATACAGAGCAGAGCTACTGACGTTATTTACCCCTTACACTCAGCTTTCCCTCCAGATCAATAATTCATACTCGTAATATCATTATTGATACATAATTCATATTTGGAATTTAGGGAATATACTTGCAGTATTGAAAACCTACTTGAAAAGTTATGTATGTTATTCTATATATCTGAAGGATTTTTCACTTTGCGACTACACTCCACTATGTGTATTACTTTCATTTCACATATCGAACCTTTCTGATACTTTTTCTAAACGTTTTGAATGTGCTTCAAATACACTATTCTCAAACCTGCATTTATGCCCCACGAAATGTTATTTAGAGTTAAAGGCGTAAACGTAATAGATGACCTCAAATGTACATCTCAATCTAAAATAACATTCATCATCTCTCTCGCCTTCAAACTCGAATCGTGTCTTTCATCATATAATTTTCAATACAAATATTTTAGTATAATGGACAGGATGGTCTGACAAACTTTTTATGCAGTATTGATGGGACATTTTCCTTCATCTTCAAACTTTTTGCATAAGAGAGATGAATCACCTGAACTCGCACAACGTCAGTAAATGACATGTTAATGATGCTAAAAACTTCTGTACGAGTTTCTGGGAGCCTCCCTCTTGTCAAGGTATCCGGTTCCTGCTATCCCTGCTCCACATTCATGCTGTAGACGTTTTAGTTTAGGCCTACATTCATTAGACCACTCATACATACCGGAATATGTAGACTAAACATGTTTGTAGCAACACAATACTTCCTAATGAACTGTTCCGGTGTATTTGAATGTGAAGAGCGTCCAAGAGATAAGCGAGCAATAGAATATGTTTGCACTCTAACTAAAGGATATTGAATCAAATTGGTACATGGTACATACCTGAACCCAATCATACCAAAAACTCTTTAGGTTAAGTTGAAGGGTAATATTGATAATAGACTGTTCATTTATTTAAAGAATAAAAGGAAATCTTAATGTATGATTGCGTTAAGAATTCGAGTGATAACATCATGAGAAGCATGTCAAGCTTCAAGTTTGGTTTTACTATTTTCTCTTAGACTTTTTTGATATTTTATTCAATACTGACTTTTTATTGTTAATTTCTTTACATATGAACGTTTACAGAAACAGTTTCAGTGTTACGCTTGAATTTAAAATATTGTATTTAATCGTTTAGATATAACGACAAGGATGAGGACGAGTTACAGACGAGTTACACGTGAGTCATGCTGTGCTGTCCATGACGAGGAGAACACGTGTAGGGTCCCCGCAGATGCTGTTTCACCAGGTATGATTGTAGAATGACAACAAAGAAATCACGTGTTATGCTGTACTATCAGATGCCAGATTGCTCAGGGAAATAGAATAATATGAGTTAATTGTACAGAAATGTATATCATTCTTATAAGGGAAAACATGACACTGCATTTTCTGGACGACTATGCATCATGTCCTCTTCTAGAGAAGAATATGCATTGTAGTAAGAAACAGGAATGTTTTGGGTTGTCTCAACATCTTAATTCACAAATTCGCTCTGCTACATACATTTTCTCAAACGTTAAACAATAAATTTTATTGATAATTGTGTATTATCATAAAACATCGTTTCTTAGGGGAACGTATGTTGATATTTACTCTTTCCATGATATTCTCATATCATTTATGACATACTTTCATACTTTTTCATATTGGTGTTTACAGAAATTACTAATACTTACCCTATTATTCAAGTCCTTTCTTGCATGAAGCGGTATCCAACAACATAATCCAATTGAAAGGTCTAGTCCCTGATCAATTCACACCGACTTGAATGCCACAACGTACTCAAAAGTTCAGTCAGATCTGGTTAGGAAGAATAATAATGATTTTAAGCAGAGATATCAACTTAAGTTAAACTGGTATAGAAAAAACACATTAAAAGTGCATCGTAAATAAACGCTGAAGAGGAATATAGAAATTAAAAATCAAATAATAATCGCCAAATAATATGTTGATATCAATTCACTTCTTATCCTGCGAATAATTGACAGCATAGGATAACAGATGAGGGTTAACAGTGGTGGCAAAAACATACTTGGAAGGGAATAATAAAGAAAACGCTTCATTTCTCCTA
Source organism: Steromphala cineraria (assembly GCA_916613615.1). Taxonomy (NCBI): domain Eukaryota; kingdom Metazoa; phylum Mollusca; class Gastropoda; order Trochida; family Trochidae; genus Steromphala; species Steromphala cineraria. Next base: position 7,676,396 of record OU744726.1, read on the forward strand.
TTCCTTTATAAAAGTTTCTCTATTTTCAATAAATTCTATGAACGAACGATCACACAGCCTTGATAGAATCCTCAAATGAGGTGATCATCATTTAAAGAATTTATCGTTTTAAAATTTAGGTTATCAATCTTGGAAATACAACAATGAATAAAACTAAACTCTCTATCATAAGCATTTTGTTTATAACTAAGATAAGAGATGAAGGCAGTTCGTGGAGTTTCTGTTAAACAAACGTACGGTACTTACTTTATCAAGTGCACAAAAAGTCTATCCAAATTGTTATAGGCTTACGTGATAATGTTATACAATTGACAAATCTTTATTCCTCTCAGTACAATCTAACCTATGTCACAAGAAGTAAAGGATATTTCGTGTACCATACAAACACATTGTAATGGATAAATCAGGACATTGCAAAGTAACATTAGTAACCTCATCACTCAGGAGCTAGAGGCTGTACTACAGAGATTTAGATTCTTGTTAAGAACCGGAGATGTTCGTGCACAGGAAGATTTCATGTATTAATCAACGATGTCAGAAGAGTACTAATTTACGCTTACAAATACCGGAGTCCCCCGAGCAATGCACTAATAAAATCATCGTGATATTATTCATCCCTCTCGGTTTGATATATTGGTTATTCACTTGTTCTGAGTAGTCCAGGATGACATCAACAATACTCATTGGTCACTAACCATGTGATACAGAACATTCAATGTACCAATCAACCACACAACCATCGTGTCGCCTTGAGAAGAAACGATTCTATAGATTCAAGAAATGTTCAGTGAATTTAAACCTGAAAGCAATAATCTTGGTATTTTCTTTACTGTAGGAAATTGATTTTGGAAAACAAATTTTAACGTGATGAAGCTTTCATTTTAGTCAAGCAAAATATAAACAGAGTATACATCTGAGTTTTAAAGCAATACCTTTAAAGGAATCACACACTCACTTTTATGAAAATACACATTATAGAGTCGAAACACAATGAACAAGATGATGTGACTAACATTCAACTATTTTAGATATAGAAATGACCTTTCCTTTCTTTTATAATACACATTATCTTGAACACTATGCCTTTCCGGATGATAATCACACAGAAGCTGATATTATTAAAGGTTCCTTCACTTAGACTATGCTTATGTTTGTAGCAACTAGTTGGAAGAAAGCTGACAAAATGAACTTAATATATGCAACTGTTCAGTACGTTTGAAACGATATTTCTCTATGTTGATCGTATGAAAATGCATCATAAAAAAAAAAAAAAAAACGATAATCATATATTAACGAGAAAGTGACAGTAATTGCATATTAATGGACATTAACAATCCTTGTAGCCTTTATGTCTTAAGGTTCACATAAAACAAAATGAAAACAATAACGCTGTTGTCTTTTCTCTTTATAGTGTCAGTGCATACGTAGTACCTGAGGTTAACGACTGAGAAATCCTATGTGCATTTGTTTAGTGAGTTGTGAGTGTTTTCAATAAAACGACTAATGAGACACTAAAGCTGGCGAACCAAAGGCAATAAATTCGTATTTTATGAAGTTTTAAGTACTTGTGCAGTTTCTATGTGTTAGGTACAGCAACAGAACAGATTTGTGTACATAGACTATTATTACAGCCCGGAATGATTGTTTAGAAATAAACGGAACAGGTCTTGCACAAATTTCCTATTTTTTCTACCACACTTTACCTTTAGATACACTTTTTTCAAAGAAGGAAATACGGGTTGCACAGTAAAAATATTGAAACGTCATTCTTTCTCTTGGTGTTTCGACATCCACAAATTCCTGGAAAACTTTAAATTGAAGTATTAATTTGAGACCGTGGGAAATATTGTATTGAATCGATTTTGTAGCACTTTTGACATTTCCTTGTTTTCGTATTTAGCTGATTATTTGAGAATCCCCAAACTCCTTACTCGAGCAAAAGAAAGAATTTTCCTAGATTGCCTACTATCGATAAAGTAAAGTGTTACAAAATTTGGGAAAAGAGTGTGCTATTGCCTTGATGGGAAACATGAAGTCAGGATGTACATACAGACAATGTAACAAACATTCCCAATTTTTAAATCTTTGAAAGAACTTCGACCTCATTTGTTAAAAGTTATTTGATCTATGGTCTGTCAGAATTCCACAAGAGTTGTTTATGTTATCTTATCTCGGTAACCAATCTGAACCCTTGAACTCCCCTCTCTCGTGTCAGGCTCTTCTGTTGTTCTCTAACCATGTACACTAAATATACAAAGTAGATAACGCTCTGGGTGAATCAATTTTACAATCGCCTTTATTCTCCCTCTCTAACAATAAGTTGATGTGCGAATAAAATAGAAAATGATGATACCAAAATGGACATTATCGTTATGAATGATATTTACTTAGAATGGGACTGTCTACTGAAAAACTGGTATGGGTGAAAAACAATCATTCATAACGTACTAAAGTTAATGAACAATGATGAAATAGTAAGTATCAGTGTCCGATTAAGGAATGTTGAAGTATGAGAGACCAGGTCGAGTGAGAGGGTCGACCCATTCACGGGAAGCTTTGCAATAGGCCAATACCATTAACTCACTTTGATCCGACCCTGAAATCATTATTAATTTGGAATCAATTTGAGTCAACCATTATAAACGAGCAATGATATCAAATAAGCTGATACAAGTCAAAATACTGAGTACCAAACTAATCACTATAGACCACATGTTACCCAACTATTGACAAAATTAAGACTTTATGTTTCATTATATAGAAATTTTCATCCTAAAAATAATAATTTTATGTTTGTTCACTTTCAAAATGTCACTTCAACTACAGTTCAAAAGAGATGTAACACGTATTATGCCAAAGAAATAAATAAGGATCATTGATTGTATTATAGAATTAATTTTCCATCTTTTATGTATTTCGTGCACGAACTTTAAACATTATTGTTAACATGAATTGTAAACACTACAAGAAATGCAGCAAAAATAATATTTAATCATTCTTTTCATTCTGGTGTTGGTTTTGCCTCTCTCTCTCTGTACTTCTTCTCCACATACTTCAGGAAACCATATCCATTCCTTACTCCCAACCGTGGGCCTTTAAATGCTTTAAACGTATGGGGTTCGCATCTACTCTGATACTTAGCACCTGAGAGAATGTTTTTAAAACTCAAAACATCTGGCAAAGCAAAAACTTTGCAAAACGTTGAGGAATTAAGTAATTCTAGCAGTTCTCAAATAAACTGTATTACATCTAAACGTGTTATGTTTCGCAATGTTAAGTTTATCCTTGAAATTGAAGTTTTCAGATCAGTTTAAAACTACAGACAACAGTCAAAGATGAAACATGCTAAATAATTTACAAAACATCAAATTACATAACACTTTTATAAATATGTTTTTTTTTATGAATACACCATTATAAACCAGTTCGAGCACAGGTTATAAATATAAAAAAGATGAAAAAGTTATTCAAATTCAAGAATTACATGTAGATGTTTTGATGATCAGAATGGAATATGATTAGTTTGTATGACAGCGTTCAAGTTCTAAAGTTTTTGATATATTGAATCACTTATTTCTGTTTCGCATGATGAATTTCCATTCAAGAGTTTTTAGTGGTTTTAAGAGGATCATTTCCATTAATGTAAATTCCAGCATTGCGTAAACACGTAACTTATCTCACATGTATCTAACATTCAGGTCTTTGTGTACTGATAGATAATGCCGTGCTCGTTTACATCAAAATACATATTTTGGCACATGATTTGGTAAAAATTCCGAAAGGAACCTGATCCGTAAACCTCAAAATCTTGAAATATCATTGATCTATAAAACATTATGACATAAGCAAACGAAATTTTAGAAAGATGCAACAAGACAGTTGGATTTAATAGCATTCGGTCCATATTACTTGTTAATAATCATTTGTTTTAAATACACTTTTAGCATATATAAAACAACATTTATCTCATGGAGGAAACCAATATGTTTTGAATCAAAATCACAACAAATCACATTTAAAGGGTTAGTAGCACGTTTTTTGAAAATCTTATATTTTTAGTTTTTTTTAAAGATAATTGTACAGTAATATAAAATGTATCATTTTGATAGTGAACACCTTTAATTCATTTTGTGCAAGAAAAAGGAATCGCATTGCTGAACTTTACATCATATTTCAGATTTATTACTGCTCCATCTAGTATAAATACATTGTCTTTCAATTGGAACCATTTATTTTAAATTTTCCTGACATCATCTTATATTCCCCCTAAAACGCGCTACTGCCCCTTTAAGGTTCGTATTAAGATTAAAAAATGTAATGTAAAGCAGGGTGTTGCACATGCCACTGACAGATGCTCTTCCACCAAATGCAGGAAAAGAAATTTAAAGTATGTTGGTTATTGTGAATGCAAATGGTGACTGCCACTCTGTCCCAATATTAGTATGCAGGGCATAACATGACTATAGAGCGCACATAAATGAAGGCTTACAGCTCGTAATAACTTCTGATGGTGGCAGAACTAGGTTATATTGGTGAAACTGGACGGTCAGGAATCTGTTAATATGTCGGCCTATGAAAGAATGTAAGTCTCGATTTCAATGATTCTGTGTTCAAAACGCTGTACGTGGCATGAACAAACGACTTTAGTCAACTAACGACAAATTTTGGACCAAAGTGTAGTTATGTTATTATTGTCATTAATTTGTCAATTGTCAATAAATAAACTACTAAAATGTCATATTTATCGCTTGTGATAATTATGCCAAAATGATTTCATATGCAATGCACATGTACATCTTTTGCATAAGTCATGATAGTACCAATCATGAGAATGCAATTAATTACAATACATATAGAGAGAATGTGCATGTAATGTCACTAAGGACCTGGAACTGAAATAAACTAGCTCAGCATGGTTATGTTTTCCAAATGGACAATCCTGCATGTGGCAAAATCAGCATTTATTCTAATTAAATGTTGATAAATGTAAAACTTATCGTTCCAGTTGTGCGTGGTTGTGTTATGAAAGTCAACATCATTATCTGAATTAGTTCACATTCAATTTGATTTATCTGTAGTTCTTCATTAATTAGTTTCTTCATTTTTTGTAGTATATGAAAAGGAAAGTTGTTCATGTTATCCGCCCAAGTCTATAAATAGCACAGTGAAGAAGAGAGATAAGCATGTGTGTAGTCCCAGGTGGCAGACTGGAATGTTTACATAGTAGAGAACCACATCTCTGGTCGTTAGAACACGTGGTAAAGTCATTCTACCTCAACATGATTATAGTATATATTTGATATGCAATTAGCAAAAAAGGAGTCCTGAAGAATATTTCATCTATGATCTAAACCTTCTTGACATTTCTACACTTACATTGCTTCTTTGCTCTTTAGTCTGAATGAGAGATTAAGAAATGCCGATAGATACATATTATAGCTTTTAAAACCTATCCTATTCATTTATAATTAATTCTTACAAGTAAGGAATATGTAATGATTATAAAAACAACGTTTCAATACGATATGCAAATATTATAAGGACGTCATTTCTTATTACAGTATGATGTTTAGTAAATCTAACAAGTAATCCTTAGAAATGTATTCTAAAACTCCCAAAGCGAAGGTTGCTTTTGGGGTTTCTTCAGGAGAAAATTAAGTGTAAGCTGAGTGAACATTTTTGTTTTTCATATAATCTATTTTTATGATCTATGCATTCACAGACAATGCCGGAATAGAGAATCTAAACTGCGAATCGCGTTATCAAATCAGACATTGCCGAGAATAGCTGCATTACACATAGTCTCAATATGCCAATGATATGATGTTTATAAATACACTGGGTTGTTTATATTTATAATCATATATCTGAAGAATTCATTACCTATGTTTTGATCACGATATCAAACACTATAGCCTTTATCATAAACATGTGTATGGAATGTTTCAAACAAGTTTCTGATAGGGTAAATCAAGACAACAGAAAACAGTAGGGAGCTAGATGAATCAAACATATCATGATGTGACTCTCAGACAGGTGTAGATATCATCAAGACAGCCAGTATATTATAAGGATATCTTCAAGTTTTGTATCTCATTGTATCAATCTTCATATTATCACAATGCTCTTGCAATATGTAGTTATTTATCTGTGTGTAATCTAAGAGTTTGTATAAATTTACTATGTTTGGTTTAATGATTTGTCCCGAGTATGGGTTAACTATGTAACATAAATGTACTCCCAAACAAGGAGGTATTATCTTACGATATCGTATCTTATCTATAGCACTAGATATGTAACAACAAACATATGGCATACTGCCCGAGATGTCGCAGAGCACTGCCATGCATTTTTTATATGTGTGGGGTATTCCAAAAACAGAATAAGAGTACCAATCACCTCTATTTTCATAGCACTTCAAGTTTGACCCGCAGCAATAGTTTATGTTTAGTCCATGTGTTGTTCTGGCCGGGTTATTTAGAACCAAGGAGATAATTGTAATTAGCTGCAGAAGAGTGGGTAGCCCTCCTTATTACTGAATATACTGTGAGTTTGAGGGGTGAAATCATAATCCAACACTGAGACATATTTCACCGTATTTATTCTTATTTGTTGCTGAAATACTTGGAATAATGATAAGAAATAATGAAAATATAAAAGGCATTCTCCTCAACGAAATCGAATATATCATTGGTCAATACGCCGACGATACGGAATTATTCTTAGATGGTTCGGATACCTCTCTTAATGAAGCCATGAAGACACTCATAACATTTTATCACATGTCTGGTCTTAAAATAAATGTGGACAAAACCAAAGCAGTTTGGCTTGGAGCAATGGCTGGCAGTGATATAATTTTATCCCATGATTATAAACTAGACTGGCATAAGGAAAACTTTGAAGTTCTGGGAATAAAATTGAATGCTAATTTAGAAAACCTTTGGGTGATCAATACAAAAAAAAGACTTGAAAACATAAAAAGAATTCTTTTGAACTGGAAAAAACGACATTTGACCTTGATAGGAAAAATAACTGTTATCAAAACATTGGCTTTATCTACTATTGTTCATATTCTTGCTTCTCTTCCAAATCCCACTAAAGATTTTTTAACAAACTTGAACAGATTATTTTTCAACTTTATCTGGGACGGAAAGAGAGACAAAATTAAACGAATAAATTTAATGCGAAAATATGAAGATGGTGGTCTTAGGATGGTTGATGTCAAATCATTTATTGATGCATTGAAAATCTCTTGCTTGAAGAAATACGTTTCGATGTCAAACGACTATAACCTAGCCGGTTTTCCCATTAGATATATTCTTCAGGTAGGCCCGAATATCAACAGATTATACAAACTGCAAAATCCTTTTTGGAAAGATGCACTCGATGCCTGGCATAGATATATCAAATGTCATGTAGTCAATGATAATATTAATGAAATACGTATGCAACCTCTCTGGTTAAATCACCAAAGTTGCAATCCAAACCTGATCATCAATAACTGGCTCAAACAAGGTATAGTTCATGTAAAAGACATTTGCAAAGATAATGAATTCTTAACATTTGCAGAAATCAAAACAAAATATGATGTTAAAGGCACGGTGCTTGATCTTAATAGAGTCATCCTTAGCATTCCAAGAAAATGGAAAGATGTCATTCACTCATTTGACTTGTCAAGCGTAAGGGATATGCCACTAGACTCTCCTTGGAAGGATCTTATTGCTCCTGCAAAGGGATCAAGATTATTTTACGACAATCTTATATCTGATGCAACAGGTACATTACCAAACGTATGCAACAAATGGCATAATGAATTAAATGATTTAATCAATTGGAATTCAACATTTTTGAAATATAGACAATCAACCAAGGATACTAAGCTTTTGGAATTCCAATACAAATTTATCCACAGAGCCATCTATACGAAACGGGAGTTGTTAAAAATGAAACTAGTTGATAATGATATATGTGAATCATGTGGAGCAAGTGAGAATATTTACCATGTATATGTAGAATGCCCTATCATTCGAATGTTTTGGAACGAAATCGCCAACTTCTTTAGCAGATCACTTAATCAAACATTCGAAATTTCAACACTGGATATATTATTCTGTACAACCAATAGCAACTTGCTAAATCACATAATATTGTTAGCTAAACGTCATATATTTGTTATGAACATCAAACGTTTGAAACCAAACTTTACAATATTTACAAAGATTTTAAAAGATGTTTTTGACATCGAGAAATATATTGCACGAAAAACTTTTAACATGAATTCTTTCGATAGTAAATGGATGCTTCTCAAAGATGTCCTTTAAACCTTTGATTTAATCATTTTTTGTTCGTATCCCGATCACCTATGAGGGATAAACATTCTCATATGTATTCTCCATTCCCACTGTTGTTTGTAAAATATACATTGTCATCTGTTCATGCTTATTATGTCATAAATTCTTGTTTTCCATCTCAACTGTACCCACCATTTATTGTATCCAACTGAAGTGAATAAAAACATTTCATAAAAAAAAAACAAAAAAAAAACAAAAAAAAACACTGAGACATAGGTTAAAACACTTGTGATGTCAACATGGGCAAGATTTGATATTCATATGCGGGCAGGCATTATCATCATGCCATAATAAGAAAAGGACGAATATCTAGTATTCTGTTGATGCATATTAGTCCGTATCAAATCAAAAATATTTCAACACTTGACCAAATCGAAATGATTAGATACGCGAGATGATACCTCCTGCTTCTACTGCTACAACTCGTGTTCACACTCTCCAGCAGCTGCCTCGTTTCTAATCACTGAGATCAGTACAAACTCCTTCACACTGCAGAACACAGACTATCTTGAAGATGACATGAATATATACGAGGATACACAGACAGGTGTATTGGGGAGCACAGTTGGTGAACTTCTCTACTGTACCCATCACCTACTGGAAAGTTGTTCCTTTAAGATGTAAACAATCGATAATGAATGTCCAACATCTACTTAAAGATTTGAATAATTTGATCTTCATTGAACGCCGACGTTGCAGAATACATCATAGATGGGTAATAGAGAAGTCATTCAATAAGATTTAAATTGAAATGCACATAGTACCTGTATTCATAGTCATTGAGTCGGAGACAAGACAGTGAAGAGTTTATGACTCATTTATGTACATAGCTGTTAAAAAATGTGTTGAGTAATTGCTCTCTAGACAAGCAAATTGTTGCGAACAGTTGGTGAAGTCAACTATTCGAAAATAATTTTAAAAATAAGTTTACTTGTTATCCTTCTTAGATTGCATGTTAGACTGTTTTAAAGTGAAGATAATTTCGCAACTGTTGAAACTAAATCGTTTAAACAAGTGTAAGCCCATAATCACTTTGTATCTCTTTAAGATTTAATATGACAACCAGAACAACTTCAACAACGTTTATAGAAATGATTGAGTTATCATTAATAAGAAGAGATTAAAGTTGAGACCCCAAAACTTTTATAACTCTTAACGATCCACAGCGATTATAAAACTATTTTTCTCAAACCAATGCATGTCTTTCTTAAATACTCATGGCATTCTTGAACCTTACGTCATAAAGCTAAAGTCGTGTTTCAGAAAATCATATATAAGGAAATGCAAAACGGAAGGAACATGATACTTAAAATTGGTATCGATAGACGGATCTAATACCAGGGAATTGGCTACCTAAGTAAAACTGTTTATGTTCCTGAATCAGTTAATGAATGTAACCAGAGTCTAACACTGTTTGTATTCACAACACCGACTAGACTGTAGAGAAGGATGTTTGTTCCTTGCAGCTAGTCCTGGAATGAAGGCGCTGAGGGCGTGTTAGAGCGTCAACGACTGGGATCATTTCCTCTGATGAAAGAGGAACATTCTTGTTGCAGTCTTCAATTCAGTAAAGACATACTGTGCCAATTAGAGCAAAGCAACAGGGGTTGTAGAGATTTCATGAAGGGAAATAGAGACAGAAGAAATATTGGCTTCTGTACTTACTTCATAACAATGTAAAACATCATCATAACCACAAATTAATGTTGTCAAATCAATGTCATCCCAAAGGAACTGAGCACACAAGGATAAATCTCTTACCCTAGAATTCTGTAGTCTGTACACAATACCCTACCCTACCCTACCTAGCGCAATGAATTGCAAAATTAACCCCCGTCCTCCACCAACCTCATTTCTAAAATTGGTGCTGCAGGCTTGAGAAGAGTCAATTATAAATTATCATTAAATGTTAAAACGGTAAAGGACTTTCAAATAACATGAACATTGGTATAATTTGATGTTTGAAATTGTCAAAATGCTGCAACTACATTAAAACAATAGATTTCTACAAGTGGAAGGTTACAATTGCATTGGTTCTTTAAATGATCATTACATAAGCCGAACTACTTTCTGATTAAAACATTTGCGACCATCATTACATACTTTCAATCCCCCGACGTGACGATAAAAGCAATCTCCACATTAATCTTCTCAATGACTTTGACCAAGTGGCAGAGGATTTCACAATCCACACGGGACGGCGTTTGTAGGCAATTACGTGTTAATCCCCAGACGATAGAAAGCAAATATTGATAAAATGAAGAACCCGTTCCAATGTTGTTTTACACTGTTAGTTCTGAGACAAACCAGGCAGAAACATCAGAGAAGTAAGGAAGCATGAGTCATGGACCAATGGAGCCGTCAAATCGATTGGATCTGTGTTGATGGGTGCAGATATAGTCCACTTTCTATCTGCACAAAGCTGTTCTCCATTTTCCATCATAGGAACGGGACACAATGCAGAAAACTTCTTTCTTATAGTTCGTGGGTCTACGAATTGCAAAGAATAATTCTGATACTAAGAGGCTGATTATATCTTGATAGATGCTGATGCAGTCTCTCTTTCACCATGGGAAGGAGGATAGACGATAGACTAAAATCTATCTCTGATTGTGGGGGCTGGGGGAAGGGGGGATTTTTGTTATACAACTTCGAAAGTGTACCCTCAGACTGTAGAGCATATAATGTTGGGCCATCATCCATAATCGCTCTAAATATGCCTTTTTGGAAAATACGTCTAGAGAACTGTAATCTCTGAAGATCCTTTTCAATATTTGCGAAAATAGTAATTCAAACTATTTTTATTCAAAGATCAAGACTCATCCATGCGATGAATAACGATCATTCAATCTATAATGATGGATGCTGAATATTGTCCTTATTTCATCTTTTGAAGGTGTAATAATATTCTAAAACAAAATTACACACTTCTTTCTAGGAAATGGCTAGTGTAAAAGTATATAAGTGCTGTGTATTTTCAAAAGACGAGAGAAAGAAAAAACAACACAAAAGAACCCTGTTTGTTACGGACTACAGTAGATTATTTTGCAAACTCTTTTTCTATAACACTATCTTACATTGATGCGATAAATATGGCTGTCTATGTAGCAAAACAGCTTTCGTAATTGAATACATACAAAGTTATTGCTTATACATCTGAGTGTTTCGTTTACAAATGTAAAAATGCCATTTCACATTAATGAATATAGAAATAAAAGTATGTGATGTGTAAGTGTGGTGATGAAGGATCTCGTATACAATTTAGCTGTACGTTTTTTAAAAGTATGGAAATAAAGATTAAAAACTACATTAGATGAGGTTGGTTGGATAAGGTAAGGTTTTGGCACAAACATAAAAGTGTGCATGTATATCCAAGAACACTTCAGGCAAGAGACTCCAACACAAACGTTTGCTAAGTGAGGTAGGTATGCATGTAGCTTTATTAACACTCACTGTACACCGAGCCTACAGAATAGACCTAGAACAGTATGTACTTTGGAAAAGTTTGTACTGAATACATGCCTATACAGAAAGAAGAGCTTCTGATGTTAAATACTCCTTACACTCAGTTTTCCCTCCAGATCAATAATGCATACTCGTTTGATCACTATTGATATATGATTAATATTGATCAAGGTTTGGAATGCATTTGAATATGAAAAACTTGCTAAAAGTTAGGTATATGATTCCTCATGGGTACAATTTTACAATATGTTCGCCTCTCGACTGACTACCTTAGCCCTACGATATTTGTCGACTATCTTTTTTTTTAACCCCTGGATCCGTATCCGTATCAGTACATTGTAGGGTTAGTTTATCTAGTGTAAGGGATGGTAACGTGTTAAGGATAAAGTGGCGAACATATTGTAAAGTTGCTCCTGATTATGTATCTGTGATAGTATTTCACATCTGTAATCAGTAATGACTCGTTTCACTTGTACATCAAGTATATCAAAAATATAAATTTAGAAATGTTATTATGAGGTGAAAAATGGCTTTCAAGATATATTTTCCGAATAATGTGAGATTACACTGTATGATTGGCTTACTTTTTCCTTTTCATAGTTTGTGTGTTGAATGTGGATATTACATGATATTTATTACCCTCTGTCTTTTTACAGCCCACACGTGAAACACCTGGTCTAGGAGATTCTCAACAAATGAGGAGTTAATGACACGAAAGACCCAAATACCAGAGAGTTTCGGGGAGTTCTCTCTTGTTAAAAGATTCCGGTTTCCAGTTACCTTTCTCTGCACATAGATTATGTTGGGGTAACTCATATTTCACATGCATAAGGTCAGACATGAATACAAGAACACGTAAATGAACATAGCAACAAAATACTTTCCAATGAAATGTTCCATTAAATCTTGAAGGGGTTAGGAAGCAATAGAACATGTTTGTACATATGGATATTGAGTATTTATTGGGGGATTAGGATCATGGATAACTACCTGAATTTTAAATGTTACAAACCTTGAAATACAATATGAAGAACCCTGGAACAGGACATTGGGTTGTCAATTTCATCTCTTTAAAGGTCAAGATTCGGTATGATTTTGACCATTTTCTCAGAGGTTTCTAATATTATTGATAAAATGTTTACTTTTTCCGAACTTAACACAGTTATTAAGAGACTACGTGTCAGTCTATACTTAGAAATATTGCATGACATGGTCTAGAAACGACATGAATGAGGAAGGAAGACAGACGAGCTACACGTGAGTCACGCTGTGCTATTTACTGACGAGGAGAACATGTGTAGGGTTGATAGACAATGAAATGATTTCATTTTCAAAGCAGGGTTAAAGAGTACTGTCACTCAATTGTACAGAAATTTGAGACCTTATATTCTGACCCTGCTCTAATCCGAACGCTTTCATCGTTCTTGGAAAAGTACAATGTAAGGTTATTAGAAATAATAATGTTCCACATAAACAAAATGTTCCATTCATCTCAGGAGGGAGAAACAATTCAAGCTGAAACCTGTGTTACTTATTTTTGAAAAGCTGATATTCAGATTCACTTCTTGAAATTCAAATTTAACAAAAAACAAATATCCACAATCATTCTCAAGTCATTTCTGAATATGACCAAATTGCTGACATCCATGATTGTTTCTTAAAAAATATGACTAATACTTACTCTCCTATTCAAGACTTTTCTTGCATGAAGCGGTATCCAACAACATAATCCAATAGAAAGATCTTGCCTCTGATCAATTCGCTTGTTAGACCACACTGTACTCCTCAGAGTTGATAATCAAATCTGGTGGGGAAGAAGAAAATAGTTTTTTTTAGCAAACAAATAAACTTTAGTGAAATACAAACTGATACAAGTTCATTAAATCAGTGAAGGGTCAAGGAATACTGAAGTATATATCATATCTTGGAAACATTCATGTTGAAGGTTTTTAGTATTATTTCGCTTCTTAGTTTGAGGGCAAAAGCTGGTTGTAAAATAGAGATGCTTCCATTCGCCATTCTGCAAAGAGCATTATAGCTTAGATTATTGCATAATTAAGTTGATAGATAATATGTTTGAACAATATTGAAGTGAATTATATATTCATGTAAATCACCAAACGAGTTCAAGGTTTATTGACATAGAATAGTGTTGATATCATGTTATGTAAGTTAGAAAATTCATTCTTAAAAATAATGTATTGAATAAGAACTTCCACTGTGATCATATTGAAAACATGTCCCTACTTATTTCTAACCTTACTGGTATTAAATTGCCATATCAGATATAGCAATGCTTGTACTGTGGAGATTAAACTAACTATTAGAAACCAGAGCGCTTCAGGCACATGTACATTTCCTTAATTAATCAACGGTGCAAGAAACTACTAATTTACCATTACAAATACGGTTCCCTAAAGCAATGCACTAATACAATCATCTTGATATCATTCATCCCTCGGGGTTTCATATATTGGTTATTCATCTGCTCTGAGGATGGCAGCAGCAATATTAAATGGTCACTAACCACGTGATACAGAACATGCAATTACCCTTCAACGATCAAATATATGTTAGGGCACTTCGAAGTCATCGGTTTGTTAGATGCAGCCACTTGCCAACTTTGCTTTGGCGGACTCAAATTACAACAAGAAATTAATATCAATATATTTACAACAAAGGAAAACAAGTCAACTGCAATTTTCCTATTGTCTTTGTTGTATTATCAGAAAGGAATGCACAAGGAATATTTTGAACCTCAATATTGATATTCTCTTGGCGAATAACATCCCCGAAATCATTGTTAAACATTTCTATCAATTAATTGCGAACACATTTCAAATTGATTAGCATTCAATTGAGAGACTTCGGGACATATTGCTTGAATCAGTTTGCAAGCAATGTTGACACTTCCTCGTTTTCATGTTTTGTTGAATCCGAAAATATCCCCAAACTGCCTACTCGAGCACGTGAGCAGGATTTGGAGCTTCTAGAACCATGTTGATGTGTAACTAAAGGATCAAGCATTTGCGTCTTTAAGAGCTAGGATTCTCGATGATCGAAACAGTTAAGTGTTGCAAGAGTTCGCGAAAACCAATTTGCTGTTGAATTGCCCTCGCTAAAATATGAATCCAAGATGTATATACATACATTTTGACCAAATTGTGGCCTCATTTTGGAAAATGTTTGATATTGTTTCAAAATCATTTCTTGAGAGTTGATTTATACTTGGTCACATTTCAACAAGGCTGAACTATTTTCTCTCTCTAATCAATTCTTCATTTTGAACATCTGTCTTCTCTCAAGGAACTAATGTCTGGCTTCTCTGTTGTTTTACATTTGATATACAAAGTAGATAATGATACTCACATTCCTTATCTAGATCTGTAGCACCATACCGAACTTGACCAATGACGTTCATGGCGTGAGGTAGATGTTAGGTTAAAATATCAAACATCATATTAAAGAAACATGATTTAGCGTTTAGAATTTGGAACTGTCAATGCATCCCGTTGCATCTTCTATATTTGAAAGTCATAATCAATCAAGTTTGTCCCATCAATATTAACAGGCAATAATCAAATTGCAAATACAAGTAAATGACAAGAGTATCAAACCGTAGAAGACACACTTTTCGTTTCTGACGATATTTCGATAATGTACATTATTTAACCTCAGCATACTTTTCTAACCACTGGAGGAACGTAGATGTTGATCAAACGAAGATTTTCTCTATTATTGTAAGTCTGAAAGTATGAGTCATTGACCACTTGATGCATGAAATCTATTGGATTGTTTGTGTTATATATAGTTCACTTCTCTTCACTGCTTTTGTAACTTGTTGATACAGACCATGTAAATACTAGTTCCTATCTCAAGGAATGAATCGATATTAAGGTTATTTGAATTGGTAATGTAGGTGAAATCACAGACATAACGTCATTAAATAGATTCATTTGAATTCAATTTGAATATTCTGAAAATCTATGAACCAAGAAATCGCCGATTTAGAAATTTCGCTATCCGTTGATGGAATTAAGGAAATAGAACAGCAAGGGATGGAATCTTATAACCTATTGCTCTATATGTTTTTTTTATAATACTTAATCTTTCAAAATGTTATATTGTAAATGTTCTAGAAAGGCGTAGGCCATTAGTGTAATTGTATAGTTGCCTGAAATAGACGCCAACAGACAACGATGATAACTATATCTGCCATTGCTTTGATTCATGTTACCAGTGCTTAGAACTTCGATAAAACTCAGAATTTTGTGAGGAGATTACTTAGGATACTTATTTTACACAACAAAGATCGTAAACCCCTGTTTAAAACAATGTTCAGAAAAAGAAACAGTATCTTCTTAATGTGGAAAATATAAATTAGATTGATGCATACAAGTAATTATGGGATTACAAAATAGCCACACAAAACACAGATGGACACATGTTTTTTATGATACATAACAAGTCGTTCTTTTCCACCAGACATTGTTTAAAGGACTCATTACTTTGAAATATAGAGACAAAAACTAAATTATATTAAGTCATTGAAGTAGTGCAATCCAGATCTCTATTTAATATGCTTTCGTATAAGATTCAAGGCCTTTCAAGATTGTAGGCCCTACATAAATATAAAAGACTGCCTTTAATGATTGAAAATTATTGGTTGTGGCAATACTTATGGTAATGGCACTAAACATTGGCTGTGGCCAATATAAAGTAAAAATTAATCCACATGCGATTCCTACATATGACTACCATTGATAAGTTTAAAAGATGTAAGATGATAATTGAATTGAATCAGTTTCCTACCTGTGCTTTATTTCGATAACATTTAAAACTAATGTAAACAAAATAAAACATATAACTCCTCAATATGTTAACATAGAAACAAACAGTTCTCCCATTCCTTTCATGCTGGTGTTGGCTTTACCCAACCCTTTCTGCTACTCTTCTCAACATATTTAGGAAACCATATCCAGTACTGGCTGGGCTTTAAATGCTTTGATTGTATGGAGTTCGCATCTACTTGGATACTCTAAGCAACAGAAGGAATGGTTTATAACTCAAAGCATCTGGCAAAGCAAAAACTTTGCGACGAGTTAGAGGAATGCTGTAACTTGAGGAGTTCTCATATAAACTGTAGTACATCCAGACGCCTCTCGTCTCCTAATGTTGGGTTTATCTGTAATTGGACATTTGTGGTCTTGAATTAGAGCTTATGGGCCTATAAACAGCAGTTGGGAAAATTATGTTTCCAATAATTTGTAATTCTCATTCACACAGATTTTTTAAAAAGGTTCAATTAAAACATTTTTTTCTGAATATGTTTTATTTCAAACATTCGATCCCTATATGTATAATCACTTGTTTGCAGCACACGATGACGCATTTTCAGTACTGCATGTATCCAATAATCTACAATCCTAATTTGTTTGCCTTGAATTTGGTCTACAGGGTACGATGTTAGAAGAGACGCAGTGTAGACAATGCACAGACAATGTGTATAACATGGCTTCTGAGTTAAATGCAGGACCATAAGGACTTGGAAATATGACGACGTTGTGTAATTAGCTAATGACTTACATCAATTGATGAACATGAATGTCAAGTCTGGGAGGCTGACTATCAGTCAAATATCTGTTGAACAAATATATACTGTAAGGATATGGAATTTTTCTAAAACGTTGCATTACAAGGACAGATCCTATTTAAAATGAAACATACCTTGAAGAGAATATGACAATATTTATGAAAAACTCTATTGTACTTTTGATTCCCATCAAGTCAAAATTTGAAAAGTTCTCAAGTTCTCAAATCAACATGCTGAATTCAAAGATAGTTCTACAGATCTTATCATTTGTATAACATTGATTTTGGAATCACTAAGCTCTATTTCCCATGCATAACGTGTTTTGATAACAAAAAGCAAATTTTTAAGAAATTAGACTTTATGTGTTGCATAACAAGTAAAGATAAACAAGAAATTTAACAAAACGAGAGAGGACTTATTCTATGTTACAGGCAGATCCCTTCTAAATGAATACAATAGAATGATTATGACCGGAAATGCCTATATATTCTCTTCAACGTGTCCATGGTGATCGTCTACCTACATACAGGTTTGGATTGCACATATTGCTGAATTGAAGGAATATATAACTATATATGCCTCGACTTTTTGATAAGGAACAAGGAGGTTCATGTAAATGTCAGAACTCGGGTAACACGGAGCTGGACGAATATAATGGGAATACGAACACTGTCAACCTCAGGGGAAATGTATCTACTCGTGTTTTGGGTTCTGGGTTAATCATGAACTGTGTTTATATAATATATAATATGTGCACAGGATATTGTTCATTAATAATAATATACTACCAAATGTGTTTTATCGATATTCATTTATTGACAGTTATTGAAGTTACAGGGTTTTCTCAAACTCCAAAATCTCTTTTGCAGTTTAATATATCTAAACACGATGAACCAATACAAAATCTTTACTCATGCTATGCAATGTTGGATTAACATGTTCTATCCTATAAGTAGTAATGCAATGAAAATGCCAAGCATTTTATAAATAACAGACAATCATGATTCCATCCAATCAGTATGCTGACCATGGTGTTAGAATGTGAATATGGTATGCCGATCATGTGCTAAGGATGTGAATATTATGTGCCGATCATGTGCATGCCTCCAGAAAATGTGCCACGATATCTGTGCCTGCATGCCAGGTGCCTGCATTCACAAAACATGCTTACCTCCGGATATCTGCTTATTAAGTTATCAATAAGTTGTGTTAAGTTTCCGTTCTATCGTCTGCAACATTACTGAGTCGGGAGTACATAAAATAAAGCTTTCGAATAAAGCTGGTCGAACTCTATATGGACCTGTGTCATATTTGAACATACCAGCAGGTCATATTGATCTCTTGCAAAATGTCAAAATGTTTTCCCCACATGCCATGCACATGCACATTCTTTGCATAAGACATATTTATATTAGGACTGTCTGTGAATGCAATATTTGTAAATATATGGGGAAAATGTCATAACGATGATGGTGTTCAATTTTGCCGAATAACAAAACCAAACCAAACCGAAGGGTCCTGAATAACGCATATTATTAGAATTACTGCAATATTTTCTGTCTTCGTGCTTCTTTTTAAGTTTGCTATGGGATTTGGGTGAAAAGATGAAAAATTATCACAGCGATTTCATGTTATAAATCATATTGTATTTATTAAGAACTATAATGGCCTTTTGGTAAATCTATGATAACATAAGTAGAACTGATTTCTAAATTGAAAAAAAAAATTCAGTTATGGTACAAAACTAACAAGATTAAAAGTTTGATTAAATGTTTTTTCAATGAAGTTTGTATTAACCTCATGTACTGTATTCACGTAGAATGAAACGTACATAAATAGACAAGTTACAGGTGAAGGTCTATTTCAATAAATATTTCATGATCCGAGACATACATAATACTTGCTCAACAAATTGCCTCAATATGCCCAACAACATAATGTTTATACAAAAACAGGATTGTTTACATACATTGTTTTATATCTTAAGAGTTCATTACGTATGTTCTTATCATAATCTCAAACAGTATACCCTTTGTCAGCTATCAACATCATGTGTACTTAGAAAAAGCAATAGGAAATATATGATATTGTCAGATAACATTTGTTATGATATATTCTGTTGGGCGATGCCTAATATTGAGATTTAAAATTGTTGCATGGGAAACTTAACTTGAATGTCAATGGCATTCTTACGGAATAGGACAAGACTACTACTGTAATATATGTTCGGAAGATTTCTCTGTTACATACAAATGAGTACTTCCACAACTACGACATCAGAACACTTGACCAGAGTTGGCACAGATAGACATAGATAAACACCTCCCAATGCTACAACTCGTGTTCACACACTCCAGCAGCTGCCTCAGTTTAATCACTGAGATCAGTACAGACTCCTTCACACTGCAGAACACAGACTATTTTGAAGATGACATGAAGATATACGAGGGTACACAGACAGGTGTATTGGGGATCACAGTTGGTGAACTTCTCTACTGTATCCATCACCTACTGGAAGGTTGTTAACAAAGGATAATAAACTACCAACATATTCTTGAAGAGTTCAACCTGCTGATGTTCTCCTGACTCGAGGTAGGAACCCCCAGGTCCTGCTGGCATAACTTCATCTTCAGACATCTCAACAGCTGACCATGTTCCTTGGAACAAATTGTTTTGACGATAACATGGATGAATACCAGCATATATAATCAGGTATAATGGGTAGCACAGTTGTTGAATGAACGCCTCTCATGTTTCCATCATCAACCTATATCATGTGGACAATAGATACTAAACGTTGAACCCACCCTTCAAGGGTTGTACCTGATGATCAAATAGAACTATGAAACTACAGAAGACTTAATAGATTCATACATATTAGGTCATTCAATGAGATTTAAGCGAAAGCTAAATGACTATAGTGTTATCATTTCAAATGAAGTTGACGTTTTGAAGCGTGAGCGTCCTCAAGATTTTGCAAAAATATGGAGATCTTTCTCCTAAAGAAATCCATGAAGGCAGGGTCAAAGAGAGCAAAAGACAATGGAGAGATTAAGACAGACTCTGGAACATTCGCTCTCTAGAAAAAATATTTTTGAGAACAGTTGGTGGACCCAACTGTTAAATTCATTCACACATCGTAATGTTCTTATTCAAGAGGTAACTGTGCAATTGCTGTGGAATTGTGTGAGAATATATTGACAAAATGTGTTTTCTTTCTATATTTATCAGATTATAATTTACTTTGTTTAAAGGAATAAGGTTGTGCGCAGCTGTTTTAACAGAAATCTTATCAAAGTGAAAAATTGTTTTTAAAAATATCTTTAATAATATTTTTCATAGATGTATATAAAGAACTTTAATTGCTTTGAAAACAATTATCCGAAAGATTTAATGAATCATTAAACACCATGGAAGAAGAGTAGCAAATGTTAAAGTAAAGATAAAAACTCTTGTCATCCCACCTCTTTCAACGGTATTCTAAAAGTTGGTAAAATAAACTTCTAAATATGCGACGTGTTTTATATTTTATAATTAGAATTTCCTCTTGCGAGACGATTTTAGAATCTATACGGAAACGTTGCTTATTCAGAATAAGGTAGTTGTACACCGTCCAAAAATATTTAATCGTTATCCACAAAGAAAGTTATATTTCTGTACTCAAATACATGGTAGTGACCAATTTAAAATTAAAAGGGTTGGAGATTATTTTGAAGTAACCTTGATTGACAAACTAAAAGCCCAAACTTTTTATTACCAAAAAATAACATCCCCGTCGAAAATAGCTAAAATACATGACTTAATTACCTGTACATAATTACATAACGATGGCATCAACAGGTACTAATTATTTATATATAGAGAACATTGCAAATATAACGCAAATCGTCAAACAACCTGACACCAAGAGTATTTCAAAGTTCAAAATTTCAGTTTTTTAAGTAACCAACAGCGTCTCACACAGATACAGAACAGAAGCCCTTCCAGACGAATTAATACATCGAGTCGATCTACAAAATTGTGTTACTTCTCCATCAGTAGTCTGCTAATTTTCAACTGTCTGATACCAATTGTTTTGGATCCAGTAACCAATTGGTAAGAAAGAACTCATCTTTTAACCGTAGGCTAGTTTACCTTACTATCATCTTTGTATATCATCTTTAAATTCTAAGTATTCAATGCAATCTGTAATAATTATTGATTTTTGATGTCTGTGGTTAGTTTCAATCTTACTTTCTGTTAGTTCTAGTTTAGTTGGTAAAACATAGGGTACACATTTGCTAAAATCTTTCATATTACCCTTTTCAAAACAGATGGATGGTCAAATCTGAGATATGTGAGGTCAAAATATAAATCTTTTGGTGAAATATGTTGGAGAAAAAGGAATAATGATAATTTATCACTTTAAGATTTGAGGGCCTTAATGCAAATTTCAAATAAATCTCAATTTCCAACAAGGCGTACGAAGGCACTTCGAGATAAAAAAAAATAGAGCCATTGGCTCTGTAGCTCATCAGGCTGTATATTTGATTTTGCTTTAGGGTGTGGCCAATGTGTTTCCCCCCTTAGTAGGGGCTACAGGGTCACAAAAGCTACAATTATCAATCTTCACTAGTCAAGGAGTCTGTACACTATGTTTAAGCTTTCTAGGCCTTATTGTTCTGGAGAAGAAGATGAAAATAGGTTTTTAGGGTGTGGCCCCTGTGGCCCTTATTAGGGGTCACAGGGCAACCAAAGCTACAATTTATAATCCTCACTCTTCAAAAAGGCTATACACAAAGTTTAAGGTTTCTAGGCCTAATGCTTCTAGAGAAGAAGATGAAAATAGGTTTTTAGGGCGTGGCCCCTGTGGCCCTTATTAGGGGTCACAGGGCCACCAAAGCTACAATTTATAATCCTCACTAGTCAAGGAGTCTGTACACCAAGTTTCAGCTTTCTAGGCCTTATTGTTCTGGAGAAGAAGATGAAAATAGCTTTTTAGGGGTTGGCCCCTGTGGCCCTTATTAGGGGCCACAGGGCCACCAAAGCTACAATTTATAATCCTTACTAGTCAAGGAGTCTGTAAACCAAGTTTAAGCTTTCTAGGCCTTATGGTTCTGGAGAAGAAGATGAAAATAGGTTTTAAGGGCTTGGCCCCTGTGGCCCTTATTAGGGGCACAGGGCCACCGAAGCTACAATTTATAATCCTCACTAGTCAAGGAGTCTGTACACCAAGTTTCAGCTTTCTAGGCCTTATTGTTCTGGAGAAGAAGATGAAAATAGCTTTTTAGGGGGTGGCCCCTGTGGCCCTTATTAGGGGCCACAGGGCCACCAAAGCTACAATTTTTAATCCTCACTAGTCAAGGAGTCTGTACACCAAGTTTAAGTTTTCTAGGCCTTATGGTTCTGGAGAAGAAGTCGAAATTCCACAAAGTTTACGGACGGACGGATGGACGGACGGACGGACGCCGGACACCATGCAATGGCATAAGCCCATCGGGCCTTACAGGCCAGATGAGCTTAAAACAGGGGTAGGAAACGAGCAAACAATTAAGAATGTAGTGAATTATAATGTTCTCATATATCATAATGTTCTGTAAAAACTGACCAATGTTGGATCTGTGTGTGGAATGAAGAACGTTCTTTGAAACTAAACACTCTTTAAAGGATATGTTATCTACAGCATGTCAAAATGCTTATCACAGGCGTCAACACAGAAAAGACACGTTCCTATGCTCCAGTCGTTGACATGTAATGATATTATCATGTTAATAATGTATCCTGTATACGTCAGTTTTAGAATAAGATAACATGAAAGCCTATATGCCATATTTGAAAATAATGACGAACCAGCTTTTGTTAAACAAGTTTTGCCTCAAATATCGAAATTTAAAAAAAGAAAACATGAAACCTACACTGTACTCCACCGATATAAGTGTATCTTGTTAACATCAAACGAAAAGTAGTTTGTGTACACTTATGACAAAACGGACATGCAATATATAAAGAGTAAACACCATAAAGGATACATTATTAAGGGTCTATGGTGTGTGGTTGTAGTGACATGAGGCGTCATTACATGCTTTCTATCCTGTCCGGTACCATTGTGTAGGGTATTGTGTATAGTATACTACTTCAAAAACAAGTTTGCTATGGTTAGGTTTTCTTTTTTCCTTACATTCACTTACAAGGTCATTCCTTGGAAAAAATACAATGACGGATACATTTTAAGACAAACAACTGTTAGTCTCTTGTCAAACCATGAAACGACGATATTTTTGCATAACTGTTATTATCCTTGACCTTAACAGAAAATTGGAGATGTGACTTTCGAACAATTCTACCACCTAAACTCATGACCTCACGAGTATTGTATACTTATAGGACAATATATATCAATTCGTGTCACAAAAAAAGTCTAAGCTGACATTATCAAGCGGACTACCGAACCACTAATAAACTAATGAGGACAAGACCAATCTATTTGTGTAATTAGACCAATATGTGGCACGAGTGTATACTAAGTATCAGCGTGTTCTGTCAGAAATAACCTCTGTAGTATGTATTGAACGAATCCCTGTGAAATCATGGTTATTATCTTAACAACGATTTAAAGTTTGTTCTTTTTGCTTGCAGTATCTCAATACTGCGTTCAGAATGCTTCAAAAGTTATTTTAGTAATATTTATTAATCAGACAAATATAATTTTGTATCAGGTTATTTGTTCTTGTCATCTTGGAATGACAATTTGACATACACTCATCATATTACGAAAACCAAAGATTCCGTTTGTTTTCTGCTTTCTGTGTACACAATGTGCTGTGTAGCAGATGGTCCACCCTTATGCTAAATTTAGAAGCTCTTGCCTTTATCTTGTCCTTCTGAAAACAATTTATTTTCCCGACTTAAGGCCCTATCACAATCTCTTTCCATCTTTCTACTTGAACATTTCTGTTATTTCCGTGTACACTGCCTTGAAGAAGGAATCCCTCTTCTTCAGTACTGCAGGAAACATCAGACTGGCGTTTTTACACACAAGTGACTTGCAAGATGCATCTAACACCTGGTGAAACAGGAATTTGTTAACGATGGTTTAGAAGGGTTTAGAAACGTTAGTCTGTCTTATCTCCCTGGTTTGTCTGTTTCCGAACCATCAAGTGTTTATTAATGAGTTTTACTTTTCCTATAATAAAAAGTTAATGACTTATTGATTATTCAAAGTTGATTTCATGACTCCATTTTTCTAATTAAACGAAAAAACACCCAAAATAAGAAAATATGTCTCTAATCATTCCTCAATCTATCTAATGATTTCTAAATCATCTCTAACTGATTTTGTAGTATCGCTGACACTTATCACATCTTTGTATGTAAAACTGTATATCAAAATCAGGATGCATATAGGTAAACATCCCCAAAAAAATTCATGTTGTCGTCTACTTCATGTAAATCGGATCTACTCTCTAAAAAAATGAAAAACAATCTTAATGGGAGATTTGACCTCAGTATACTTTTTAACTAATGATAAATTATTTAAAGTAAAATGTGTGGGAGTTCTGTAAATAATGCATTCTGCAAATGTTCTGTAAAATAAGAGTTCTATAAATTGATGCAGCTTGTCGCAGTAACTTGAATGATTAAGGTGGCATTGATCTCTGAAGAAGATTGTTTCTATAGGGAAATTATGTGGTAGTTGAACGACTATTATCCCTGTAGGCGTTTGTCACTGTAGGCGTTTTTAACCCTAACCGTTTTATCAGTCGTTCAACTACCGATTCAACGTCAGATTGATTTCCAAGATCAGTTACCGTGAATCGATTATACTGTTATCAATCTTCACGCTGTCTTTCTAATGTATTTGAGGTTTGTAAACACTACAAGTACATAATCCGTGGACATAGGACCATATATTTGTGTCATTTGTATTGCAATTTGCTTATGCTAATTGCATTGATGATAAACAAATAAGTATTGGATATTGATTATGTTCTTATATGCAAATAATCAAACGCATGTAAAAAATCGTGTTCAACTTATAGATTACCAAAAAGCATAATTCAATAAAACTAGTGTTTCTCAGCTTTTAAGGGACAAAGAAAGTATTTTTAAAACGGTATTTTTGACTTTAGAAATTCAAACCCGAGGGTTGCACATATATGGTAAACAGCACACAGTAGCAAATGACTCACGAAAGAGCGCGAACAATAGCCGTTTGTTAAAAAAAACCCGCAGAGAACATTCTTTAAATCTCAGAATTTGAATGAGTCATCATTATAACAAGGATATTTGAAGGAGCTTTTATCAAAGCACATTGCGCTGCTGAAACACAAATCAATTTTCACAGGAATCTGTCAGTCTTTGAAATAATATTGTGTTGATAGCCATGGAAGGAAGAGAGTTGAGTTTAGGTTTAAGACTTTTTTTATTCAATTGAAAATAGTATGCTTGATATGTATCATTTCAACATATTATGTTATTAAAAGAAACAAAGGGGGTTGATAAGCCGTATTGGTATATACATAGGACTTGTATGAGACTGCAGTCGGCAAGCTGGAGACATCAAATCAATCTATATTGCTTTAGGGTCTCCTGAAATATTCATTAGGGTGTAGAATTAACAAGATTCGATAGCAACTAATAATAACAGCTAGCAATGA
Source organism: Steromphala cineraria (assembly GCA_916613615.1). Classification (NCBI taxonomy): domain Eukaryota; kingdom Metazoa; phylum Mollusca; class Gastropoda; order Trochida; family Trochidae; genus Steromphala; species Steromphala cineraria. Next base: position 7,702,441 of record OU744726.1, read on the forward strand.
AGGGTATAATACTAATTGGGGTGGAAGTAAATGAGTGTGGTGATGAATATTCTATAAGAAATAGGATTCGAACCCGCACATGCCAGCTACATTTCGCCACTTGTTGATGTCCAAACTGTCGATATAGTAATGAAGGCTACTTGAGGTTGAAACATAACATTCCATAACAGAATTTGACTTCGAACTGATCAGTCGTGTTTGAAATTATACATTGTCAAGATAAGTACAGTGTAGACTGACACTTATGTTATAATGCAAACGTTATCAAATATTTGTAAAGGGCCACCGGCTCATTCATATCAACAGAGATAATTTGGCTAATATCCTCTTATAAAGCTAAAAAAAAACCTATATAGGGGCGTGAACGAGAAGATATATAGTCAGAGGAAAATCTAGACTTGCTTTACAAGAGGTGATGACGCCCTCGGCCAAGGTGAATTATATTAGAAAAACAACAGTATTATCCACTGAGGGTCATAATATACGCCAAAATATGACAAGATGTAATCATTGCAGTAGTAGACTAGCACCTTATACTTGAATAAAATGAAATCAATACTAAGTTTTCTTCATTTTCAAATAAAAATCTCTAGTCTTCATATAGACAAATTTGATCTTTATTCATGGTTTGTCTGACAGACAGGCAGAGACTGAACACTTAAAAAGGTAAACCGCTCAACCCACACTGAGTACAAGACCTATATTTAAGATTAAGTCTTTATTACTTTTTTAAATAAATAAATTACATGTCCCAATATCCATTTCTTATTTTAAGTCTAGATTGCTGCATTATGACCTAGACTGTATTGAAGGCTCCAATGTAATACACATACTATCATGAGGAAAGCTACGTGAGCAAGATAAGATGGAAGTCTCATTAAGGTACGCCTCCCAGCATTCAGTGAGAGGGCCTGCTGGTTTGTGGTTATTGATATGAGGAGCCGCCACAACACTCGCTGTCTGGTCTCTCAGAGTGTGTGTATGTTTCCCTTAGTGCTTACACAAACATGCCCTTGCTTCACATCTCCCATTCATGTGCTGCACTAGTTTCAGGACATACCTGATTTTTTAAACAGAGAGTGGTTTTTAATTGACACATATTTTAATCTGTATATTATTTAATATGTTTGAATAAGGAGAGTTGGTTTCTCACGTGAAGAAAGGTTGTATATAAGAAAGAGTAAACATCAGATAGTTCGGACTGGATCAATCTATTTAATATGTATATCTTAAGTCTCGTAAACAGTTTACTGGCTCGGACAACCATTTAGACATGTCATTATGGAATATCATTTTATTTGAATTGTGGTGTGTCCCAACAATACCATATTCTTCTCTCTTCACTATCAGTAACTATAAATATTGACAGTACTAGACTTTGGTACATGCTGTATTATCTCAGCCTTGTACTGACGAATAGTTTGTAACGCGTGCCGATTACAAGAATACTATCAAAAACTTTCTTCACCAAACTCCTATCCAAATTTCTTCCGAGTAACAAGCATACTGTACATAATAAGCCAACGTTTGTGCATCTAATTGTACTGGGTAAAAAACAACCTTTCAGACAAAGCTATTCCTCTAACATATGCTAATGAGATCATCTAACCAATAATGTCCCAATATTAAGACGCTGTGCTTATTGTGGCGCTGTATTGTTTTTGAGAAGAATTCACTTTGACATTGATAGATATGGAAAAATACGGCAATATTGTCACAGTTTAGTAGCGTTTGTGCTTCATGATGTCAAGTCTTTGTGCAAAACATTTGAGTTGAAACGCAAGCTTCCGCGTTTTACAATATTAGATCATATAAATGGTTTACGCATAGTGCAGGTTCAACATAAGAAACGAAATCTTATTTCAGAAGTGATTTCTGGTTCAAGATAACATACTTCAAACATAGAAACCTCCTTCACTTCAAAGATGGGGTGTGACATCTGCCTCTCATGGAACCTTTTAACATTCAGACTGTTTCATCTTGAAAGGGAGGACTTTTGAAAACAGAAGGAACTTCGCCAAACAAATAAACCTTCTATATCGTCGTGCCTTTGGAGGTTTTCTTCTTGTGGTTACTCTTATGTAAGCTTTTGCATGAAGGCGTATTTATTAAACACAAATAAGCATCCGATTCGATGACGTTATCACGATCGTATCATCCTTAGGCAGGTTGACTGTAACCAGTTTTTGAGCGAAGAAGAGAATACAAAAATCAAATGTACAAAGTAAAGATACTGAAACATGGTCGTTTCGTCAGATAATATCAAATGGCTATTTGCAGTAAATCGTTTCATCAACACAATACTCCAAAGTTATCTATTGACAGGACTATTAAAGTTGTGACCTGTTCGTATCTTTGTGTCACAATAAATAGTGAAAGCTAGGATATAACGATGGTCAGTCCCGATGTCGTGTTAGTGTAAATTGACGAGTACCCTGTGGTACTATCAAGGTCAAGTCTTCAATAATACATGCTATAGTATACTTGTCCCATGAGTGTCGTTGAGGCAAAATTTGTCTCCGTCATTTCGGTGAACACGGAATCAAAATCTCGATTCCCGAATGATGAGTGTTTTGGAAAATGCAAAACACAAAAAACCCGAAAAAATAGAAAGTCTTCAAACAAGTAAATATGCCAAGCCCTCGAGGATTCATGTTCGAATTTATCTCGCCTAAAGTATTTGTTGCAATTTTCTGGGAGGACATGTCGTCTTATGATCAATCCCAATGATCAATGTATATCTCAAGATCAATTGGATCAACACCATGACCAAAATTCATGTGTCATGACTGCTTAATGTTCGGTATACCCTTCTAATTTTTTAAAAAATAATTGTAATTGAAGTAGATGTTAAACTACGGTTTTTAGATATGAAAAAAATTGTGAATATTTAATAAATCCCTCCTCTGTGGAACAAAGTCCTCAACATAGTATAGTGAGTTAGGCACATCAGTCGATCACCTGATTGCACTTTGGGAGACATAAGAATAACATGGTTGGACAGGAACTTGATCAAGAGAGGAGATTCACTTACATCTACTATGGTCATGGAAAATATGAGGCATGATTGATTAACCAAATGCGTTAGTGCCTATTAAACGAATATATCGTGGAACTAGGGTTGCATGGCATTGACCGCAGATGTTAGAAATAGGTTATATATAAATATGTGAATAAAATAGATAGGACATTCATACGATCAATTATAGACAAATGTTACTGAAAGAATAACCAATGTTAAAAGCTGTTAACAAATTAAAGCTGTCAAGTGTTTCCTTGGATTTGAAGATCTATTGTACAATAAGACCAATGGTGGCATCATATTTTTCTCTATGGGACGTAAAAATAATGTCCTAACAATTGTTGTAATGATTAAACATTCTTTCAGCCCTGTTAAATTTGAAAATGGACAGCTTTTCAACAACAGGACATATGTGATGAACTGTTTTGATATGTCCCTATCAAATCTTTTCAACCTAATTATCAGTTAGTTAAGAGAACCTAAGAAACTGTCTATATATGTTATATTTTCTTTAATATTTGTTTTGTTTATCAACAGTAATTGAATTTATTTCAAGTATTGTAGATACCATATCCATTATCATATCCATGACATTAATAGATTGCCACAACACAATATATAAATGTATACTGTTGACACATTATACATCACATGTACTAAAGCACATTCAATTTTGATTGCATGATGTATCATAAAACAGTCCGCTTTATCAACCTTTATATATCTTTACATGATAACAGACTTAAACCTGAAACTATTTAACCTGTCGCTCAGCTAATGTTCCCTTCCCTCCGCCCATGTATAAAACATTTATGTTTTTAATGAATAACATTTTATACCTTATTTTGGGGTTTGCAAAATTCTTTGTCGGATGTTTTTTTTAATTTCTAAAATATTCAGTGACACATTAAAAATATAGAATCTTGAAACGCAATGTGAATCTCCATCCTGACCTGTATCTGGCATCAAAGCCCCCTGTAGTGAGTACAGGAAGACAGTGCGAGGGCTGTACACACAAATCAATTGAAGACACAATACTTTCCTTCACTATTCCCCCAATCGAGGATATTAACCAGTTACTTCTTATCGTGTATTAGCTTCGACGTGTCTTTGTATCGTCTACTTAGTTTTGTTTAGAAGTCTGGGAAAATCTTTAAAACGTATATGACACGCTTTGAGGGTAAATTGATAGGATATGAGGGACGATACCTTAAATTGTTTTCCATATGTTCCTTGACGTAAGATGGGCAGACTGGTAACTTTGTATAGCAATTCCCGGGCATGTTAGAATTTGTGGAAGAGATATAAGGACTATTTTGCATACGCGATCTAAAGAGTATGAATTGATAAGGAACGAACACCATTTCGGTTTTATGTCTGACGACCAGTCCATCGATAATTCAAATCGTGTGTTTGATTTTATCCAAAAAACTATCGTACTGAGCATTAAATTGTAGTTTCCTAATAAATTTTCTTCTTAAAACTCGAGTTTGACACAAGTGTTCCTGCAATCATTGGAGCTAGTGCAAGCATATGGATAAAAAATGATGAATAAATTCCTCAAATTGCATTTTCTTTTGCATACTTGACATTAAAATTCTTTGGTCAAAAGTACGTCAATAATAATTGAGACAGATGTGGCGACTTAAACACCATTGAAGTCGAATTGGTATAGGCAGTAGTCTTAAAAATGCTATGAAAAGAACTGAATAGTTAAGTAAATGCGACTAAAACAGTTCAGAATCCTTATACTAAAATTCCACTTGTACTAACGATCTCCCTCCAACCAACCAAGCATAAATACGAAATGAAATATGATGACTCAGGCACATTACATCGATTGGGTGTATATAGAAGCTATAGCCGAGGCATCGGACCATCACTGGGAGAAAGGAACCTCGTTCCAAAAGCCAGACTCTCTCAGAATTACCATAAATGGTAGTGTATAGTTCTGGAACTATTGGCTTAATAGAGGGGCCTGGGACACGCTTGATTAAGCTAGTGCTTATGCATGTAACCCGTGTTCACGTTAAACCAGGGACTTTTTTACTTAAATCGTTGTCTGAATATTAAATAGACACTAGCTGAGCTTTATATCTGTGGGAAAGGTTGCTTATACAAATCAATGATAAGGGATATAAAGGTAGGCATGATTACATCTGATGCTGTGCATTTGCTCAATACTACAGCTGAAATAGGAGTTTTTGTATCATTGAGCTCTGGCTGCAATAGTTTTCATTATGCGTAAGTGACCTTTATAACATGCACCAATTACTGGAAGATTTAATGGTTCTGAATATTAATTAATCACATATGAATGAAATTGGTCAACTCAATTGTTTATATTAGCGTGGCATAATGGTTTCGTGTCAAACAGATATAAGATAGCATTTAGGCGAATTATTGTCATTAATAATGTGGCGGCATTTTTATGTGACATTTTGCTTAATTTCGACCTTTGTTTACCAGGATACATATTTTGACTTCATTCCTCTTGAATAAATGTATTACATGTTTTAACAAGTATTTAAATTGAACATAACTGTTTAACAAATCGCTTCTTCAATGTAAATAACTTTATTTCTTACAGAACACACGGTGAAAATGAAAATACAGATAAACAACTTAACTTGCACATTGGGTACGACTTTGATAGTTTTTTATACTATTACTATATTGCATTCCAACCAAGACATACCAAATCAATTAACGTAAAGAGTAACCGTTTAAACATTCAACAATCCTTACATAATATATGCAACGATAACGTTCATCATCCTATTCAAGATATAAATTTCTGGATAAATTGTCATATTAAAACTAACTCTCCTAAAAGTCCCATACACAACATCTAAAAGAAAAAGAATACCACAAATTGCAACAAGACTGTTATCTAAAGAAAGCTCATTAAAACATAAAAAGGTTGCAGTAACAATACAAACATTAGCAGCTGTTCATTCATTTCATTGGCATAAGAACAGTTAAACATAAGTGTAATTCACCACAGAGAGCGTTATCCCAAGTGCACACTAAGTATCACGGAAGCAGCAAATGATTGTAAAACATTTGCTTAACACAAGAACAGTAAGACGTTACTCACCAAGGAGTACAATAACTTATCCCAAGTGCACAATCGGTATCACAGCAGTAGAGTAAGTAGCAGCACCGGGTCTGGTAGAGTTTATGTATTCACAACTTCTCTAAGACACACTGAAGTGCTAGAACTGGCTGGTAGGGTGTAAGTCAGACTAAGTAAACAGCAGTGCTACAACTGGTTGGTAGAGTGTATGAGTTCTCTCAGTTAGACCGAGAAGACCGAGAAGTGCTATAACTGACTGGTAGAGTGTATGTATTCACTACTTCTCTTACACAAACTGAGAACACAGCAGTGCTAGAACTGGCTGATAGAGAACAACCTACCAGAGAGATGTCTGCACTGTGTAAGCTAGGAGTCAAGCACCGCATGTAGTTTGGGCTCTCTGTGATCAATAACTCCATCCTACCGCACAATCGTTCATATAATATCCCCAGTCAACCACTTGCGACTTGTCGATAACTTTTCTTCACTTGTTGCTTTTGTCAATAATCATATGGACGATGTTACATTCAAGATGCAGTTGGCGCCGCTACACATGGTTCGTGTGATTGACAACAATGAAGTATATATTTAAAAAATATAGTCTCATGTATAAATATATAATGTTGGAGATATCATCAAAATCATCGCAGCACTTGAATATAAAAATTCATATGCAAGATGTGAATCGAAAGTACAATTGGCGCCAGTGCACATGGCTTGTATTGTTTCCAAAAAACATTTTGGGGACATCATCATCTTTATCCTAGCATTTACAATATCGAGCATATGTGATGTTCAGCATATCAGCAGCATAAGTGATAGATAGTTACAAAATGCGAGTTCTTCTCCCATCATTGCTTTCAATAAACATGAATGTAACATTGAACATTATATGTATATTTAGAAAGAAGATGTCTCTGATTCTTATTCTTTAAAGTTGTCTATCCTTCCTACAGTCGACAAATAGGTTTGCTGACATGATAAGCTATCTCACGAACATCGCGTCAATTTCTAAACGGTCCCCTAATCTACAGAGAAAATCAATTTTCGAACAGACCAGCTGAACAAACTTCCTCCTTTTGAAAAAAATCTGAAAATGTCTGAAGATTTTATCTGATGGACATTATAGGTGCTCAAATCAGTTCTCCTTATGAATGTAAGGCTAAATATTCAACTGACGTTCCTCAATCAACAAGACTGTCAAACGAACCAGCTGTCCCCCGATTTCTTCAACCAAATTGAGTGAACAAACATCTGTTCAGTTCATTCTTAGGCTGAGTCATCAGAAATAAACGTGTCAATTGAACTCATTTTGAATTTTATGTTTCATCTTCAACGTTATCATAAAAATAACTACAAGATAAAATATCAGCAAAAATGTCAATTCTTCAAAGTGAGTTTGTGTCAAGTCAGTCGCTGCAACGTTCAAATTCAAAAGGGAAAAGTAACAAATCGCTGACAATAACGAAATTGATGATATAATGGTAAGCATACACGTTTGCAGATTATAGCATGGTCAAAACGTTTAATTTATTGCACCATACACTCGAAGAACGTACGCCAGGTTAGATTGAAGTGCTGAATATGTAGCTAGTAACGTTTAAAAAGGGTTCTAATAAGGGTTCTATTAATTATATAGGGCTTGAAATATGACTTTTATAATTCAAATAAATATACGGTAAAATGGTCTGAACAGAATAGAGCAAAATGTAAAGATTGAATGCGGTTGCTTATATTGACACTTACATACATATACAGAAACATACATACATTTTAATCATAATAATTTTTATTTGGTTCTTTCAAGTCGTTCAACATCTATATAAATCAAATAATAATATAACTACTCACGCTACATTAAATTCTTCTCAATATCTCACTGATTAGCGCAATTCTTCTCAAACTTATCGTCTTTCGATCTTATCTTTATATGCAATCACCTTCAGTTTTGGTCTTAATTCCTTGAAGCAATGCGCACAACCCCTTTTACCATGCTGCAGGGTGAATGTTAATCATACACTTGGTGTATCAGGGACCAGTAACTTATTAGCAGGGCGATAATCACACCGCTCTTTGAAGGGTGTTATTTGAAGTCAGAACCCCTAGAATGATGGAGTTAAATCTGCTCTCACGTCTGATTAATCTTCAAGTGAGAGATTACGGATAGGTCGGTGTGGTTGGATCTATATGGGTACAGACAGACGCTTGTAATTACATTGATTGTTGGAGATACGTCTTTGATTTAAAATCTTACTAGTGTTACTATTGTTACTAGCTCAGATAATTCATTTTCTATTTAAGAAGAACGGATGAAGCAAAGGGAATGTTTTTTACTATTTTACGCATGCAAGAACAGACACAGATTGTATGAATTTAATTGAGGTTTCATTTGTAATCGTAAGGTCAGAAGATAAAAAAGTATTGATTGGAATTAAGTATATTAAAATAATTTCATAAACTATACAAAATATGCAGTGATTCAATACTGGAAAACATAGATTGCGGCAATGACAATATAGCCAAAGCAAATATATACACCAAGCAAAAAGAAATTGGTGAGCAGATCCCATATTGACAGGAAACAAACACAAAGAAAAAACACATAATCAGCACATATGAAATATTGGCGGCACCAGAGAGTAAAGCTGAACCTCGGAAGTGTCAAAGACATCTGATACCCCTGCTATAGTGCACTTGGCGGCCGGCGTTACAAGATTTAGTCGCCTAGAAACAGCAATCAAATCTTCTGTACTCAAAAGTATAACATATACATTCTGTAAAGTAAAACAACTTACCTTAAAATGCACCTAGATATGTCCAAGACGAGTTACCGTCCGTTCTGTTCACTGCAAGCATCAAGATACCCCGCTTGCTCTGTTCTCGACCCTCTTGGTGGGAAGCCCGGTTCCGCTTGCCTCCTTATCTAGACTGAACTCGTGTCTTGTTTTATGTTTTACTAGGGTTGCTTTTGGACTGTGGAAGTGATATGGGATTTGTCTCCTGGCGCTTTTAAGATTTTGAAAAGGGTTTATGTTCAACGTCGTGTCCTCAATTTCGCCTCTCGAAGCTTTTATAATTTAAAAATAGTTGATGTTCAATGCCGTGTCCTCTTCTGTAAAGCTTTATGATTTCCACGTTTTCTCCGAGTTTGCTGTCATAGGATACCTCAATGTGGACGACAGATAGACTCTATATGTTCAGTCTGTTATCAGCCATGTAATAAGAGCCTACCTCTCTCCATCCTTTTAGGTTGTTTACAACATGTCTTCGTATTGTCAATAAGGGCGTGTATATATAAAGACAATGTTTTGAAAAATAAATTCTATATCGAACTTTATAATTGTATTTAATGCTTTGATAAGGATTAATTGTATCTTATAATATATCTCATTTGCTATTTATATACTGACCATTTAATTAGGTAATAACTATATCATGGTGAGTTAACCGTATATCATTCTCAAGATCTGAATTAGAAAGAGATATATACTGATTACAATGTCCATTATGTAGCATGTATTTCGACATAAAAGACATTTGGTAATTGTCATGCAAAATCTATTATCATAATTATTTTGCGAAATGCCTACATTTTTCAACATATTCATAAAGAAGTCTTGGCACGTACAACCATGGTTTATTTTGAATTGATTCATTATTAACGCATCCTAACAGAGCTTTAGAATTGTGAGAATATGTTAGATAAATAACAGAAATGTTGATGGTTAGTGATATCCATGCAACCTTTCAACGTCTCTTTCATCGTGGGACATTATTTAAAAACATCATTCATTACTTATTGTTCCATTTATTACATGTTTCAAGTAGAATTTGGATTCTACTGTAAAATGTTAAATATTCAGACACACCCGTAATTGTTTATATTTCCAAAAGATTTCTCTTTCACATTGCATGCCTCATCTTTTAAGCATTGTGAAGGAAGCTCTTCTATTTCCATTTGTTATTCATATTTCAGTGATGGACCTAAGCAAAACTATATAATAATAAAATAATATTTCAAATTTTCAAATGATAAAAATTTATCTTTTTGTTCCAGCACTCGTTGAAATCATTACTTACAGAAATTCGAAAAACCCATATCAATTTCGCTCAGTATCCATAGATACATTTGCGAAACCTTCCTCAATTTTCATGAGTAAGATTCTTTCAGGTTAAAGGTTAAAGATGATGTCCTCATTTGCTTATTATTGTTTTAGGTATTTGGTTTACAGCATATCTTGGTAAATATTTCTATTCAAGCAACAATATTTTTAGGGTCGGTGGTTTATAATTTTTGTATCGTAGTTAAGTACACTCAGTCATGAAGAGATAAACAATTTAACTGCCCTTTCACATAAAATGGATTAAAAGTCGTATTCGTACGTTCTTCAACCGCTGAAAGATAGTCTTCCGTTTACATTGACACGAAGCCGAAGTAAACAGTGGTAATATTGAAAATAAACATCATAATAGTTTGTTTATATGATATACAACATTTGTGTATACTGTGCATATACAATGTTCAACATGTTTATACGACCTCGATAGTCTCCTCTCAACTTGAGCTGTCCAATCTTATATTTCTAAGTACGCATATATATACTTCCTTGCTCCATTGTGCTAAAGGGTACATTGGATGTAGTAGAATCGATTCAACCACAAAATAATTCATGCGAATAATTATTTATAACTCACGTCTGATTCAATATGCGTAAAATATGTAGTTGTAGGCAGTTGAGATAATTCATATGGCATGTTTACATGTTTGGCTTTCAGTAACAAGATTTCCTGAAATGAATAAGAAAGTAGACTTAACAAATAACATGACGTATTCGTGTAAATTCATATCGTTCCTAAAAAGGCAAAGCCTGATTAATTTATCCTCGCATTAACTACTATTGTTTTTAAGTGTTTGTATAATTAAGAATGATCAAAATAATAACGGTTGTGATTTGTCAAAACGCCCAAATCATTATTTGCATTTAAACAATAATAGATCTAATTTGTCGCTTATCAAATAATTATATAATGATGACATTAACAAGCCATACTCCCACTCGATAATTGTTTCACGTCTCTTACGTCAAGTAATTAATGATGTTACTTAATAGTGGCACTGGTACTCGATGAATTCGATCAACCGTAGATGACTTTTATTACATGGCATTTGTGATTGAACAAAGGAAATTATGTAATTTTGTGATTGCTTTGGGCCTAAAATGCTTTATAGTGCAAATTTGGAAGTGGAACCGGGAATTAATTTCTTAATTCACAATTGCAATATATACACAAAGAACTTCATTAAGCACCCCCCTATTTTGTAAAATGAACTTGGGTGCTCTTGGACTATTTGGATTATTTTGATGTATTGACCACTCCAGATATAACAATTGTTTTGTTATTGACAATTTAATTGTACTAAAAATCGCTAATGTGCAAAAATAATGAAAGTATAAGAAAAACTGTGAGACTACTGAAATTGGGCCAAATATAAATATTCTCACAGGGGGAAAACTACACATTAAACTTTGGATGTTAGGAATTTAAAATAACATTTCTGATCCCTAGTTGACATTCATACACTAAAACCCTTTTTATCATGCATGGTAAGAGGATAGCAAGACATTGAATTTTCAGTACTTTTTTCATCAAAAATTTATAAAATGCCTACAATCTAAACATCTGTCAGTAAATTTGAGATTCCTTGAGTTGAACTTGTTGATTTTTCATAATTTTGTGATTTTGAAGGTTCATACTGCTTTAATGATTGACTTTTTTGATGGGGTTATGTACTAAAAATTCATAAATTCACTCAAGAAAATGATAATAATCACATTGCAGCAAAAAATATTGACTTTCATTTTCAATTTTAAGGTAACTTGGATTTTGACTAAAAAATACCAAGTTTTTGTAAAACAACTTATTCAGTCACAGTGAATCGTAAACCGTATGAATTTTTCGTTTCCACACTGATAGATGACCATTCTATTAAAACATCCTTATTGTTTGCCTGTACATTTGTTTTGTTTATTATAAGCAGTGTTTTTCTGTTTGAAAACGTGGGGGGTGCTTAATTAAGTTCTTGTGTATATAATTTGGAAGAGGACACCAGATGAGCACGCGTAAGTCGCAAACCCCTATGTACCTCAATAACAATCCCTCCCCACAGAGGCAGATCAAGTCATGAAATGTTGCTACAGCCTCTGTTCTATTACGCAGAATTCCGAAGGTCCCAGCAGTTTCCCCTGGCGGAAAAAATTGCACCACAATTAATATAAATTTCTGTATTATATGACAACGCTTCTCGCATGGAAAGGGTGGTTCATATCACAATGCTTTTGCCTTGATTCAGTAGCCAAAATGATGATTTTAGAACAGCGTCGCTGATTGTACAACTAATTTTGATTGCCTCCATTCAGGCATCTCCCATTCTATCCCACAAAGTCGGCGTAATAGAACAGAGGCTGTATCAACATTTCACGACTTGATGTGCCTCTGTGGGCAGAGAATGCATAACAAAACCATAGCAAACCCTGTCTCTGTTCAGGTGACCAGAACTGATACAAGGTGACGGGAAGGTCAGTGAAGTCCCTACAACTATCCTCACGATATACACTGGGCTATGTGTCAAAGAAATAGTGGCACCTAGAAGACTGGATGGTTCCAGTGAAGCTGATCGAATACGAGTCTTTGAATAAGTACGAGCTTGAAAGAATGAAAAGTAAAGTGAACCAATTAGATAATGGAACATGGTTTCTCATTATGCTAACTTTTTAAAGCGAAAATATCAAAAAAGTGTGTATGCTGTATGGTCTTGATACTAAGATATATGAAGAATATGAGACTATCGTCCTGCTTATGTCTGTATAAGGGATTCAAGGATTATAAGATAGATTTCTTTCAGAAAAAACATTGCATTTGTAGACAAAATGAATTCAATACTAGAGAGTTCGCAATGCATTGACAGTGTCAATTTACTCTGGAAAAAGGTCCTAGGGAACTATAACTTAATATCACTGCCACTTGGTGTGTTCAAGGATTTTCATAGCACTATAAGAGTCCTTGGCGTGTTATTCGTGGACTCTAAGTCAGACCAATCATGAGATTCAATTAACCGTTAAAAGTCAGAGAAGACGTCTTTAATAACAAGGAAAATATAATCATAAATCATCGCAAAACAATCATAACAAATTCATATAAACTAAGGAGAGTAGGCCAGACGACACTGCGCAACAAGACTCTTGTCACTATAACAAGTCGTGTGGAAGATATCGGGGTTGACGTCCCGGTCAGACGTGGTCAGTTTATATCCATACCGCTGCTCTGGTCAACGGGGTCAAGGAAGATTGGCACTTTGGATTGAGAATGGTGCCACTGGGACTGATTCTTCATGGCGTATGATTCCTGATAGTTGCAGGATTAACCGACAAAACGCTTTCATGAGTGATAAATGATATAAACGAAATTGTACCACTTATTCCATGAATAGTTAAGTGGCATAAAGCGGTAGATATAGAAAACATCAAACATTTGTTGATATCATATCCTTTGTTCGTTTGAGAACGTTCTGTTGGCATCTTTACTGAGCGACCTTCCTCCGTGTTCCCCTTTGGAATAGTATCTCTGTCACATTTACCCTTGAACAATTTTCATAGTTGTTTCTTTAACAATCGATTCCTTCTTGTAATAAATACAAGATATGTGATTACATGACATGGCAAACTTCTGTACTTTCTTTTCACGATCTACATTTGAAATGCAAATTTCATATTTATATGTAAAAGCATAAAATAAGATTTGAATGAAGGACGTGCAGACGCAACATCAAGGAAATCAATGTCCTGGTCAGCAAGTTATTATTTCCTAACATTGAATGAAGGATCGATTGGCTGTACGCCTGGCGTGTTGATTAAGTTTAGTGTGAAAGATTACACTGACCTATACTGCGGGTGTTAGTCTGTTGGTTGGGGGTTCTCTCGATACGATAATTACAGACTTGGTTCCAGAGATGTTTTCTACTGGATAGATGAGATGCTTACATCGTTGATGAATGTCTTGGATTGCCAATACAGTAGAATAAAAGTTAGTTTATTTTCTGTGCAAATCGTATTTACTATTTAAATGTACAATGTCGCCTCACATTGGTCAGATTATGAGAAGCAGTATTTCATCTGAACGGTATAGATAGCGAGTTTACTGTAGTGTTATTAACTATATATTTCGGATAGACATGGTGAATACAGAGTTTTTGAATATACTGAAGGTCGAGTTCTTTGTTTTAGGGTCATGCTATGTTATAATAGGCTTCATATGAAAAATAACACACCACGGTTTCTTCATCAGCGGTTGACTGATTCGAAACAATGTGTTAGTGAATATACTTTTATGTAATGATAGAACTATAATTTAACATTTTAGGAATACAATACCGTTCGTTTCGCTCCATTTGGATATCTGTTTTTTTGAAATTGTGGTATTTTGTCAAAAACATGTAACATTACCCTGAGAAATGAAAGTGAATGTTAACAGTCTGAATTCCATTCCATAAGGGTTGTGTTAGACAATGACGTAGATTTTCGCTCCAGTTTTAAACCTACTTTTTGTTTAAGAGAATGAACATTTGAGCACGGTGAGCTTATTTTGTTGACAAATGCACTGAATCAATTTATCTAATGTACATCATAAGTGTTCATTTTTTATCGAACTTCTGTCCTAGTACGCGTGATAGTAACGTCTCTAAAACACCTTCCTTTACTATCTACTCTATAAGAATGTGACAACAAAGTACTTGCAAGTGCTATACACCAGTAGGGATATACAAGACCAGAGCAGGTAGGAAGTATGGCTGTTATCACCTGCAGCTCCAGCTACCTACCACAGACTGTTATTGCTGAGGAGGAGGTACTATGGTCTACCTGTGCTAGTTACTGGAACAGATGTGATCTATATCCACACCTCTCATTAGTGTTTGCTTCTTCAAACAGGGATGAGTTTGAATAGAAATTTGACACATCGCCTGTTGGGATATCTTTCGGTCCTTTCACAAGGAACATCAGGAAATCTTGAGTTTCTTTGAGGTGAGGTGATTTGTGGTTTAAAGCCGCTTTCAAGAGTATTTCATTTATATCATGTCATATAGTATTATCATAGCAGGGAGAAATCCGAAAATACTATTGTGGCTGTGTATTGCAGTGAAACCTGCGAGCAAACCATTGGTGATGAAGTGAGGTGGGGTTTATCACCGCTTTCAAGAGTATATTAATTATATCGCGGCTGCTAGTATTATTGCAGGGAGAAAGCAAGCAACACCTTTGTGGCTATGCATTGCGGTGAAACCTGCGAGCATTGGCTGGAACTAGCGAACCATGGGTGGTACTGCGCTGACAAACCATTGGTGATACAGCGCTGAAATTCAGTGTAGCTTTTCACCCAAACCTTACTGTGTGTAGAACTGAGTCAGCCAAACTTGCCGAAGTTACAAAACAAATTCTAAAAGTTTTTTGTGTGCAAGTATTCAAATTTCTGGTAAGAAAGGAAAAAATCTTTATACATAGACAGTTTGACATAGGTTATTTCTATTTCACCGCCAACATTGTGGTGGGGATAATAAACTACAAGAAAAATGTTCATACAAAAGTTTATTGATAAGGATTTTTTGTAAGAAATATATATGAATCATATTTGTAATGTACACATGTAAATGTACACTCAAAGCTATTTACATAGTGTAAAAATCAGTATTCTGATACCACATGTTCAATGTAAATCATCTTTGGAATTAAAAAATCTAGATTAACAATTTCAGGATTTATCTCGAAACGCACAATTTGGCCAAGTCATTCTATAACTAAATGAGATCAACCAAATTGTAGGCTCTAAAAGAACTGGAATGTTGATGATTTAATCATTGTACATCACAGGAAATGAATGATTTGGAATGTTATTAATTGTACAAAATAATCCAAAAATTCACAACATTAACATTTTGCGTATGTATCTTTGATTTGTAGAAAAATGATATATGTACATAATGATTAATGATATTAGCATTTAGTTGTATTCAAGAAAACATGTTTTCAATCTACTTTATACATTGCTGATATGAATTTCTGCAAAATCTCTACTGTTTTGAAAACTAACTAACTATGTGATCATTATTACAGAATTACTCTTATTATATACACGCAATCATTCTTTGTTTATAGTTTATATAAATGCTCCATTTTAAGAATTTAAACATGATTCAAAAACATCTTAAGTCAACATGGATCATTTTATACAATTACTTTCATTAAATATCATTTTTAAAATGTATTGTTGGAAATCAGTTTTTCCTTGTGGCAGACATCATTTATCCATATCATGAAAGTTGATTTTTATGGACACTGAATGTTAATGGCAAGTATGCATGAATTACACTTTTTAATTTGAACAAACTAAAACATAACTTTCTTTCAATAGAAACTGACATCACGACTTAAACTCAGATCTTAAAAGCAACTAAAAATGATAAAAGCAGGTTTGATGTTAAAACCCTTACATAAAATATACAAAAGCTACAAACAAGTCTCAATTCAATAATGAAATGATTACATTTTCCTAACAAAGTAAAAGGTTATTTCCCAAAATATTGTAGATCTTCACCCAGAGATAATCAAATCAAGTCATTGTTTGATGTTAGCTTTATCTTAATCAACGAATAAAATATAAAATGTAAAATTCCTAAGATGGAGACTATGATTTTGGACCATAAAATAATCATAAAATCTGAAGTCTCCTTTCTACAGAGAGTTCAATGAAGGTTAAGGAACCTATTCCCCTGCACAGATGCTAAGCTTATCACTTGTGACAAGTAGTGTGACTTTGGCTGTTCAGACGAATGAAGACATAGCACCAGCGCCCCCTGGGGACTTCTCTGGGGTACCACGTGGGTACCCTTCACGATCAAACCTTCCTGGTTCGCTTTCATAGTCGTCACGGTAACTTGGGGCCCTGTCATAGTCATCGCTGTCACGGTGGGAAGGTTTGCGGTCATCGTAGCTGTCTCGGTTAGATGGTTTTCTTTCGTAGTCCTCGTAAGCGTTACGGTCATCATCGTCATGGTAACCAGACCGGCGATCAGAGTCGTAGTAGCTTGGGGGGCGCTTCTCGTTGAGGGAGGTTTGACTCTTGTGCATACTGTCACGGTCGTAGTCATAGTAACTGAAAATAGCCAATTGTATTGTTGTGAAAAGTAAGAAACACTGATGACGCAATGTCACACAGAGGTCAGGTGTCTCAGATAAAAGATTGATATCATCAATTGTCATTTCTATTTCCTGGATTATTTTTTTATATTAACATAGCTTTTTATCATAAAATAAAAACTATCTTATATTGTTATTTTATTTAAGCATTCAAGTCTGACAATACTGATCTCACAAAAAAAAACGTGTACAAGCAATCAACTTGGTTGACCAATGCAGACAGCACAGGTTCTTTGTCACATGACTATGACTTGTGCCACTCGTATTGTTCAATATACCTACTGAAACCACTTTGATTTCCAAAACTAACATATCTAGCATTTTGCGTCACATTCCAGATAATATTCAAGTATTGATATTATTTTCTACATAATTGAGTTCAGTACAACCAACATCAGTTCAACTGTTTGAGAACATTCTAGACATTGTTGACTCTGAGGTAATAAAGTGCATGAAGTTTGCAGACTGCTGTAGGTCTCCTCTTTAGCCTATGGTAAAATGGTAATGGATAAATGCCAAAAAAGGTTATGAATTACGGGCTGTCTTTCAGCCATGTGGTCAATTAATTTTTGTCAGGCCTTGCAACTTTGTGAGAAAGTTGTACCATTAAAAATATAACTTTTGAGCTGGCTTCTTTTTAGGTTTGTATCATACACAGCCAATCTTTTGCAATTCTGTGAATAAAGAAGATTATGATTTTTAGTATTTTGTAGTCCTTAACCTTAGCATATTAAGTTCAAAGAAGCTCAGTGGTAGAGTGTCCTCTCGTCACCCACTAGACCGGGGTTTGAATCCTCAGGTCGCGTCAAACCAAAAGACGTTAAAAGATGTGAGTTGTTGCTGTCTTGTTTGACACTCAGCCTTGTAAAGACTGAACAATGCATTAACTGGTGCTGCAATGTGGCTGATGGGTGCCACAGGCACAAATTGAATTTCCAATATGTACATGTACATGTACATGAGTAACCCCAAATTAACCTTCGACACTGCCAGAACCTGCCACCAAATCTTAAGCCAACGTAGAAATATTTATATGAATGACTGTGATATGTAAATATGTTTATAGCTATGGTTTGTGTTAGCCTTTTAAGGGTCTTGTATGTACCTTTTTATATGATCTTACTGTCATTCTAAGCTGTATTTTATAGATTTTAATGTATATTTACATGCATTTTAAATTGAATGTAAAAGTGTCTCTCATAAATCGCTGAGCGATTGGTTGTGTAATACAAGTGAGACAAAAATAAAATATTCTGTCTGTCTGTCTGTACTGAGGACAATAGAGTGTTATTACAATTATTACCTGTCTCGGTCTCGATCATCATAATAGTCATTGTTGTAACCGCGTGCGTCACGGTTGAAGTCTCTAGAAGCTGCTGGTATTTGTGATGTGTCTGAAAAGTCAAATATTCAAATCAAATATTCCATGGAGTAAAGAGAAGTTATTGGAGATAACCTGTATTAGTTTGATACACACAAAAACAAAATGTTCTGAGTCCGTCCCTGCATCAAGTCTAATCGCAACAGGACAGAAATTCAATGGATTAAATGGGCATGGTATGAGGGATTAACAAGACAAATGATTAGCAAAAAGATTTCATTAGAAGATCAAACCGGAAATGGCTTAAAAAAATAATTATGAAGGACTGATCTTTTCATCATACACTGATTCGTATTGCATGGACACTCTTTTGAGTAGTAAGTTACAAAGGTTCCACTAATGGTTAAATGGAATATTTTGAAAATTTCATAAAATAATGCCATTATGAATTTAATATGAAAATTAAGCTTTAATGAATAAATATTATAACATAATATAGGAATTCTATTGATAATGATGAAAGATGGTATAAAAAATGTAATGTTATTATTGCGGTTTGTACTCATATCATACAAATATGAATACTTTGTCACACAATAAACATTGTTGTACCCCATATTACTTTAGCAGTGAAGGTTACAACACAGAGTGAGATTTGACAAGCAAGCAAGTTAAGTGTGATGATATAAATGTTACAACATCCAAGCATGTCAAAAGTGTGATGATATTGCAAATTACAACATTCATTTACAAGAAACAACATTAAAGCATGTTAAAAGTGTGATGATATATAAGTTACAACATCCAAGCATGTTAAAAGTGTGATGATATACAAGTTACAACATTTCAGTTACAACATTCAAGCATGTTACAACATCTCGACTCAGGTTACAACATTTAAGCAATGTCAGAATATGTTACACACTGAAACACATGTTACAACATGTTACAACATCCACACGACACACATACAGAAGGCAAAGCATTGGAGGATATCATGTTCCAACCTAGAAGTTATGAGTCGTATATCCTGGATATCAGAGGTAGAAGGAGCATATAAAGTAGTAAACATGGAAAGGATATTAAATTTATTTACGTTTTTGTCATGCCTTTAACATATTAAAATTTTGGATTTCTTAAAATGTACTTATGATCTGTACTTACATTCCCGCAAATTTTCTGAATTGTCATTCGGGGGAACTTCTGAAAAGTATGTTTACTACTTGTACTGTACCGTACTTCTTCTAAAATCTTATTACTCTTTTTCGTAATGCTTATTTCTCATTTTTATTTCAATTTAAACTGAAATACATTTCACTCTCATATTTCTGATATATCTTTATAAAATGTTGAAGGTTTGGTATCTTCTTATTTAGAATGAAAAGTTTTATCATGATAATAAAATGGCAATTATATCATAATTCTTAAATTTTTCTCATGAGAAAACACAGTTAAAAAATTTAGAAAATATGTGAGTTTCATAAAATGTTTAGAAGAAGTGCGGTATGATTTGTATGTTATTACATAATGGAGAAGGAGATGTCTTAATGAATGGGATGAATACTACCATGATAAAAGCTGAATTGAATGCACTATTATTAACGATTGTTTTATACATCATTTTCTGCTGGACAACTATTTGAACTTAAGAAATGATTTCTTTTCTAATCCATATTATCTTTTCAATTCTTAACCAAATAGACAGCAAATGTACTGTCATTATTGTTTGTCTTGTTTATTAAATAAATATAATTTACTCTTCATTCTATGACAAATTAAACTTGCAAACAAGGACTTGTTGTTGATAGACTTAGTAGAGAAGTTATCTGATTCTGGATGTTAACTTCACAAGTTACAAAGTAGCAAGTGATGTCTGAATAAGCTGAGATGGTGTATATTTGTGCAGTTTAGTAGAATATAGACATATTAACAAGTTATATATCCAGTTCATATGAGAATTTAGAAGTAACACTTTTTGTTTTGTTTTATGAATTGTTTTTGATATGGTACAGAGATTTTAAGATATTATAATGCTTTCTATGTTTGTGATGATAATGGTTATCATACAGATGATTAATTTTATTATTCTTTTAATTTAATGCTTTTCTTAACATGATATGCTATTCTAGAAATTAGTTGTATATAATGAGAAACACTTGAACCAGAGAGAAAGAGTGTTACATAAGTCTCCTACACATTCCAGACTTCAGGATAAGTAAAGTATATATATACCAACAAGAGTGCAACCTATCTAACAATGTTACAATACACAATATTCAAAACCATAGCAACATTGGACAACATTCTTAGTGTTTCTGTAACTGAGTTTGGTTTTTGAATGAAGTTATGATATTCATTAGCCTAGTGGACCACTGAACACACAGGAAATTGAAAATGATAAATATTTAAGAGCATATATAGAGCTGATAAAATCCCCTACCCTAAACAATAGGCTCAGGATGGACTGCACTGAATGTTTCGCAAGACGAAATCGCGACATTGCACCATTCCTGGCTTATATCTAAAATCCTACAGAATGTCATTTGCAATCACTTAACATTCTTAATTAGCTTTCATATTTACTAAATACAGATATATCTTACATATGCCAGAAACCTCAGCAAACCCTCAATTCAAGCACAATGTATGCCCAGCATCAGTGACAGAGCTACTGTACACCTCACTCTGCATATATGTTTGCATTGTAAGTCTGCATGAGAGCTGATTGTATGATACAGGTCAAGATATACAATGACAAAATATTTTTTGGGTAACTTCTCATACCTTCAATAATATATATATTCAATTCAATAATTTCATCTGTTTCATATATATATTCTGCTTGTTACTTAAATGTTTGAACAGCAGGGTTTGTAAATTTGTATTTGAACAAATTTAGTCACTTTTGTTTAGGGTGGCGAAAAGTTTTACATCAAGGGTCTGTCCAAGAGCCTATCGTAAAGAGGAGGATGTTATGTCTTGCACTTTGAAATATTCACTATTTTCAATTTCCTGTGACTTCATAACATGAATTATGTAAAAAAATTGAAAAACAATTCATTTAAATTTAAGGATGAGTTCTTTGTGTAATCAAGAACAAATTCAATAGGCAAATGGCAATCTTTTCATGCTGTGTTAAAGGTCATGTTTGTCTGTGAATCTCTACATGTATAATTAGTTATCCAATGATGCTTCCATTCACACCATACAGTCAACATGTGTTCCTAGATTCTTAACTACAATAGTCTCAGGATTTCATAAGCAATATAATTTGGTAAGAAATGTAATGACTTTTGTATAATCAACTACCGACACCAAAACCATATCACAATGAAACAAAACATTGGGTAGGGAGATTTCTTTGGAAGTGAAGAAAACTAAAATGGACACTTCAGAAAGTTAAATGATTCTTTGAAATCAGCAAAGTTAAAATATGGTGGGAAAAAAATAAAATAAATTTGGATTTTTTTGTTAGACCAAATAGGTAATATATATTTCAAATGCCCTAGAACTATAGGTAAGAATCCCGGAAGCACATGTGTGTACAGTAGGAATGGGTGGAACCGACAGAGTCATGCAGCTAGGTGCGTCACGGTGTGCTTTAATTCTATCTCATCTTTACCTGTCAATTTACTACCTCTTTCTCCTTAACATCTTGTTGGAGTACTTTTACTTTACTACATATTATTAGTCTTAAAAATTAATTAGACCTGTGCTTTAATTTTGGTTATTTGATGAATATTTTAAAACAACACAGTTTTCTTACATCTTGTATCCAAAAATATAGTATACTATACTAGATATTTAAGAAACTTGCTTAAATTAAATCTAAAATGTTAATTCATTCTATCATAGAAAACTAGGTATCAAATTGAAAAATAACTTGTAATGTTGATAATCAGAACACAATATAAATAATTTTTACCAAATTTAAATTTTTGAAAATAAAAATAATTTGAATTTCTGCCTGATACCACAATATTTTAAAATTAATGATCATTATCAAACAAAAGTTAGAATAAAATGTGTGGATGTTTCTAGTTGATTTCCATGATACTTGATAAATGCTTAGTGATTATTAAAAAAAAATTCTAAAATAATAGTTTTCTGCAAATATCATGAGCACGTTTCCATGACACCCTTCATGCACACCGAGAAAGGACAGGGTGACGAGACGGAGAGATGAACTTACTTATACCTGAATACACTGCACCCGACGCTGACATGTGACTGTTGAGTCCCTTGTCCTGCGTTTGGGAGAAACTCGTCCCTCGCTTTACCAGACAGTACACGCAGATACAGAGCACGATGAGGACAATGATCGCCAGCAGCATCCCAATAAACCAGCCGTAGTTGCCTACCAGTGCGTACGCAGAGGCTGTGGGTGAAGAGGTAATAATGATATTAATATTACAGGTGCTTATATGGTACTGAGGATGGTTAATGTTTTATTTGTCTGTCTGATAAGTTTGATAGTAATAACATACTTATATGGCATTTCATTAGGATACCAATATCTTACCTATTCCAAGAGTTCTGACTTTCTCGATATAGGACTCTGTTCTCTGTTTGCTGTTTGTGGCTACGAGTCGGACATCGTACGTAGTGCCCGACTCAAGGTCGGTGATGTTCTTCCACAGGTTCACAACCTCGTCTGTCGTCCTCTGCCACTCCGGGGCACCTGGGCATAATATTTATATATTTGATTAAGCATGAATTCAACCTTTTGTATTAACGTGATGTAACAAAATGTGTCAATACAGATGTTGTATAACCCATTATGTCAACAAAGTTATCATTGAATATAAGATATGATACCGACCCTCCTTCCTGTATTCTATGAAGACCACGGTGCCAGAGCGAGCGTAAGGGTTGATCCACCATGTTACGTTGATGTTTGTCTCTCCAACACTCTGGATAGTGAACCTTGGAGCGTCCGGCACTGCAATCATACATTTACATGTTTAACATTATAGATACAACATATAGCAACATAGTACACATTTGGTACCAAGGAATACATGATTGTGTCAGGATGTTACACATTTGAACAGAGAACTTACATAGTTGTATCAAGAATAACCAATTCTACTGTTTTTACAGAACTATAAATGATTTACACAAATGTAACAAGATGTTATACATTGTAGAAAGGTTTTTAAAAATTGTCACAAGATGTTGTACATTGTAACAAGATTTCAAAAATAGCAACAGAATGTTATACATTATTACAAGACTTACAAGATTGTATTCAATAGTACTAAGACATAGACTCTATCTAATCTTTTCAGTTGAAAGTAGTTTCAATTTACTATAAAATACTAGATTACCACTTAAAAATAAATAATAAGAATCATAATACTATATCTAGCAATTAGACACTCAATGATCAACAGAAATGAGATAAAGTTAGGCAACTCACTTCCAGGTTTGGATGTGATCAGTTCAATGAAGTAACCGTCACCACGGCCCTTTGCGGTCCGGCCCCAGATGTAAACCCGGTACTTCTTGTCTGGAAGAAGACCACTCAAGATCTCTGAGGTCTGGTATCGGTTGTTGATCTGAGGGTCGCGGTCTTGCATCTTGCCCAGATCCAAACCTGTCACTGTAACAGAGAGGCAACATTTGATTTCATTGGTCACAATAACAATGACATTTTCAAGCCAATATACATTGTGAGGACTGCTTAATCGCTGTATAATACTACCCTAAAGTATTTGTACTGTCAAGGTAGCTTCAATATTATAAACCACATTAGTCCCTGATCCTCAGTATCCATTTGTGTAGCTGTTTGGGCTGAGATGCAATGTGGATGAAGTTTTGCTCTAAAAGGGACAATACAGACTGAAATATGTTTACTTCCATCATAGGTTTCAAATACAAAACAAATCATCAATAAAGAAAATGAATTGTTATTCTTATATTCCTGCTTGAAAGGCAGTCTCTGTAGATGATCAACTGAAGAGTACCACAGACCTGTTTGGTAGCCAATATCGTATCCAATGATGATTCCGTTCTCGTCCAGCGGTGAGCCCCACTCCAGGTTGAAGTGGTTGTCTCCGATGTTACGTGCCTTGAAGAATTCAACTGGACCGGGCACTAAAGAATAAATTTACATTTGAATGAAACAGCGTCAAATTGGGAGGGTTAGAATGGTCTTCTCTCTATTTCAAACATAGTGTGTATAGACATCTAAGTGGGTAAAAACAAAATGTTAATTAGGAAAAAATATTTAGCATTTTTGGGGCATTAAGAAATATGATTGTTAAGCATTTCCTGAGAATATGAAAGAGGAATAGAAACAAAGGTCATTCAATTTGAAGTAAAGTCATTGATCAGATAATCATATAAAACGTAACCCAAAATGAAAGGGTGACTTCTTGAAACTTATCATTGTAAAAGAATTTCAGTCAGTCTTACCTCCTTCATTAGTTTGGAAGTTCTGTATGTCAGTTGGTCGTCCAACGTAGAAGTTGTTCATGACGGCGACCCGAGCCTCAAGGTACGTGTAGGGCAGCAGGTTGTCGATGGTTGCGTAGATCTGGTTGCCAACTCGTTCCTTCTCTACCATCTCGGGGGTGATGTCCCATTCTCTCATCGTTGTCAGGCGAAGATTCCTTCTCCACACTTGAACCTGACAATAGTTAAGTGGGGGGATATTTTAGTATCTTTATTTCTCTCTGTGAATTTGTCACGTTATCCCCTACTGTAATTTTATCAAAAAAATTATCAAGCAAGCATTAGGAATTAGGAATAAGAAAACAAGAAAAAAGCAGCCACCAGATTGAAATCTTTCATAACATTTTCATGTACTAAAACATTGAAGAATAACCATTTACGAATAAATTGTTTAACAGTTGCTTTTGTACAATCATGATAAAATATGAAGTTCCTGAAACAAGAAAACTGTTATCACTGACCTTGAATCCTCTGAACTCGCCCTGTATTGGAGTGTCCTCACGGCCAACCGTGTTCATGTCAAAGTTCCAGGACAACGTGGCTCGAGTAGCCTCAATCTCAGTCACTTGAAGGTCACTGGGTACGATGTTTGGAACTAAAAGTTTAAATCATTTATAAGAGATACTGACATTTTATGATTATTTTTTATAGTGTTCATATATGTTATCTTTGAAAAAACATTTGACTGTGAAGGTGACATTAAATTTGTGTATCTTGATGTGAAAAATTCTTGTGCTGCAGGAGTTAACATCCTACAATCAATCAATGATTAAATTGTTTGCTTAATCACTATTAGAAAAGATAAATAAAACAAAAGTGAAAACAACTGATATAAACATCAAATCTCACTGTCTTCTCCTGAATATCCTATTTTCGTCTGTGCATCATTTTGCGCCTCCCCGACGCTGTTCCGAGCTTTGAGCGTTATTTCGTAGGCTCGATACACATCCGCTGTGTTGAATTCGATTGCATCCATCTTCCAGTCGTCTATAGGCGTCATGACCGTCGTACTGTCAGAGTCGCCGCGACGTTTGTACTGCAGAATGTACTGGAACCCTGGACCGTTTTGTTGGATCTGGGGCATCGACTGGCGGCGGAAAAAAACCAGAAGGTAAGAACTACAGTGATATACAGTCTTCTGATATCAAATATTTCAATATAAAACAAGCCTCTGATATTTGTTACTTTTATCAACGAGTGTTGATATATTTGAAATCAGGACACAAACGGTGAGACACTACTTATCATCCAAAATCATTTTTTTTTACCTTTACATGAAAAATGTACATCTTGAAACACTGTACTAAACTAAACCTTCAGCAGTGATGTCATAACATTGTGACGTCATGTTAATGACCTCATAGCATTGTGATGCCATCATGATTATAGTGTCATAGTATTGTTGCGTCACTACTTGAAAATGCAAAATGTTTTTGATGTAATGTACTTGGTGATTATTAGGTATTGTTAAAAATCTACTGTAGAAACGATATCTTGTAAGAGATATTACTTGATTTTTGTTTCTCCTTAAGGAACACATTTTTGGATGATTATCAGATAAGGTCATGAAATTAAAAGACCTCAAATAGATGCTAAACTGAATTACATTACATTACATTGCTTTTTATGAGATTGTCACTTACAGTCCATTCAATGTGCAGTTTGTTCTTCTTGTCGCCAATTGTCCTGACATTCTGTGGATGTTTGAGAGGTCGGGCAGGCTGGGTACGACACACTGTCACTGTGTGGAAGCTGGGATCACTCTCACCGATCTTGTTGTAAGCAAGAACTCGGAACGTGTAGTTGGCGTAGGGAGACAGGGTCAAGTTGACATTAGTCTTCTGTGACTCAATGGTTGAAGCGTAGATCCACTGGTCAGGACTGAAGGTTGTGTTGTACTGGAGGATGAAGTATTGGACTGGAGCGTTGTTGTAGCTGCCCGGTGTCCAGCGGATTGTGGCGTTACCCTTCTCGCAGATGTCAATTTTCACATTGACAGGTGCTTCCGGTCGATCTGGAGTAGGAAACAGTGGATTTGAATATGACAAACTTCATCCTCCAATTGTTGCATGGTTTTGCCTTGGTCTTTTGATTCTCAAAACCCAACCATTAAGAATCTTTTATGTTTCTATGCATAAAGGTAAGGTATATTTTCATTCATTAAGAAGCTCATTTTCAAACCCTGTTAAACTAGAAAACTATTTAACAAAGCAATGTAAATCAAAATCACCTCAATTCACAAACTAATGGCATTTAGCTTTCATCAACTTATACAATTACATAAATCATTGAACTGAAACCACTTATTTTCTCTTTGCTCACCTTTAACAGTCAACATGGCGGATGCTGTTGCGTTGTCAAGTCCGTTGGTTGCTATGCAGGTGTAGGTGCCAGAATCTCGGACAATGGTACCACTGATGGTCAAAGAGTTGTCCTGGTTGTTCATGGTCATCCGCTGGTCATTGGCCGTGATGTCCTTGTTGTCCTTCATCCACTGTATCCTCAAATTCTGAACTTCCTCTGGGTCAGTTGTCCCCGAGCATGTGAACTTGGCATCAAGGTCGGCATTCACCTCAAGGTCAAGAGGTCGCTGTTCAATCTGTGTCTTTCTCCTGACCATAAGGATACCACTTGCGTTCTGACTCCCGTACTCATTGGCCGCCGCACACAGGAAATTCCCAGCGTCTGACAGTACGACGCTCTGTGGACAAGAGTTTATGTGAGCATAGCATATAGCTGTGATAAACCTTCAGATGGAGTTTTTGTAGCCCTAGCAGCTAAGGATGTTTAACATGAATACCCAGAACATTTCTCTGATGCTCAATTTTTATACTAAATAAATAATCTTATAAGATTAAGTCTAAATATGGATCAATTGAAGGAGTGAGTTATTGTTTTACACTGCTGTTTTAAGCGATCCAACAGGACTTGTAGATGATTTTTTAATTGAGCTTAGATGAAATAAATATTTTTTAATGAAGGAACCCACTGATTGCAAACTGAAATTTGCATCTTTTTATTAGTTCATAAAAATCAACCACGCTAATCAAGTTTGTGAAAAGTATACAACTGATCTGATCTTAGACAAACTGGCAGTTGAGTGATGAATAGTCGATGTAACATGAAATGATATTGCTACATGCAAGGTTATCAGAGTCCGACAGATACTTATATGGTACTCGTTCCATACTGAAAACAGCTATCAATTTGACAAGGCGGTATGAAGCTTGTTTTGGCAATGCAAGTCATGTTTGCTGGGAACCATATTAAATACCTCTATATGCAAGTCGCCAGTAATCAGAGTCCGATAGCGCCCACCCGTTATCTGCCGATTCTCCTTGAACCACGTGATCTGAGGGTCAGGCTTGCCCGTTGTTCTGCAGGTCAGGTTGACCGACTGACTCTCAGCCGCCACCACCACATCTGCTGGGGGAACCATGATGGTCGGGGCTTCCGCTGAACATCAAATACCAAATATAAATCAATAAGAGAAATACCTTTAAGTTCGAATTTGAATTTTTTCAGGGTAAGCTCCATGCTAAAACTTTTGAAATTTTTGTATTCAAAATGTCCAATATCACATATATTTCATTGTGTATCTGATAATACATATTTTCATCACCATTACATTTTGGTACATTTTCTTAATGTCCACATCGTACAGTCTGTCAATGAGTTGATTACTCCACTGATTGATTTATCTCTAGTTGCAGGAAAACACATCGGCTATCAAGCAAAAACTGCAAGAGGCCATTCTGGTGTGAACACCTTTTTATATAAGGGGAATGAATTTCTTTATGAATCCTTTCCTTAACTTAACAATATTGTTCACTAAGTAAATATATGTTCCCCTTTTCAAGATCAAATTTTTCCTAAAGCAAGCAAATTATCTACTTACAAAGCACATTGAGGTAGACATCGCCCCAGATGTAGCCGTGTTTGTTGGTGACATTACACTGGATAACCATGGCGTCGTTCCTCGTCACGTTCATGAACACGATCTCATTCGGTTTCACACGATTGAAACGGTGGTCAATACGTGGGTCACTGATCTCTGAAGTTTTAATAAAGATCATCATTGATTTTCCTACAGAGAGACAGCACTTGACTTCCAATACAAAAAATAACTTTCCTTCAATCATTAATCTTGAAATTACAGTAAAGAATCATTTGAATATGAAGTATGCTACAAGGGTTTTGCTGTTTAAGCTCTATCTATTTTATACTCAGAGCATTTATCCCAAATGGGTCCAATATACATGTATCTTGTCAAAAGGTAAGTGGCACTCGATAAGCCAGTAAAGTTTTGGAAAGATTACAGTTTTAGAGGAGAAATACTGAAGGACATGAAGGATAAAAAAGGAAAAAATTTAGCATCTTAAGTTTTGGCAAGATGACAGATAACAGGAGAGGAATAAAGTCAGTAGGGTTATTGACGGAACATGACTGATAAAAGGGGAGGAATGAAAGCAGGTTTAGGCTTTTGGCAACATGACGGAGAAGAGGAGACTAAGAGGAGAAGGGGAGAAGAATAAAAATCAGTCAAGTTTTTCACAACATGACAGAAAGTGGAGAGATATAAAATTTAAGTTTTAGGCAAGATGACGGATAAAAGGGGAGGAGTAAAAATCAGTTAAATTTTTGGCAACATGACAGAGAAGAGGAATATTTAAAGTGAGAAATTTTTGGCAACATGACAATCATCAAAGAGGAGAGGGATAAAAGTCAGTAAAGTTTTTGGTAAAATGAAGGACAAGATGAAAGGAATAAAATCAGTAGAGTTTTGGGCAAGATGACGGATAAGACGGAACGAATACTGGAACATGACTGAGAAGATGAAAGGAATAAAATCAGTAGAGTTTTGGGCAAGATGACGGATAAGACGGAACGAATACGGAAACATGACTGAGAAGATGAAAGGAATAAAATCAGTAGAGTTTTGGGCAAGATGACGGATAAGACGGAACGAATACGGAAACATGACTGAGAAGATGAAAGGAATAAAATCAGTAGAGTTTTGGGCTAGATAATGGATAAGATGAGAGCTATACTGACCTCCAAGGGGAACGCTGTTGATGTACCACTTGACGGCTGGCTCAGGGATCCCGTGGGCAAGACACTTGAAGCTGGCCTTCCCTCCGATTCCAAGCTCTATGTCCTGTGGTTGCTCAATCCAATATGGACGTGCTGATTTCAAAAAATAATGAACAGTTGATTAAATATTTATCTGTATTGTAAATATGGCCATTCAAAGTCAGAATTTTGATGGAAACCGGATATTGTGGCTCGAGTGGCCCGCTAATATGTCAAACATAATTCTGAAACCTTATCAAAAGCTGACAGGAAGATATATTCGATTTGATAGTGTTTATTAGGTATTGTAACTAATAGGTTGGTCAATTGGATGCATAATTTCGACTATACTACATATTTTAGATGCTTATTCGATTTTTGATAAAATCAAGCATTCTTAAGAAATTACGGTAACCATAAATGGATAGATTTGCAAGTTCAGTGATCAGGTATGAACTTCTATCAACATATAAGATATTTGTAACTTATCAAAACCAAATAAAATTTTATGAAAGATAATCTGTGTCTCCTTAAAGTCCCTACAACTGAGAGAGATTGATTGAAACAAAGCCTTACATTCAATACGGAGATTCATGGTTCTCTGCACTCTCTGTGGGGTAGGGTTGTTTGTGGCCCAGCACTCGTAGTTACCAGCATCAGAGAACTCGAGACCGGAGAAGACCAACTCCTGTCCAAAACTGGCCAGCTTAGCGTAGTCTGGGAGAGGTTTCTTGTCAGTTCGCTCCCAGTGGACATCAGGTGTTGGGCTGGTGTAATAAGTTGTTTAAGAGGCATTTTAGAAGTTGGAAATACATAGAGTTTATGGATTATCAACTTCTTTATTGTAGCATGTAGCGACGTTTCGTTAAAGACCCTTATACAGTTTTCAAGCAAATGGGAAAATGGGAGAAGAGCAATTTATACATATGGACATGATGATGAAATAACAATAACAGTAACAACAGGAGATAATGACAATTACATGTAAGTTGAACATCAAAGAAGAAACAGAAAATTGCCTCTTATATTTAACTACGCAAAGTATCAAATTAAAAGGGTTTGGAACTCCAAACTTACTTTCCAGCAAAGATACACTTGATTCTGAAAGCGTCTCCCCTCAGCCCGTAATGATCACTGGGCGACGCCCACATGTACGTGACTTCTCTTTGCTCTTCAGTATCTGAAGGAAGGGAAGCAGATGAGTTGTCATAATGGCAACATGTGAATTCAAAAAATATATTAGTCAAACTATTTTATCTTTAATACATAAATAAACAAGATGTGTTTGTGAAACACGAATGCCCCAGGATGCATCCTGCTCGCTGTGTCAAGGTCAAGGACTTAGGTCACAAGGTCAAATGTCATGGTGTCATCTGAAAGGTCTCATCACAAGGGATCCATATTTCAAGTATCAAAGACCTAGCTCTGACCAATCAAAAGTTATGACCAAGGTTAAAGTTTTTGTGGACAAACGGACAGACGGACGGCCAGACAGGTGAAAAACAATATACCCCCGGAATCTCCGATTCGGGGGCATAAAAAGGAATTCATCCTAGAGAACAATAATAACAACATTATAATTACTTCAATTCACTTCCAATAAACAATTCTGATGCCAATACATGCATGTGTTTGTTTTCACTTGGCACTTAAACTTGTTGCATAACACATTTCTATTTTGGTACTTAATTTCCAGCCTGATTGTGTCAGTTGTGAAGTCTATCATAATGGTGTATATACAGTACACACACCACTTGGCTTAGATTAAATAGTTTTGATTCAATTTATGAACATCCCAGAGTCTTGATTCAAACAATTCACTCACTTCCCGTAGGCACTATAAAGTTCTCTGGACCCTGTGTATTCCTGCGGACGATGCCGTTCATGGCCATACAGGCATAGGCTTTCCCTTTCTGGGAGTCCTCCGCTTTAACATTGGTGATTCTCAGACGGGCT
The DNA here is from genome assembly GCA_916613615.1 of Steromphala cineraria. Taxonomy (NCBI): domain Eukaryota; kingdom Metazoa; phylum Mollusca; class Gastropoda; order Trochida; family Trochidae; genus Steromphala; species Steromphala cineraria. Next base: position 7,734,597 of record OU744726.1, read on the forward strand.
GGAAATAATCAAATAACATTTGAGTTGAACATTGGGTTGAATGAACCACTTGATCTTTGTTTCATTTTGTAGTACAGCCAAGAACACTAAGTTGGCTAGTTTTCTTGTTTGATATGGTACTTATGAATTCATTGTCAGTTTGTGTGTTAGCACTGGAAAATGAACGAAGTCAAAGCTTCATTTAAACTTGTGTGAAGATAATAAGTATTTGAATCAGCCGATCGTCACGCCGTACTACCACTGTGATGTGTTGTTGACGGCACTATTAATGTTGTAGGCCTAACGAAAATGTCAAAAACCAGTCAATTTTTTAAAACTATAATTGATAAAAGTGGCAATATCTTTAAGAGAAACTTACAAAGAATGCATCAAAACAAGTCTGTATGTCAGGATAATCAAATAATCTGAAGTTTGAACAACATTTGTTTCTTTCGACGTTACTTTCATTCACGTAGCAAGTGTCAAGAACGATAACTCTAATCGGCCTGTGATCACGGTAGGATTGTTCCCAGGGCTGATCAACTATGAGTATGTTGATTTATAAAAGTTATTGCTTTCATGAAATTACACACATGAATGTATGTATTGAATTTGAGTCCCTATGGTTTTTATGTGTTAATAATTACTAATGGATCAGTGAAATTCTTGTGCTTGGATAGATTTCATGAATTTTCGATGGCAGCCATGTTTGTTTACCTTTGGAAAAAGCACAAACTTGAGATTACATTGAAATTTAACACGTAGATTAATAGTTTCAAATAATACTGCGTTTAAATATCAACCTGTAAGTTATATGATGTACAGTAATATTCATCGTTCTACGATTTTATTTTTAACCTAATCGACATACGTTCGACACGTTCAATTTATCAATGAAACTTGAAAATAGTTCCGTCGACCAATTGTCTTTCATTCTCTTAGAAACCGACCAATCAACGTTGAGAATCACTAAAAAGCACATGTGCGGATATCAAAAAAATATCCACTCGTGTATCCTCGCCCGTATGGGTAATATTATTGGTTCTCTCATGACTAGTAGTTGACTACACTAAACTGGTAAAAAATCAAGCGACCTATGTGGTTTGCAGCCAGACAAATTGGTCTGATGAGTTCAAAACTGTCACCCAACTGGTTTCCAAGTCTAACTTTCCCAGCCTAATCTATTACCTCATGTTGACAATATTCAATATATTGTCTCCCAATATAATCTAATTATTGTCAGTGTATGGAATAAGCCAATATCCCAGTCTTGAACCTGACTACCTTTGGTCTGGGCTCTCAACTTTTCCCCTAAGATTTTGCTACATTTTCACCATTTATATTTACAAAAACCCACTTCTGGACAGGCTTATTCTCAAAATTATTTCATACAATGTTATTGTTCAATGAGATATAAAGTTTGACATTTCTTGTTCACAAATTTAGCTAAATACTCACACTCGTGGTCCATCGTCACCCTGGCATCGAAGTTGATGGGCATGAAGCCGCCATACTTCTCCTTGATCACCCAGTACACCTCGGGTGGAGGAATACTGTTGGGGGCCACACATTGTAACGTCAGGGAGGCCCCCAGCTGAATCCTATAGGTGATTGGATCGGAAACTTGGAAGTCTTCAAGTTTTGCTTCTCGTAAGTTTATGTTAATTGTTGCCGACACTCCGTAATCATTTGTTGCAAAACACTGGAAGATACCTTCATCTTTATCTTCAGGACGGTTTATAACAATAGTTCCCACGTTTGCTAACTGTACCATACGGTCATCATTACCGCTGGGGTTGAAATCAATCCCATTCTTTTTCCATGTGTATCTGAAAGAACAGAAAGAAAATTGTGTTGATTTTTCCTGAACTAAATGATCTATAACAGGCAATCTTGGTTTCTAGACCAGAAACCCCTTCCTAGTAATCAATTTTTAAGCCGAAATATTTTAGATACATGTATAGCTAAAAACCTTAAAAAAAACCATATAGAACAGCATGATTCTGTCAAAACATTTCCCAGGTTATGCTTGTATAGCTCAAAAAGATTGTAAACAAATGATTAAAGAAACATTTATATCATGTTATTACTCAACTAGGCGATTGATATCAATCCAAATATCACATGGCACAAAGAATAGCACATATAAACACAGCAAATCAAGTGAATCAATATCAAGTTGAGCTTGAACACCTCACCTCAAAACATCATGAACTATCACCCTAAACTTGCAATATCAAGTGCACCCTTCACAGATACAACTTCTCCTTGAAGTCATAACTATAACCCGCCTCAATGACTGGCTGACGCAGTGTATGAAATAATTTTTCAAGATCACTAGCAAACCGGGCTAGAAGTTTTCAGAGCATCTTCCTACGCAGAGCCTAAAAGGCCAGTTTCCAAACTGTCAGTTTTATGCCTTGCTGCATAGCCTTGAGTTTTCTGTGCTTGCTCTCTAGTCTGTAGGGGCACTATAGCAGCACAGAAAAGTAGAGTCTCTGCAGCAAGGCATAAAATGACAGTTTGGAAACTGGCCTTTTAGGCTCTGCGTAGGAAGATGTTTTCAGAGTTACTAGCCCAAAAGAAAATTTACTAGGCCAATTAAGTAGAGATAAAAAATAAATCTGACATTCATTGTTTTTTAAATCAAACACATATCTGCTTTAAGAGGTCTTGGCATGTGATGGGGGTGATCGGAAATTGACACAAAACAGTAACTGAATTAATAACAAAATTGAATGAAAAGAAGTCAAAATATTTTTGATATACCAATCCACACTAGCCAACCGGGCTATCATTACTTTTTTTCTACTTGCCCAGGCAAATTTCAACTAGCATCGGGCTACCGGGCTAGTGGTTATTTCGGACACTGGGCTGATGCAAACCTCGCAGGAGTTCCCCAAAGCTTTTTGTGTTTGCATTTAAGGCTACTGTGAGTATGTTAACTATAGTCAAATGAAAATTGTTAAAAGATTTCTACTTTTTGCTGATGAATACAAGAACACCAAATTATGGTGCACAGTAACAAGTTTTCAATGAGCTAATAATGAAGAATGGCTCAAGCTATGACTTGCATCCAAATTGGAGGAAAAGTGATATCTTTATAGATAAGAACTCACATGGCGTTAGGTATAGCCTCTGCTACACAAGGCATCTGAACTGTTTCGCTGGCCTTGAAGAAAACATCAAATCTGGGCTGGATATAGATTCCTGGAGGTCTTGATACTGCAAACAGAGACAAAGTCTTTGAAATGGTTGTCAATCATTCAGACTCTTTCAAAATAGTTTCCTTGAAGCCATTTAGTTGATTTGCAGATTTTGGTGGTCAAATTATCTAAGGTAGGAGGCGGAAATATTTGTTTTGGCTTTGGCGTGTATGAAATTAATTTCTGAAACCATTTTTTAAGCCTTACTTTATGTTAACAAATCAGGAAATTTCAAATTTATTGCAAATAATTGATATGTCATGAATTTCATAATTTTGACATTCAAAACTTTAAATATGGTAGGGTCATAGGTGTAGGGAAAGCTTACCAGCGGATATCCCTGCCCATGTGCCACAAAGCAGCAAACAGATCAGGAGTTGTCTCCCCATTGTTGCTCTCTAACCTCTGAAACAAAAAAAACCCAACAAATTCTATATACTCAGAAAAAGAGAAAGGACTCTTTATCCTTTTTCAATAAGCTTATATCTCACAGGTTAAGATTTATTTGGTTGAAACACAGAATTTCTGCTATCATCTAGCCATTTTTGTACATATTGCTATAAAATTCACACACATTGATGAATGCCAAAATGGCTTCATTTCACAATGAGTTTTCTTTTCTTCTTCTTCTTCTTCCAATACAAAGAACCGGGTTCTTAGTAGAACGTAATTGGTTCTGGGTGTGAATGCAGCGGCGAAGCGACTGCCCCACAAGGTTAAAATGTTTAAGAGTGAATGCATGTCATCCTTTTGACAATTTATAAAATCTGAGGCAACAAAAAGTTATCGTTAACACTCACTTACAAGCTTGAAGTAAGTGTGAAATGTTTTTTACAAACAGAAATTTCCCATAGAATATGGTTTTTGTTGAAATTATCTCAATATTACCGACCCTTAAATGGTCATACTTGCATACCCAATGATTTTAAGTCATGTTTGTTATTGCATTGTAAAAACATTATCTGAAATACTTTTAACACAGAATTACTGCTATGTATCCTTCATGAATCATAGTAGTCCTTCACTTTGGAATAATTGAAGTTTAATCATTGCCTGCTAGTGTCATTTTTGTCGGAGTACATCATATATAACAGTTTAAACGTCATTACAACATATCTATTAAATATAAATATCACTTTGTTAACAGTTCAGGAAGTTTTGCAAGTGGTTTTGAAAGGAAATTCCAACTGCAGTATACTTCCGGGAGAAGAGCGACGCTTTCGCCATTATGACTAAATAATAACCCGATGCGGCAGGTGAGTCGGATCGTTGATAGATTTTACCTGTATGCGTGGCTTCTTTTACCTTTACCTCTTATGATTAACAGGTAACCTCACAGTTTTAATTATACAAGTCCTTATAAAACCAATCAAAGTTAGCTTACCTGTGCGGCTTACCTTTAGGCCGCCATTTGCTTTCTTTTGAACTGGGACAAGGGCAGGTAAATTAGCACACCTGGGTGCGATGTAAAAGTGAACTTCAGAACTGGAACACGGATTGACAATTTCCTTTGATGGTATTATTATTTAATAAATTAATAAATTGTATGATGGGAATGTAAAAAATAAAACATGTTTTAAAAATATCATATGTGCTAAACCGGGCTGCTTCTTTTCATCTGTCACATGTTTCAAAGCAAACTCTTTTTTGATCTGATATTGAAAAGAAGAAGCACACTCTGGCAGAAGTCTCAACATGAACATATCATCAGTGAGTTTTATTGACATGTATATATATTTTTACAAACACAATGACTAAAAATGAGAAATAACGAAGATAAAAATAAAATTACCATATATTGATTCATCATTCATAACATTTAACGTAAAGGTGATTAAAATCAACTTTTAATAACATTTTCGAATACACGTATTCCAATTTTCTCGTAAGAAAAAATTTGCAAAATCGATTAAATGCACGTGAATAGTGAAATTAGCAGTTGGAGTGAAACGGGTAAAAATGAGGCTATGTTTACTTAAATTGTGAAATTAGAAACGTGAAAATATACAGGCGAGTCTAGCAGTGGAAAACAAATAAAATACTAATATCAGTTTTTATATATCTTTTTCGTAACGTTGCCACTGGAAGTCACGATTGCAATCTCAATATATATAAGAAGTAAAGCAATACAAATGTATATATTTTATATATGTTTTGGATATATAGAATGGATTGTTAATCACTTACCAGCAGACTTTTGGAACAGAATGTAAAAATCAACATATATGCATCATCGACAGATAATTACAAATGTATCAGTTTTCTTACATTTTGGCAAGGTTTGACAATTTTAAAGGCTTGAAAAATACATCTTTGATTATAAAGAAATACATCTTTCAATAACATTAAAAAAAATCAATAGAATTAAAAAATTTCAACCAAAATCAAACAAAATCAATAAAGGATTTCGTTTAAGTCCTAGTTTTCAAATTATCAATGCTTTTTTGTTGATAAGAAAGAACTAGTGGTGATACGTATTTTAGGTTTATAAGGCTATACAGTGGACAGAGCGAGTTTTCCATGTCACGAAGATAACTCCAATGTGAATGTGAGGGGTTTAAAAAATTAATTTTTTTTAAATTGCATGTTTTAAAAGCTCATAATACTCAATACTGATTGGTAGCGTTGAAAGCGTCGTGAAAGATACATGAAAGTAAACTGACAATGCTTTTTAGAATATCAAATTTTAACCTGCAAGGTATATATATGGCGAAGATTTTTTTTCCGGGATAAATGGTTTTCGGTGATTTCTTTGTAACTAATGTAACAAAATAATTATTTCTCTCTTTTCTCGTGACGGAAACAAAATGATTATCTTCAACACTCCCATCAGAGAGTTGCGCCCCTTTGACCAGGTACCTTGCCTGAGAAGACCGTCCCTTATTCAGGTTCTCTCACCTGCATTCTTTGCAGCGCCACCTAGCGGCCAACTTCAAACATTCCTCAGCAATGACAAACAATCACCCAACTTAAAGTTTATGTTGCAATGTTATGACTGGAAGAAATATTTTGAACATAGACAATGAATATCTTTATGTAAAGCATCGCTCATTCTTTTAGCAATAATTGTTGTCCATGTAACATAAACACCTGGTATCATAACGGCCAGATACACACTTGACATGGCCTCATTTGTAAACTGCATAAGGTCACGGGCATGTTGACGAAACTATCATAAAAGGTGTGAATGGGATATCCAAACTTTCCTGGTGTTTATATTAATTTTTGAATCCTTTAAGTCGAAAGTCTAAACAGTACTTTGTTTTGAAAAAAATATACCATGAGTAATGCATTCTTTTAAAATGACAGTATGATATGTATAAAAGTAGGATTCGAAATTATCCGAATAAAGAATCACTTATGAAAATTATTGAAGCAGCATTGTTCTAGGTCCAAAAACAAAGGCATTCTTATTTCAAACAGATCAACCATAAACGTAAAAAAAAAAAAAATGGAAATTATATTTGGTAGTTATTTCCTGAAGTGTACTAGAAAGGACAATATGTAGCTGCTGAAAATATTTGGATTCTGTCTCATCTCACTAGAGCGGGACACCTTTACGGTGTGATCCTGTGCAAACGTTAGGATGGTTTAACTGAACTTATCATTTTTTATTTGTAAAACATAGATTGGGGTCATACTATTTTAAAGAATAAAAGTTCATGTTGACTTATCGGAGAAATTAGGACAGAATTTGTTGGAATACTTTTTTCCACCTAAAATGTGCATTTGTTTTGTGCTGAAAATAGTGAGTGAGTTATTGTATTACGCCGCTTCGGCAATATTTCAGCCATTAGCGGCGTTTGTGCTGAAAATAAAAGATACAGTTTGGGTTTCATAGGTGAAACACTGTTGGTTGCCAACATGGCACCCATAGACCAAAACATCACATATCATGCAATATTAGGAACCAAACGGTTGTGGATATTTCAATCACAGGAACATCATTATTTTAGTTTGGATTCAAGAGATTAATTGAACGCATACCTTGGATTACACAGTTCGTCACAGTTGATAATAGACGGATTTCATCACTAGACAACCTTTTATGAATCGTTAACTTTAAATTTGGCGATTTTATCGTTTCGCACTGCTGTATCTAGTGACTTTTGTAAAAGGACATATATTTACTAATTTAAAAGTATGGTCAGCCGAATTAACAGAATAGAAATTATGACATTAAAAACAATATTGATATTCGTTTCTGATCACAATTCAAACTTTATTTGATAAAGTTACAATCTTTCAAAACTAGGAGCATTCTATCAGAGGTAGCTTACGTAATAAAATACTTGTTTAACCTCGGTTGTAATAAGAGCATTGTTTGGACAATAGACTGACTGCACACTCACAGTCTAAGTAAACCAACCCTAAACAATACTCGCTATACTCCCATTTTGAGCCTAGCTAGGTGTAGTAAGGGCTTGCGTCAGCCGACTTTACGAATTGACCAATCGGGGCTCAGCTTACTATGCCGCAATAGTCCGCTTTCGTACATATAACGTTGGATGGTCATAGGTCGCCGAAAGGTCGGCTGACGCGACCTCTTTACTGTATCTCGCTAGACTCAGTATGGGAGTATAGCGACTATTAATGAGGCTAGGTTTAATTAGACGGGCATACTCACAATGCAATATATACAAGACGATGACGATGACAACTTCTTTATTTGTGTGAAATAAATAAAGAAGTTGTTATCCATACCATTGTCTAATATAACTACAATAACTTCTAAATGCCCTTGGCGAATTTAATTCAATATATCGTTTGTTTAAAGGTTTTATTTTGCGGGTTCAAGTGTCAATGGCAGTATCAGAACTCAGAAAAATAGAAGATGAATTCATTTCAACACTTTAGCTATGTACGCTTGTAAAACCCCTAACAGGTCGACATGAGTAGGCTATATCGTATTAAAAGATAACTGATCCAAACGAATCATGTTCAACACACAGGTTCTGTGTTCGAATCCCACTAACCATGTTTATAGCACTTTCATTTCTTTATCGATACCATTCAAAATTGATAGGTCCATTATTTGCGAATGTTGAATAATTCAACCAACCATGGGGACTTTATGCGCAAGTTGTTATTGTAGTATTTAATCTAAAACACTTTCCCTGGACGTAACGCTTTACAAAGATAACACGAGTACCTGATTTTCTTTTTAAAGGATTTAATTACCAACCTCAAGAAAAAAAAGACATAAATGGGGGATGGAATTGGATCATTGGAGATTGTGGAGGCGTTACACCTATCTCAACCGGGTTGTAGTCAGAAGTTGAAGCGCTTGTAAAATCCTTTCCCAAACCGTGAAATCCAGGAAATTAAGTCTTATCACCACAAACAGATGTTAGTGTTTCTGAATTTAATTATAAAATATGGTGAAATTCACAATATATTAGGAACATGTACCATTTGAATAAGTATTTTCTTCTGACAGGTTCCGTACAACAACACTGATATCTTTTTTAGGAACAGTTTCTATCGATGTATTTTTTGGTAGAAGGTAAAACATAAGATACATAGGATAAAGTACACAGTACATAAATTTAAATAGTATAGGAGTTTTTAAAGTGATAACAGGCAATAAAGGGAAAAGATAAGTGTCTAACGCTGTTCTTAAATGAATTTGCAGGTTCTTGTACCGGGTCGGTTGCATTATTACATAAGTCCCGTTTGTCTTTACATTTCTTAAAGAGCACTTTTCAAATCGATTTTTTAAATATCGGGCAATGTAGAATTACTTGCATGTGATTTCACCGTCAATTGTGAGTGTGCATTTTCATTCAAAAAACAAAATGACAGGATAAAGGTTAAACATGAACACATTTGAGGTTGGAAGGCATGACACCTTGGTGAACTGGAATAAAGATGAAGCGCCGTAAAATATAAGCATTCATTTGATAAATCTATTACTACTATAATGAATATGCGCTCTGACTTTGTTCAACAGCTAAGAAATCAATTCATCTTGCCAAATGTTTAATGACAATAAAGATAAACAAACAACATGTGCATTGTTAGATAGATAGTCTAACATGTAATTCATCTGTTACCGACTCATTCATTCACTGGATTATCATTAGAAACCTATTTAAGCACAATTCCAATGCTGTGTCAATGTTGGATCCTAAGCCATCAAACCTGATTGCAGAAAAATTAGGTTTAAAGTACGCGTTTATCCTTACTGGACCAAACAATCTAATCATTTTCCAAATATATATCTAGATGCTCACTTATACTTACGAAAATTTAAGGATTTAGATAGTTTGTGTAGTAAATGATTGAAGTCATTAAATGTGTTAAATGACCCTTTAAGGTCGGTCAATGGTTATTAATGTCGCGAGATAGACTGTTTATCCAATGAAAGTAAAGAATGTCCCCCGAATTTTGTTTCCTAAAACAACAAACCCTAGGCCTTGAACCCGGACTAAGCTAACGTGTTATGATGAGCTAGCCCAGCACTTAGGGTGTCAGTGAGCGTCCAATACAACGCTTTGGATCAGCGACTTGAGATCTTGACCCTACCCAACTGTCCCCCACCAACACATCCCCCCCACCGACGTGTTCCCCCCCCCCCCCCCCCCCCCCCCCCCCCCCCAACACGATCGACACCTGCCCCATCCCACGTGTCCCCCAAAACACAACCAACACCTGCCCCATCCCACGTGTCCCCCACAACACAACCAACACCAGCCCCCCACCCACGTGTCCCCCACAACACAACCAACACCAGCCCCCACCCACGTGTCCCCCACAACACAACTAACACCAGCCCCCCACCCACGTGTGCCCCACAACACAACCAACACCAGCCCCCCACCCACGTGTCCCCCACAACAAAACCAACACCAGCCCCCCACCCACGTGTCCCCCACAACAAAACCAACACCTCCCCCTACCCACGTGTCCCCTACAACACCGCCAACACTTCCCCCTACCCACGTGTCCCCCACAACACCTCCAACACCTCCCCCACCCACGTGTCCCCCACAACACCACCAACACCTCCCCCTACCCACGTGTCCCCCACAACACCACCAACACCTCCCCCTACCCACGTGTCCCCCACAACACCACCAACACCTCCCCCAGCCACGTGTCCCCCATAAAACCGCCAACCCAACCCCCTACCCACGTGTCCCCCACAACAAAACCAACACCTCCCCCTACCCACGTGTACCGCACAACACTATCAATCCCTCCCCTACCCACGTGTTCCCCATAACACCACCAACACCTCCCCCTACCCATGTGTCCTCTACAACACCACCAACACCTCCCCCTACCCACGTGTCCCCCACAACACCACCAACACCTCCCCCTACCCACGTGTCCCCCACAACACAACCAACACCCCCCCCACCCACGTGTCCCCCACAACACCGCCAACCCCACCCCCTACCCACGTGTCCCCCACAACAAAACCAACACCTCCCCCTACCCACGTGTACCGCACAACACTATCAATCCCTCCCCTACCAACGTGTCCCCCATAACACCACCAACACCTTCCCCTACCCACGTGTCCCCTACAACACCACCAACACTTCCCCCTACCCACGTGTCCCCCACAACACCGCCAACCCCACCCCCTACCCACGTGTCCCCAAAAACACCGCCAACACCTCCCCCACCCACGTGTCCCCAACAACACAACCAACACCTCCCCCTACCCACGTGTTTCCTACAACACCACCAACACCACCCCCTACCTACGTGTCCCCCATAACACCGCCAACACCTCCCCCTACCCACGTGTCCCCCACAACATCACCAACACCTCCCCCTGCCCATGTGTCCCCAAAACACCGCCAACACCTCCCCCTACCCACGTGTCCCCCACAGCACAACCAACACCTCCCCCTACTCACGTGTCCCCCACAACACAACCAACACCTCCCCAACCCACGTGTCCCCCACAACACAACCAACACCTCCCCCTACCCACGTGTCCCCCACAACATCACCAACACCTCCCCCTACCCACGTATCCCCCAAAACACCGCCAATACCTCCCCCACCCACGTGTCCCCCACAACACCACCAACACCTCCCCCTACCCACGTGTCCCCCACAACACAACCAACACCTCCCCCACCCACGTGTCCCCCACAACACCGCCAACCCCACCCCCTACCCACGTGTCCCCCACAACAAAACCAACACCTCCCCCTACCCACGTGTACCGCACAACACTATCAATCCCTCCCCTACCCACGTGTCCCCCATAACACCACCAACACCTTCCCCTACCCACGTGTCCCCTACAACACCACCAACACTTCCCCCTACCCACGTGTCCCCCACAACACCGCCAACCCCACCCCCTACCCACGTGTCCCCCAAAACACCGCCAACACCTCCCCCACCCACGTGTCCCCCACAACATCACCAACACCTCCCCCTGCCCATGTGTCCCCAAAACACCGCCAACACCTCCCCCTACCCACGTGTCCCCCACAACACCGCCAACACCTCCCCCTACCCACGTGTCCCCCACAGCACAACCAACACCTCCCCCTACTCACGTGTCCCCCACAACACAACCAACACCTCCCCCTACCCACGTGTCCCCCACAACATCACCAACACCTCCCCCTACCCACGTATCCCCCAAAACACCGCCAATACCTCCCCCACCCACGTGTCCCCTACAACACCGCCAACACCTCCCCCTACCTACGTGTCCCCCACAGCACAACCAACACCTCCCCCTACCCACGTGTCCGCTACAACACCACCAACACCACCCCCTACCCATGTGTCCCCCACAACACAACCAACACCTCTCCCTACCCACGTGTCCACCACAACACCACCAACACCTCCCCCAATTCACGTGTCTCTTACAACACCACCCACCCCTCCCACTACCCTTACCCCCAAACACCATGGCAGGTCGTGTGTTACATCCCCAGGTCTGGTGTGACGTATGTGAGGCCGCGGGAGGGGCATACAGCGGACAGGTGCGCGAACCATACACCGTGTGTAGAGCTCCTTCTTTGTATCCGTCAGCGCTTGTATCAGCCAAACATACCCGTCTGGTCGCGCTAGTGGTTAATCATCTTATCTCGACAACTGAATAAATACTTCACCTTAAATAAGCACAATTTAATTCCATTTTGACATTTACTTTGCCTTGTACCTGGGCACGCTAACTTGCAGCTCCTATTCATGGTTTGTATAAATGTTGACGCCCGTCTGACCTCCTGACTTCAGCATCGGGTAGAGCGGTTTAACCTCACCCCCTCCCGACCTCTCCTCACCCCCGCATTATCCAGCCTGCTAGACTCCACCCGCTTTACCCACCCACCCTGTCGCTAGACCCACCCACCGCTTCATACCGAACATTTGTATGATCAGTCGAGGTGAAAATGTGTCATCAGTGACAGGCTTATAGAATCGCTAACCATATACTTAGCACCCAGTAATTTTCTCCGTCCATTTTCTCATTTTCTCAAGACTGTTAATACAATGACTTCCAATACCAATCAAGCAAGGGTCTTCAATATAAGCCATTATGTAAATCCGTAACCATGACGACTTTACAATGCATCTTCTCAATCAATAGAATATTTGGCCCGAGTCCCCTATTTGTCTCTACCCCTCGCATACCAACGCAGCACCCCCTAAAGCAACTTCTAGCGAGGGGTGGGGCTCCTGATCCGACCCACGTGTGCTGGCACGGGTAGATGAGGGTCGGTGTACGGAGTTGGAACTGCACTGCACTATTAGGGATTGAGTGGTAGGTATCGACCAGGGTGAGCGCGGTGTGCGGAGTTGTGAGATTATCGACCAAACGCTGGTGTATTGTAAAGAGGACTCGGCAAGGTTAGCGAGTAAACACACTGAGCGGGAGCTTGTGGAACCGCGGTCCACCCGACTGACGTCATGGGCTATACTACTAACTGAAACTATCAGGTAGGTACAATTTACCATTCTCTCATCTTCATGGTCTTATTCCACCCCTTCCTCATTCATACCTTGAAGACAGAACTCAGGTAAACTTGTTATGAGTCGTGTTAGATCAAGCCCGTCTGTTACACGATACGCTGTATGAAGACTTGTCCCATGTTTAAATGGAAACCTACATGGACGAAGGTCAAAGCAAGTCCTGGGCTGTTCTGGAATAATATTTACTCACTGGACAGACTGTAGATACAAATGTGGGCCATGTACCCGTATTGACCACTACCCTGCTACCCGAGTCGACTGGTAACCGGGTAGATGTTATCTAGTGAATAGGACCTGTCTACATAGATCTTTCCTTCCTTCTGTGTACTTAAGGTCTTGGGCTACTGTGGTCGCTGATAGTGTCTTGGACGTATGGAATTTCCTTCAAAATAACACGCTTTATTTATTTCGATAAGGTTATTTCTTTATTATACTACTGAAAACGCATAGTTTGTAGCAAGTATCTTAAATTATTATTCCATATCTTGTTTAATTCTTTACACTATCTAGAATATTGTAATTCAAGTTAAACAAATTTTGTACACATGTCTACATCGAACTCTAAAAAAAAAACTAAATTGAATCCATTTTATCAAAATGTAATGGATATTTGGGTTATTTGTTATCTGAAATTTAGGAACTATTAAGATGCCTGTGATGATAATATTGTATGTAATGTAATGTATATTGAATTAGAAAAATACTAGCATTTCAACACAAACCAAATTGTTTAGAAGAACGAAGTCGCATTTTGGTGTGTGTACAATATGCTGTGATTTTGTATTAAAGTTTTGGTGAAAGGTTCATTAATTTAGATCTATATTGTTATAATATGTTCATGAAAATATCATAATTGAAACATTTCTAAATGACAAAAGACATGTACACCAGCGTTAAACCTGGTAAGACTCTTGTATAGCTTAGGAATAGCGTTAGATTACAACTACTGAAGATAGACACTTGTTTTGATTATAGATTCGGTAGAATGTTATCAACTATTGGAGATGAGTGCCTACGAAAGGGTATTTCAGCGTTCAGACATAAATTGAGAACGGTATGTTTATGTGTTGGGACCAAGGATCAAGTACAACATAGTTAAACATGGGTTAGAATGGCGTTTCTTTTCCCTGTAACTAACTTGCAATATTTATTGTTAAACACATAAGGTCCAAAACATAGAATAGATTTTTCTAAAAGTTCTGCATATAAAACAAACCTTAATAATGTCCCTTTTCATATTTTACATAACAAGTCTATTCTCTCAAATAAAACTTTATTCAAAATTTCTTTCGAAGATCAACAATATCTTAGAGAGATGGAATTAGCGCCTTGAATGAGACTCTTGAGTTGGATAAGTATTATGGTATGAATGCTGTGTATTTTCTAATTTCGTTATGAATGGAAATGGACCAAAAAAGTATGTTGACTAATTCAGAGATAAAATCTTGAGATGTTTAGCTAAAAGGAGTTCAGATAAGAGTTTAACTGTTACTCGAATGGTTTCCATTTATTGTTTATAAATTAATATTAACCATGTAAGGATGAATAAAAATGATAAATAACAGGGACATAACAAACTTCTATATGTACTAATATATATTTTTAAGTGAATATTTGTTATTTCAACACACTTGTTTGTTATGGGTAGAAACAGAAAGCTGTTTTGGCAGTCTGAAAGAAATATCTAATTTTTCATTTCAATATAGGTTTTCGAAATGGAATCTATATGTCATATTTTAAAAACTGTAACATTCCGAAAAAAAGAAAAATATAAGAAGAAATTAATATTATGTTAAAAATATTTCAATGACTTTCTCTAATTATAAACTATAAAATTTATACACTACGGGACTATATAGAAGCCATACATAACCTGGTTGGTTTAGAAAGGACACATATAATAGAAGGATGAATGATAGGAATGAGTACCGTCGCGTCTCATAAAATATCATTACAATCTAAAAGTCAGATATACATTATAAGCTTTTAATGTTTTCACACATTGTGTAAAAAGCGTATTGGTTGAACAGAAAATTTACCGGATTGTGTTATGTTTATTGAGCAGTGTGATCTCCCGTTACTGTACATGTATATATAATGACCACTGTGCGCAAAAGAAAGAACTAAATGCTAATATTTTCCAATTTTGAAAAATTGAAACACCCAAGAAAAATATTAGGAATTTTTTAAGCCATATCGAATTTAAACTTAGCAATTTAAGTCTTAATCAAGTAACCATTTTGAGAGTAAAATATAAATTTCATGCGTTGATTTTGTGGATTTATGTTCTCAACCCGCCTTGGCGTATACTATTTTAACCAATTTTGAAGAATAATATTTTTCACAATCTCATAAAAGGTATCTCATTATTGAAAGATAACTCAAAACTGTTCCCTTTGCTTACAAACACAGAAATATCTCTCAATCATCGTCACTTAGTGTTTATCTTGTTCATAAAATACAATATTGTGTTGTTGTATTGATGCCGGGAACAAACCTACACGGAGAGGTGAATCTGTCTAACCTTAATGTATTGTCAACAAGACTTTATACTCATAATAGTAGAAACGAGGAAAACTATCCCTGCTGCTGTGATAATGGATAGGATTATCATCATTATTATTTCGTGGCTTTTCTTTATTATTTTCTGACTTTTCATTATTATCATTTGCTTTCACTCGAGGTAGATTGAATTATCTATGTGCTAGAGAGAAACCTCCAGAACGAACCATTTATGTTTTGAAGAGACTGAATACTGATCTTAGTAAATATTATGGTTGGGGAGTGAAGGTGTGATATTGGAGGAGGTGTTTATATGCCGTGGTTCAAGTACTTAACGTCTTACCGGTGTCGTATTGCAATACAGGTAGTCTTGTCAATAACGCGCCAGGTGAAGTCTAGTCTACAGACGTCTTTGGGATATTCGTATAGGACCCATGTGACGATATCAGTAGACTTAATGTATTGCAATACTATTTGACATTGAATAAGATCATGTTGATGTAAGTCTTTAAATTTTCAAGTATTTTAGATGAAATTTCAGGTGCTCGATTTTGAATTTTTCCTCAAGTTGATAAACGTTTTAACGCCGCCAATAAGCAAGAACACGAAATCGCAGAAAGGCTATTTTCAGATTGAAGAGACAAATTCAAACTGTTGATCGCTCATTTTGCTTATTGTTACTTATAATTTGTATTTGATAATGTATATCAAAGTAAAACGAATTCCTATCTATTCGTTCCACAATTCTAGGATACTAGGAATAAACTTAATGGTAAATTAAGTTCTGTGATGATGAAACACATAAAACTTCAACTTTAAATATTAAAATATCCCTTTTATGAAAAAATCATTTTATTCGAGCTTTATATCTAAACAGAAAACTCCACAGTGTAGGCGCTTGTATTCAACATTACTTCATCCACCATTTTTCTATTCTTACAATAGATCACTAGATCCATATCAATTTATGCACGGTAGTTTAAAAAAATCAAATATATTAAAACGTTTCTTAAAATGTTATCAAACGCATGAATGGTTTACCAAACATGTTACATAAAACGCTTTTTCATTTTATACAAAGCGTTGATATTTCACTAATGTGTATGGTGACATAAAAATAGATCATTCACCCAAAAGAACTTGCAACGTTTGAAGTATATATGAATAACATTTGCATTCAAATGTAAATTTATAGGCAAGTATATAAATGCAGATTTGTTCTCATACTAATGTAATGTGTAGATTTGGAAAATTCTACTACACCCATAATTCTGGAAGATTGTAATTAAAACCTTTAGTGAAACAATTTCGAAACTTTTTTCTATTCGTTAAATTAATTCATTTTGCATATCTTTCTTAAAATGCTCTATTTCTCGGGCGAATAAATGCTTTTATATGAATACATTAATGCTTGGATAACCTCTTGGATTTTTTCCGCAAACTCATTCCGGCTAACCTGTTCATGTTCGGCACAAATAGCAACAATATAAATGTCTTTTAATCTTTCGAGAAGTAATGGCTGATGTTGATAATTTAAATATCATTTTATATTGATTCAATGAAGTAACAGTAGAAACGTCTTGCGTCGTTGTTTCCAGCAATGTGTTGTAACCCTCTATAGCTAGCTCTACTGTTTTACTCTTATCTACAAGTTACAAAAACATTCAATTTGATTGTTGTAAGCAGTGGCAAGCAGGCCATGGTACAGATGACAAAATGACGTATTATGGTGACAATTGCAAATGTGTTAGGCCGCTGATACATTTCATCGATAACAAGTGATTGTATTTAAATTTTGCTCCTACAGGACAGATAAACAAATCAAATGAGTTCATTTCAATTTAATTCATCACATTGTGTATTGTAATGTATCGAACCTTTATAAAATGGAATGAAAATCATTGAAACATTTTAACATACATCCAACGTTACGAGATAATAGACCATGAACAACAAGGATGAATTCGTTCAGTTTAAACAGCGTTTCCCGTCATCGAGCTTGAAATGAACGTATAGCAATTAAAAGAAATGGTGAAACTATCAATTGAAATATTTTAAGGTTCAATAAAGAAATTAATGTTTCAGGGTGATAGATTTAAACTATAACCATTACTTGATCAGATTTAGTACATTCAAGGTGTCCTATATTCAGATAATAACAGTCCATCAGTTTCCTTTATCATCAGACGAACAAGGTGGAGAATGGAGGACTGTATTGACAACACTTTTATTGAACCAACTTCGTGTAGCCATTTTCATTAATATAAGAACGGGAAGCAGGCCATGTATAGACATTGTGAATGTGCCTTTATATATATTAATGATCAGTTCACTGGGAGATAAATATGCTCTTCGATATCTTCTTATTGTGTTATACAAAAGAAGTCATGCAGCTTTATCGTATAAGTTAGGAGAATCATGTATATCATGCATTATTATAGGAATAGCTTTGGAAAAGTTTAGTATCAGTGGCGTAGGAACGGTTTGAGGAGTGGGGGGGGGGGGGGGGGGGGGGGGGGTTGGTTTGAAGGATGATTAATCAATCGATGATTGAATATGTGAATTTTATGGATGAATGATTGTTAATATGTTGAATGATTGTTAATTTGTTGAATGATTGTTAATATGTTGAATGATTGATGATTATGTGTTGAATGATTGATGATTATGTGTTGAATAATTAACAATGATTGGCGAATGAATGATTTGATTGACGAGTCATTGGTGGATGATTGGTGAATGTTTGAATAATTGATAAATGATTGTTTAATGATGACCTTTAGTGTTGAGTGGTTGATTATAGACGATTGATAAATGATCGTTGTAGTGTTTGTTTAATGATGAATTGGTGATGAATGATTGAAAATTGGTAATTAATGATTGATGAATTAATGATTTATGATTCATAGTTGAGTGATGAATGATTGATGGATAAGTGATTCATGGATGATTTATGATGAATGATAAATGATAATGTTGTTGTTGGTACTTGTTGATACAATGATTTTTGACTTTTTTACCTTGAAATGAATAGCAAGCATTTTCTAAAAACTGTAAGTTTATCTCCATAATTTCTTCTTCATAAACTCCCTTGGTCTCAGATTCTTGAATAAGATCAAATGTTAACTTTACTCTGTGAATGGTTCAAATATGATTTAATAGCTTAAATATTCATAACAGCGTTGATGTATTCAAATATTTTCAGTCACGTGAAAAAGTAAAATCACTATTAGTGATTAGTGATTAGTAAATCACTTTATAGGAATGTTTAGGGGGAAACTGTGTTACCTAGTCTCTATTCTCATCATATTGATGGTTATAAGTTTTTAAATTTGGCCTAGATATCACACTTAAAAACGTGAATTATGACCGTGAAACGCAAAGCCTAATTGTCAAATAAATCTCACAGGTAAGAAGAATAGAAAAGTATAGCCTTAGCTTTGTACCTCATCTGTTTGTTATAGCTATTTTCTGGCCTGTATAGGTATTTCTTCAAAGGACAACAAGGGTCACAATAGCTATGAAAATAATTTCCCTTGCATGATGGGTGTCATTTTGTCCTGAAAAGGGAGACAATATAGCTTCGAAGATTATTGTCCTTATTAGGGGAAACAAATTCACCAGGTCAAAATTTTAATCCCATTTTTTTTGTAAGTAGCCTGTATACAACAAAGCGACTTTATATGCCTTTTAAATAAGATCAAAGTAGATTTAAAGGCGTGGCCCCAGTAAAAAGATCTAACTTATTCACTTAACTCACAATTCACAACTCATGCAAGAGAAATTATCTATGTATTTGTAATAAAATGTAATTCCTTTAAAACGATTGAAAACGAACTCATGAGGGTAATTCACGTAAATGTATGCTTCGAATTTATATTTCAAAAATAAATTATATCGGAAAAATAAGCTACAGACAAACTGACAGGTATAGGCAGGCAGACAGACACATTTTGTTTTACCATACTGCTAATGAAAAGACCAGTATCATAAGATATGTTGCAGAAAAAACTACCTCCTTCAAGAGCAATATCATTTAAGGGTGGCGACGAAGTGAATAATTCAAAGTCTCTTTCCTACAAAGATGAAACACACATATTTAATTGATTCAAATGTTTTTTGGAGGAAAAGTGTTTAAAGTATTTAGGGGACATTCCTGCCCACATGTCCGTTTCAGTGGTGGTGGGTGATGGGGTAGGCCCTTCTTTTCACTTTCCCTTACCCCTGAGCTTTTATACCCCATCCCTGGGCAGGTTGGAGTAATAGCTAAATTTACTCGCATGCTCGTGGTAAAAGGTTAACAACCCTTTCTAATTGACCATTCTATTTACAGGGTAGATCCCTACAAAATGACACAAAGTTGGGGGTCAGGGGTACCCTTTTCTCACAATCTAAATCCCCCCGTTTACCCTCCAACACACCCCCTGTCCCCTTCTCTTTAAAAAAATGGTCAACCAGAATCACAGGGAGGGGGGCCTTTACTTGAAAGGTGGGGGTGAGTATTTATCATTCTATTTTACACACCGTTGTTCTACTGACACACTTTGAGTTACTGACGCAAACTGACGCGTACTGACTTAAAAACCGTGCATTTCTTTCATTAAAAACCTTTCTTCTTGAACCTCCCAGATTTAAAGTAAGTTTTTTGTTGCTTAGATAATCACCATTGTAAACGTTATGTGATTATGAAGAGCAAGAACTGGATGACAAGGATATATCTTGATTCTTGATTCTTGATTCTTGATTCTTGATTCTTGATGGTCATGAGCTGGAAGAAGGAGTTGTCCTCCATATATACACCGCCTTCATCTTCAGCATTCGGACAAAAGCAAAACGGACTATAGTCAGGAATAAAAGCAAGACGGATTATAATTATTGATGGCATAAACGCATTTGCAAGTCTTAAATTAAATCCCAATTTTCGTCGCAGTAAACAGGAACTAGTCTGACACTAAGAAGTAGTTAATAACATTTTCACCTTAACATAGCATCTTGAAAAGCAAGTCTTGATCTATCGAGCCATTTCGCTGAGGCTCCTTTCTTATATTTAACATAATAAACTTTTAAGAACCATTTTTCAGAGACTAAACATAAGCCTATACACAGAATGAAGAACTCATATATGATTTAATATTATTTCCCCTCGCTTGCTGTGAGTCAGGAACCATACATTGTGGTGTGGTCGTGTATTCATTAACCTTCAACCAGATACACCCTGCATTGTCCTCCTGTCAGTATCATTGATACACGCCATTCACACTTACTGCAGCATGCATAACGCTCTACAGGGGAGGAGAGGTATTCAAGTAGAGTGTCCCTCTCCCTCTGTGTACCCGTATATATGTATGAACTAACAGAGGGCCCATTACATATACGACCTACTCCCAGTTTGTCAGTGTGTGTTCAATGCTGTAGATTAGAAAGGCGACATTGACTGTGAATAAATTATGCTAAGGTATTCGGCCGCTATGAGGCGGGTGGCAGGTCCTGCCGATAAATATAGACGTTCATATATTTGCTTGTCTGGCTTACGACCGATTGGCTAGAGAATAGAAGAAGTATTTGTAATCTTTATGGAGGATAATTCTCATGCAAATCGTTCTTAAAGAATAAAGACTTCCAAACACGTGCCATTTTGTTGGGCTGATTTGCGCCATAGTCTGCATTCCTGTTCTCGTGCGGTAGGCCTGTTTGTGAACAAGATAAGGTATTACCATTTAGATTTCGCTTTTAAATGAATTACATGTGCATTAATGTTTGCAATGATTTCTTACAGAATATGCTCACACCTGATTGATAAATTGATTACATAATTACATATATATGAAATGAAGTAAGTAATTTAGATTATTGTTTTATAAATTATAAATCAATTATATTAAGTATATAACTCGGGTTATAATAAGTTCTCCTATAACGGTTCTACGTGTTTAGTTCAATGCCCTAAAAGCAAATGGACGTCCGTTCCCCAAGTCACTGTTAGGAAATCATTTTTGAGTCATTCAAAATAGATATATATCTTCAAATACACTGACTCTACCTCCATTTCATATACTTATTGACTAACCTTTTTATAAGTAAATTCATATTAAAATGTTACTATAAGAAACGCTAAAACTGTTTACCAATAAGTACAAGCATATAAGAGAAAATGATATAACATGCACAAAATTGTAGTAGGTTTACATTCATTAAACAATTGTCGAGATTTACTGAAAATTAGTTATAGGGCAATGATCTATCCAAAATGAGGGATGAATCAAATTAAATAAGAATCAGAAGGCACGTGGACGCGTGGGGCTGATGTGCTAAATATAGACTCATCAATCTCGAAAATCCAGTCCACACGTCAAGCCCAACGCCTCGTTCATCCACATCCTTTATATTTAATTTTTCAATAAACATATATTTTTACCGACTTGATATCTATTTAAAACTATCAAATACACTCACTCAGTTTAAGCAGCGGGGCGTCGCCGGGGTTGATACGACATGCCGTTATATAGCAAACATATTAAATTTCTTTTCAGTTTATTCAGTTTGATGTTGTAGCTAGCACGTTAAACACAAAAGATGTGCAGCTGCTTTCCTTCAACTAAACAACATCATTCAGATCTCAGCTCCCCTTCAATCGCCGTCACCACTCGCCCGTGAGTTATAACGCCTTGATATCATTATATTCCTTAATGAACCAGCGGTCTTCTTTACAAGTTGCAAGGTCGGGCGGACCCGTATTTCACGTCTCTTACGTTATTTTCATGAATAACTCAATTTTAAAAATATCTATAATGATGTCTTCCGACACTTTTCAAACTTTATTTAAATTCATAGTTTATTTAGTCGTTTACAACTAGACAAAGAAGAAGAATTTTCTAAATAAACTGCCGCCAAGTGTTCATAACTAATTTTGTCGTTACCTCAAAAGTTTTTTCAACTTTGGAATAAAAAAAGAATATTGGTTAAAATAATTAAAGTATATACACGAGTGATTTACAGATTTGTCATTTCTTTTCATTTTAAAATTGTTTAAATTTTGAATTTTATGTTACGAGAGTTTAAATAAACCCCACAAATATAAAAACATATCTTGATATAGAAAAAGGCTATGAAGATCGTTTAATCTTATTTCATGAGTCCGTTTATACATAGGAAGTAGCTTTAAATGCTGCTTTATATATGTAATGTAGATGTATTCAATGTCCATGTTTTGGTTGATTCCTTGAAAATTAATCTTTCCAAAATCCATTATTTTTTATATTAACTATTAAAATGTATGTTTATTCATATAACCTAACGTGCTTCGAAATTCAAAGGTGACACCACAATTGATTCAATTTGAAAAAAATTAGACAACGTCTTATATTATTTCCAAACTGCTATCCTTTTATTCCACCACGGTTGTAATAGTATATTGCGATGCTCACACGAACGTAACATGCCTTTAACAAGTTTAGTTATTATCAGAAAAAGCTTATTCAACTACGAGTTAAAATGTTTCTTTGCCGCGATTTACTTACAAATCGCAAACCTCCAATTCATGTATATATTAATGATCAGATTTATGTGCATTGTGTCGTCGTGGGTTCAAATGAATGGTTTCCTGTTTATAGGATCGTATAATTCAGGTAACATTGATATGTTTTTAGAATTCTAATCTTTTTTTCGTATTTTCGAAAATTGTGTAATGTCAAATACATTGAAATGATACATAACAAACTAAAGACTATATTTGATTGTATGCTCTGATACTTTAAGAATAAATAAAACTGTATGAAATTATGAATAGCCGATGACGCTCGATTTAATGATCTTTGTTACCAAATATATATCTGTTCATCTTAAGTGAAATAATTTATGATATAATTCATATCGTTTGTTTAAAAATTGTAACAGTTTTTTTTTAATATTATATTTTTTTTCTAGATTTGTGTATAGAGTATAAGAGTGTATTTTGCCAAACCCAATCACATTACATAAAGATTTTGAGGAATAACTGGAACAAAGATTATAACATGTGTATGTCAGAATTGTTTTTGTTCTAATTTTTATAACCTTTTGTTGTAGTTTGTGTTAGATGAAGACCTAATTGAAAAAAAAAGAAACGCTACCATACAAATTGCAAGATAACTCAATCCACTGGTTATTGATACTACTAAAACATATATTTATCATTTCTCCAGAAATTAACTTATTTATGTGTAAAATCTTGAGTCATTATCTTATCACGCTTTTTAAAAAATCATCGATTCCGAAACTCCTTCACTAGGCGAGGTAGCAAAGAGAAATTGTGCAATTTTGCTTGTTATAAAACGTTCTAGAGCAATGACGCGTCAAAGAATTTATGTCAAATAAGTGCATTATATTAACAACATTGTTTTGTTACCTAAATTCCATACTTTGTCATTTTCAACTGAAATGTCGAACATTCTGTGCGAAGACACAATTTGCATTTACGATTTATGCACCCCATGTGCGTTTGAAGAGACACAGAATCAAAAGTATCTTTTTCTGAAGAATGAAAATGAGCACACTTTTCATAAGACGTTCGTCTGTCAAATAGACTCAAAACCGACTCTCTCAGGAATTTTTTTGTGTGATGATGTTGATAACTTGGTTGCGTTTCTTTTGGACACTAGTTTATATGGTATCGAACAAGGCGGCCTGCATCTTGACAGTATTTAAGAAGAAATTACTTACGATAATATTGTTAGTAATAGGAGTCTATTTCAAATCCGTTGTAAATTCAATCCCTGTTTGCGAAATATTGGAATATGATCAGGAAGCGATGCTTCTTTAGGCATTCGTTTGATCGTATGGCGAATATGCTGAATCTGTGTTTTAGGTACTTTACATCAGTTGTCAAAGCCCTAATCGCACCTCTTCATCATCAAAATTATTTGTCGTGTTATCGATACGGTCAAATGTTGCCCACCTTTTCCTTTGGTTTCATCAGAATATTTTAAACTTGTCTATCACACTGCCGTTGTTTCGATATGTTATCAAACCTTCCCGTTGAATGTCTTATACTACATTGTAACTCCTCAATATTTATTGGTGGACGCTTGCAGTTTGAATAGCTTTATCTATTCTATAAACAGCTATGTTAACAACTTGGGTTGGTGTACTATTGAAGGTTCATTCAGTTGTGAAATGAATAGATAATTTGCGCTCTATATAAAGGGCTAAATTTTTTACGTATCTGAGAACACTTGCACAGTTTCATTTCATCATGCCATTCATTATAAACTTTCCTGCAATTATAATAAGACAGCCGCACTCACTTTTACATATACAAATAGTTGGAGCTGACTGTGCACGAAAAGACATTTATTAGAAATGCCTATAGTTGGAAACTTTGAACCATATAGGATTATGTGCAGCATTTTTAAACACGTATTAATTAATTAAGAAACTGAGAGAATTAAATAATCTTTATTATGATATTTAACTAAACTTAATTATTGTTCAAGGTTAAAACATTGCTGTTGTATTTCATATCATTAAACGCGCTTTTAAATCTTAAAATGAAGATTACTAAGCGTATCAAGTTGAAATTATCATGTTTGTTTTCATAATTTAACAACGTTCTTGCCATCATTCATTCTACATATTCCAAAACGTATATGCACAACAAATTACATGTCGCTTTGTCTGTTGATGCAGTACTGATAAGTTAGTTCATTATCTTCCGTATGGTTGATGGCTCTGAATACCATATGAACTGTCACCAGCCTGAACTTGTACCCGGCCACCCTATGTATTCTTGTACCCGAGTGAATCCTGACCCTGTCAGACACCTAGCGAACCTGATACAACATCGGCATCTAATGTCTTCTTGCACGGTTCCAATATCAACCAATCAGATCACTCAGACAGGAGATACGGTCTGTGAACACGTTACACCTTCCAGCCAATAGAATGCCGTGTTGCCTGCACGCTCCGTATGTCGGCTACTGTAGACAGCAAGGTGAGAATATATGAATAGCTATCATAGCAACTGTAGGATGGTTTATAGCAACTCCAGACAATTGAACGGTATTATCTAGTTCTCAGTTAAAGGTTTTCAAGTCCACTTGGTAAGTACTAATGTGACTAGCATATAGCCTTACAAATATTAATTATTATGATGAGTGAGCACGTCGCAGAGGTGTTATCAGTAAGATTTTCTTTTACAGGATGTTTAGATTTAAGTTTATGAGGGATGGAAAATTAAATTAAATTCGATAAACATCGATTTGAAAATATCAACTTCCACAAATATTAAGAATACACGAACACTATGAGAAGCTATTCATGATATGTACCAGCATTTTTTCAGTTTCCAAAATTTAGTAAAAAACTCAGTTTCTACGGTTATGACATTCCGACAAATTCGCGTTATATTTAATATCAGTAATTCATTGTTATGAATGCAGTGATGAGATGAGATAGGAGATTTTCTATAAGAAAAAAATGAGAAAACTTGTTACCTGAATCATAACATCTGATGAACTCTGCTGAACAGAGAAATATGACTTCTTTCGTGATATTTTGAAGAGTGGTTCCATAAAGTTTTAAACAATAAGATCGTCGTAAAAATATTAAATTCAAAATGACTTTTTGTACTTAATTTGTTAACGTTTTTGTTAATATTGCTACTTGTGGAGTCACCGATGCATTTTTTTGAATTTACACAAAATCGAAGTACTTTCTTGATTTAATGTCCAATTTTAAGAAGGTAATTTGTTTTCAAATGGAGGGAAATTAATTGATTTAATCAAGTCATTGCATTGCTATATCCTAAGTTTACCTTTTTATTAACTTCGTTTATTGAAACAGAAAAATCACATTTCCGGATTAAATTAAACGATTTAAGACATTTTAAAACTCATAATTCATGTCCATTTTCGAATCCAAAATCAAAATAAATTCTTTCAATAGAAAATGGTTGACATTTATAAATATATTTATCGGTTTATATGTAGTTTCGAAAATGTATCTTAAATAGGATGGTTACTGTGTATTTTGCGTTTTAATGTTACTCATATTTATAGAAATCTAAAATTGTGTTCGATCAATTGTCAAAGGCAACGTTGTGAAGAAATGAATTTAATGGAAAACAAACCAAAATCGTATTTTTCAAAATCTGTAGTTAAACAGCAGTGACAAATACAAATGTATCTGAGATGAACTTGATAACCATGCCCTGAAGAAATAATTTCATAATTGACAAAAAATTAAAAACAATATTCTGCTGAAATCTGTTTTTGAAGAAAATCACGACGTGTCGAGTGTAATATGATAAGAGTAAACAAATTTCGAAAAGTTATTATTTTCACAATGCAGATATTGCTATCAACAAAATCTTAGCTTGCTTTGCTTATGTGTTTCACTCTTAGTGTGAATTTTATGAAATTAGTTAATTAATTATAAAGACAATTCAGATGGGAAGCGCTTGTCATCGTCGTTTTCTATTTTATGTTGTTGAATTAAAGTTTAACTGCCAATATAAATGAAATCGAAAAAAATATTTTCTTCAAGGACTGTAATTGCTACTGTTAATGAAACTGTTAACTATATTGTAGATGACCATCCCTCAATATTTACCCTCCTTGAGACGGAACAGTCACATAATATTAGTGTCAGCCTTATACAACTCAACACCACATACCGCGCTCTAATCGGGTGTAAACTTGTATACATTCATATGGACCTCTAGATATACAGGTTTAAACTGAGATAGAGTAAACAAGTCCATGAGATTACCACACTATTTATTCAAGACTTTAACCCAGATCGACACAAAACATTAATCTCTGATAGAGCAGAAAACAAATTGTTACAATAAATTGGGCGACCTTCAATTCGACGCGTGTTCTAACTCTACAAAGGTCACCTACTTCTGTTGTTGTAATCGAAAACACATTTGACGAATGAACAATTTGGTATTCAGTGCTTCATTACTTTAGTATTCGTATTTGTGTTTTCTTAAAGTGTTGTTGTATTATTTAAGAGACGTTTTGGGACGAGACTGGAATTAAAACCATATGTGTATCAAATATAATTCAATTAATCCAGGTACTTGGAAAGAGTTCTCATTTGATAAAGGACTATATCTTTGCAGACTCCTGGGTTTTCAAGGCAAATAAGAATATATTTCTGAGATTTTAAAAAGTGTGTTTAAAATGTTGTAATGGAGAAAAGACATATCCGATAAATGATACATCAAAGAAATAACATGTATATGTTCCTTTAAAGTATTCGATGGAAAACTTAATGACACTAAAAATAGATTAAAAAACAACAACATCAGAGCAACGTGAAAAATTAACAAGGGAGATTAACAAGATAAAAATTCGTCAATTCTGACAGAACGTAATGATTAAATATACTTCGGGTTATGAGATTAACTTAGATTACTCTAAATGTATTCCACACCAAACAAATTCCTGATAAAAAAAATTATCATTGAAAGTCGTTGTCGCTTTTGATAAAAAGACATTATTTGTTGTTGATATTCAAAGGGGCAGTAGCACGTTTTTCAAAAAATTTAAATTTTCAAATTTTCACGGATAGGTGTACGTTAATGCTAATTGTATTATTTTGATAGTGTCAAAAACTCATTACACTAACCAATCATCCGTAGTCAGAGAAACAAAATTATGAGGTTTCACATAAAGTGTTCGGCTGCCATTTTTGTGTGAACACCTTTAATTCATTTTGTGTCAGGAAAAGGAATCGCATGTCTGAACTTTACGTTACATATTTGTTTTATTACTGCTTCATTTTGTTTTAATTGATTGTCTTTCAATTTGAACCATTTATTTTCATTTTCCTGACATCACCTTATATTCCCTCGGAAACTTGCTACTGTCCCTTTAGAAAAACAAAGGAAATCACAATACATGTATTTGAAAGTTGATTTTCCAGTGATACGTTGGGTATAGGCACGCACCTGCTCCTATTTCTCAATACCAGCATTGAATACTTGTTTTCTTCATTTATAAGGTAGGTCTTGAACTAAAGTAGACATCAATGTCAGGGAAGCAGAAGCAAGGTTAATCATGTTATCAACATCACTAAGCACTGAAGAGCAACCCCTCCATTAAACACTCTTCTACAATACCTGTCCTCAACACCTGGATACAGGCCTCAACTTCTAAACCAATGAAATTATTCCACGACGCTTGCATTAATTTAGTATGCAAAATCGTTTATTGACTTTAATGACATCTACAAAAACACAGAGCACTTAAGTCTACTTCAAATTGCCCGGGTTCATTCTGGTGTCAGAGGTCGGGCCCATATCTAACGCTTCGTCTATCATTGTCAACTTAACCGCCATTAACATTAGTCTCTGCTCAGATGGGTCCGTCCACACAAAAAGAGCTCAAGCATAATGCTTCATATCAGAAGCGCTCTCATTTGCTGTATTGTGCATTCCGAAGAAGCTTTAATAAGGATCATTTTTCTCATTTTTCTAATAACAGCTTGGAACATAAACCTAAACTTTATGTGAATAATTACGATATAAGTCAAACATCCAAACTAACATATAGTAATGGAACCGCACCTCTAAAGGTGCGTGCTGTTTGAAGATCCACTTAAAGGCTGAAAGATTGTATAATATTTGGATATTGGAAGACAAGACGAACAACAAGAGGCATAGGGGAGGTTTTGAGACGTTCATTTCTTAACCCGTTTAACTGACGTAAAGGACACTATCTATGTTTAGACCCTTTTAGACGGGTTTTTAAGAACCAAACAGGCTCTTTGGCGCAGGGTAGGTTATTGTGGATTAATTGCCGTATTTACGTGTGTTATGTAGTCAGAGAAAGAAATGCGATGGCAAGTGTTGGTCTTGTCGAGCATTACTGCACCATAGTTTGATTTATCTCGGCGGTATTCCAGTGTTTGTAACCTGAATGTATATTAGAAACAAAAACAACAAGTGCAAGAATTTGTACTATTGAGGGATGGTTTGATCCCAACTAGAACAATGTTGCAATAAGATTAGACTAAAATTTAGTCTATGAAAGATTTTAAATAATTACTGTACCTTCATTTATTTTATTTTATTTCTTGAGGCTTTTAATTTCATGTGTATTCAGTCAATCTAGACTTGCAGAATTTAGAACAAGACTGTATAAAGGCTCCTATATAATACACAGTCATGAAGCAGGACTACAATAACATCAGGTAAATAAAATTGATTGGTAACGATAAATAAGATGGGGTACATAACATCAGGAAAATCATATGGATTGGTACCGACATCACTATACGATATGTGTACCTGTACATAGAGTAAAATAAGATGGGCTACATAAGGAAAGCATATTGTAAATGAGTTAAGTACCATGCCTGCACAGACACACGGATGAAGGAAAGGCGAAGCTAAGCAGGGTATTGTGTCGGGGCAGCGAGGCTGAGCTGAGGACGAGGGTTCATGAGGTGAAATGTAGCTTGACCATCCAGGCTGAGTCTATAGAAAGGTCTGCTAATTGACCTTCTATCAATACTACATGAACACCTTTCTAGATGTATGCATCATTTTCATTCGGAGGGCGTTAATGAAACCCGTGGTCAGTGATAAAGGTTTTGTAACTTCATTTGTCTTTGGTTTCTCGCAGTAATGATATATTGCAACTATAAAGATTTAAGTGATGTACCTACTGTTTAAAAAGAACTGATGTCCTTACTGACTGAAGACAAAAGTTCTACAAACATCGAGACATATCTGTAGAGCGGATGTCATCATGTGTATAACTTTGAAAAATAAAAAAAGATAAATTTAGTAAATTATATAAATATGTGAATTTTGTGTAAATATGAATAAAGAAAGATTTGTTTTGAAACTATTCATTTATATGAATATAAATACATCAATATTAGATTCTTTACTGCATATGACCCACTTGCGATTTCCTTCCTGTTAGTGTATGTCTCATGTTTTGGGAATGATGTAAAATGTCTGATGAGTAACGGTACTGGTACTTTAAAAACAGTCTTAATCATGTAGAATTATGCATTTTTAAACTTAAATCAATGGACACTTGTTTCACACACCCACACGTTTAAATGATCACGTACATCTTAACCTCTCCTTCATTTTGGCTATAACTTCTTAGTGAACTGGATACTCTGTTACCCAACATTGAACACTTGTCACTAACCGAACACGACCCGAGCAGACCCATGTATAGAGTTTAAGCCATACAAGTACAAAACACAACACAGGAGACATTGAAACCCCGTACTAAGATGAATTGAACGAAGAGACACAATACAGACGACGTGTGAAGTTGAAATCCGATGATACTGTTCTCTCAGTTTTATTGCGCACCCACACGAGTTGGTATCGGGTGGATTTCTATATGGTTAATCTTGCATTGGTCACGTGACTAGTATCAGACTTGAAAGATAAATCGCCAGTTATGCAAGTTTGGCGAAGCGGATATGAATGATTAACACCGACTGTCCGTATAATCGATGACCTCCCGCCCAAGGTTGCACGCCTGTAACTTACACTGAATCAATGCAATACGACTTCATATCGCACAGGTGCCGGTGTCTATACAGAGATGGGCATGTTCAACACCCCACTGTCGACGTAATCAATTCTCTCACACCTTGAGTTGAAAACAGCACTCGTTATTACCTGTAATAATGAATTGAAGCAAGATACAACACAAATATTGGCATAATCCATATCAACTTATTATTTGCAGAGAAAACCATGCAAGTCATTCCACACCTGAAAATACACCTGTTTAATCAGACACCTGTCTTTCCTCATTACTGATTATCTAACACCTAGGGTGGCATATCTCACCTTTCTTACCTGAAATAGTTACAGGTACCTTTGATCACGGAACATCACCGATATTCAGGGAAATTACTGAAACTCTTTTATATATTGTATACCACTAATAAAAGTTTTAGCATAATTTTTCATATTGGTGCAAAAGGGCTATATAACTATAGACTTGTGTGTATTGATAAACCGGCCTATCGTCGTTAAAATTACGTACTAAAAACACACCGTAAAAGATGCACACGTCTCACATGTGGTTAGAAAATGCTTAATGATTATACTATGAACATAATAATGAAATTCTGCAGGCATTTGCTGATCAAAACTTTTGATCAATATTTTATTTGCTTAAAGTTTTTAACCACCTACAGCATAGTGACACATGCCAATACATAGACATAATATTCGTTATAGTGATATTTCACATTAAGGGATAGATCTTTATTTGCATCCTTCATCTTTGTAGATTTCACAATGTAAATGCACATAGGCGTTCTCATTGTCATTTGCATAACTCATACCATTCTCTTCCCACAGAGGCAGATCAAGTCATGAAATGGTGATACAGCCTCTGTTCTATTACGCCGAAATCCTTGTGTTAAGGCAGTTTCCCCTGGCGGAGAAAAATGCACCACAATGCATTTGAATTTCTTTATCAAATGACAACGCTTCTCGCATGGAAAGGGTGGTTCATATCAAAATGCTTTTGCCATGATTTTGTAGCCAAATTGATGGTTTTAGAACAGCGTCGCTGATTGCACAGCTAACTTTGATTGCCCCCAATCAGGCATCTCCCATTCTATACCACAGTGTCGGCGTAATAGAACAGAGGCTGTATCAACATTTCATGACTTGATCTGCCTCTGTGGGGAGAGAATGGACTCATACCTCAAGTGAGGAGTGCACCATTCACACGTAATGGTAGATGTCTTCTTAAAGGGGCAGTAGCACGTTTTTTTTTGGGGAATATGAGGTGATGTCAGGAAAATGAAAACTAATGGTTCCCACTGAAAGACAATGCACATAAACTAAATGGAACAGTAATAATTCAAATATATAATGTAAACTTTAGCCATGTGATTCCCTTTTCTTACACAAAATGAATTAATGGTGTTAAAAAAAATGGCCGCCAATGGAGTTTAGGTTAATCTTCATACTATGTTCTCTGACTATGGAAAATTGGCTTGTGTAATGAGATTTTTGACACTGTCAAAATGATACATTTAGCATTAAAATACAGCTATCAGTGAAATTTGTAAAATATAAAATTATCACTGCCCCTTTAAAGTATAGACTCTTTAGATAGTAATTTAGGTTTATCAGTTTAATAATAATTTGACTTACACCTTCTGTTTCATTTACATCTATCGTCACATGTATGTATTTAATAACACAACTTCATAGATAAGTATACGAAAGACACACTTTTAGTCAATTGAAAAACCATTGTGGTGTTATTTCTTCAGCTTTGTAATATTTCAATTACAACCAACCAAAGAATATGTTGTCATGAGCTTCGTATCTCATTTAATCCCAACCTTTGAAGATGCAATACGTATGAAGGATTCAAGCAATGCTCTTATTAAAGGCCGTATTTATGTTGTCTGTTTCATGTTCCACAACTCCTGTAGCCTATTGTATTAGAATGAGTGGTATATCATGTTTATGGCTGCAATATGTGAAGCTGTGTCTAAGCGATACTAACATCTTATAATGTTGGCACCATGAATGAAGTCATTACAGAGTGTTTTGGTTCTTCATAGGTTAAACCTTATAGCGTCTGACTATTGACTGTTGATACCAACGCTCACTAGTGTAGCTTTTAGTCTCTGAAAGGAAATTATTTTTGAAGGAGTCTTAGTAGACGACATTAAAAGCCTGTTGAAGCAGAGTATGGAACATGTCTGTCCGTTGTTTCACATTCCTCATTGCTCACGTTAATTGTTTGAATTGATTCCATTGTTTTCGTAGTTTTTGTTTTCCGATCTATATGAAACAAGTTGGATGATCTTTCATAAAATGCATGAGATACTTTTGAAAAGGAAATTTATTTTAATCATCAAATGCCTGGTAATTAAGAGCATAATTCCGAAACGAAATCGCTTTTGTTGGAAATATATTTATACGGTGCACGTTTTAGATAAACTCGTACTGTCAAAAATATCATTGTTTTTCGAAAATCGTAGCTTTCAGGTGTTTATTCTTTCTTCGTTTGGTGATTCAAGACTATGCATATAAGAAGTTAGTTCATGAGCTACATAACAATCATATGTACGGAACATTTGCATTCACACATAGAGTAAATTTCAGCCGGTCCTTCAAGTTTGTTTTATTTCACTGAGAAGAAGCTCGTTGGGGTAACGCAGCTGTGAAAGCTATAATCATACTAACAATCCTGCTACCAGTGAGGTAACAAACACCTTTATATAAACTCGGATGACCTATGTCCATCCGATGGTCAAGTTACCTTGGTTCCACGGCCGGCTCAAATGACGGTCAAAGATGGATCCACGGAGAGATCTGATTGGTTGGTTAAATCCCAGAAGGTGTCTGATTGGTTGAAGGCCTTGTTCCTCACACACTTATTAAACATCTATATCGTCTGTACACCGGTCGGTTATGTTACACACACAATGATTTATCTGGACCCATTATATTCTGTGCGCAGACAGACAGAAGACTATACAATATGTTGGTAGAGATAAATGTTGGTCGATATTAATAATATATGTTGTATTGGAACAATAATCGGGGCTCCACGCCATTTCCGGCGTGTGACGTGAATGTATGGTTCAGGAAGATTCTTTGATGAGCAGACAGACCGAATGGATCAACGTCATCTGAAGTTGATATTAAAGAGGACAGAAGACCTTAAAATCAAAATGTTGTGTGCATGACCGCGTTGATAAACGATTAAAATATTTATTCTGGGATCCCGCTTACGAGTTATCTTTGACCAAGATATCAAAAGAAGAGGACACAAAAATTTAAAATAATCAATTTTTAACAATACTATGACATTTTTCATGAAAAGTCATTTTGTATTCATCAAAAGGTTGAATATTTTTACCTAATGATTTGTTCATGTTTGAATGTGAGCAAGGAAGAAGACATCATGTGATGCAGAACATTATTCGATGACGTAGAAGCATTTCAGTGTTCGACAAATGAATTGTTCGATGACATCTTATACTTTTTCGATGACTTCAAAGAATTGTTGTTATCAGTCATAAGAGATTTGTTGAATATCAAAAGGTGCCTCTATACCAATACTTAAATTTACCTGTATTTGAAGTGACGCCCTCCTGATTTTTTTAAAAGGGTAAATGACAGATTTAGCCGCATACTTCCCAGGAGTTAAGAATGATAAAACGACATTGCACTCAAACCTAGGTATCAAATGTGTAGCATTTAGAAGACCCTGCAATGTGTGTAAGTGTGCGTATACGAATATCCACTATCATCACTGCTTGACAATGTCGAGTATGTATGAATCGCGTGCTAGGAAAACTTACCTTGTAAGTATGGTTGGCGCTTCTGTAAGTGATCATAGTCATTGGTGTAATTAGAACTCGGTACAATCTGAGTTCAAACCAGTTAACTGCCTCTTTAACACTGCCAAACTGTTAATCACTGTTCCCCGGTTTCTCAACTTTGAAGTTTAAATGTCACGTGTGTACCGAGGGTCTTCATATGCAAAAGTCCGTCTTATAACATCGCTGTTTCTCAAAATATAGCAGTCGTTTGAGAAAATACGATTCCTCTTGTAGTCCTTAACACCGAAAAAATGTTTACAAAAGAAACTATTTGAAATTGTAGATTTACAATAAGGCGAGCCTTACTTTGTAACAGTTGAGAGAGAAAAAAATATCTGCATTTGGTGAAGACATCATAGGTCATGGCGTTTGAATTACGTAACACCTTGGCGAAGGTGTCAGGTGTACGTCATGTATACTAACAATTTGATTTAGTTGCTTTCACTCAAATTAAGCTAAAATGGCAATAGCAAAATGTATCTCTTGTACAGGATCTTTTGAGCACGTTCTCAAAACTGCCCTATTATTAAATGTAGGCCTCAATATTTCTTTTGATCTGATGATGATTTTGTTCTTGCATGACAAGTGAGGTAATGCAGCTGGTGTGATCAGCGGTGGTATGTGTATGATGTGTGCCGGTCAACAGTGACCATATCTTCTTGACACCAAGAGACGGGAGGTTGTTGTAATCTCTGTGCATTATACAGAAAGGTGTTGGTTCCTGACACGCTAAGACATCTAGATCAGATCTCTATAGTCGAGACGTCTATCCACTAACTGGCGTGGAGAGGTTGTAAGATTAGCCCTGACTGTCAGTGGATGAATATATGACACTGATTGACTGTGTTTTGTATTCTTAAACTGGAAGTTGCAGGGTAAACAAGCGATAATGTTTACAAAGAACGCATATGCCACATTCACCTGCAGTTACCTGTAATTAAGAAATGACCCGGGTCACGGTGACCTAACATTACGACCAAATTGGAGTGTTATGTACTCCATGGTAACACTGATTATTGTAGTGAGTCTTCTGAAGCAGTGGGCTATTGCTTGACTCCGAGATCTGTGAGTTGCTGGGGATGGCTCGAGTACAAGATAGCGTCAGACTGTCCTGAAAGGTTGCTTGGTAGGGTGCATTAGATTAGTAAGGAACATCGGCATTTGGGAAAAGAGGCTTTGACAATTTGATGTTCTCTCATTATTGTTAAGATAATGATAAGAAGAATTTATGAAATACAAGTTTCCAGTTTGAATCTTCGGACATGCCAACTGATGAGGCACTGTTAGTGTGATGTATCGTATTTATTATTATCTTAACCAGAAATTCAAAATTGTGTTCAAAGTTTGCTCATTGCACATTTTTACAATTTATGGGCAGTCATGACCCTAATACACCTTGTAGGCATGACGTTGATGGTATACTCAATCGTTTTGCTAAAGTTTATCTTCTGAAGTATTCGCGATTTTATAGTGAATATATACAAAGCTTCAGGCAACGACCCCCAAGCATGTGATTCTGCAAGATCTCTGTTTTTCTGTCTTTTGCTATGTTAAGAATCCGCTCTCTCTTCGTTTATACCTATCCCTCTCTAAATATCTCTGTACCCATCTGTTTCATTCACTTTCTCTCTATCTATATAAATCTCATTGTCTTGCTTCTGAAGTATCTGAATGTCATCATGTTTTAATCTGTTTATACATCAATAAATCATGTTTCATTTATAACAGTCTACAGTCTACACAATTCTGTGAGTTCCAAAGACATCAGGTCGTGTGACCCAGCAAAAGCATCCTGCATCATCAGCCCAGTCTCTCTTCTCTCCTTCTCTCCACTTGCACCGGGTAACCCGGGTATCGATCAGCCCTGTGTACACTAGCTGCCTCTACTCAGCAAATACTGGCTGAATGGGTCTTCTACCTACTTGCAGACTTCCACTGTCATATAGATTTCATACAGATGAATATTAAATTGCACTGCCAGTACATTCTCGTGTTTGTTGACATATGCAAATAAGTATGCATAACGTGTTAGAATTAGTTGTTCGCGATGTCGATTTTCATCTGTATTGGTATAGGACTTTGTTAGATGTAGTCTTTATAAATATATGGACATACGTCATGCATCGATATGAAAGGCATGACATGTTAAATTTGTGTTACAAGATAAGGATTTTTAGTGAAAACTAGCTATTTAAAATTTGTACCAAGACCCAATTTTCTTAAAACATGTTTATACAGAGATGTATCTTAGAATACGTGTAGAATAAAATAGATGCTTTTGATATATACACTAAAGTGATTTACCTCTTTAAAAGTCTATACAATCTATTGCGTATATTGTGCAATACCGTTCTTGTAACAAAATGCAAGAAAATTACATAACACGTATTTTGTCAGAAGTGCACAAAATGTGATCTTAGAATTATTTATGATTGAACTTTATAACAAATTATGATAATGTACATGTACCCAAGACACTGTATGCATAAACATGTTAAAGCAATGTTGTCTTCATACCGGTACCTTTGTTAAAACACTGATGTATTTGGGCGTTTTTCGATGATAATTGTTAGGTACCCCCGGTTTGTAGAAAATAACTCCTACATTATTTAGAGATTAATGCCATTTAGATAGTGAATAAAGGTAACAATGTTATAAGAATATAACCTCATTTTTAAAATGTTGAATGAAAATGAGTTGGTTATAGTTATTGGTATGGTCATTAGGCGGTATTGCCTGACTATGAGGGCGTAGGTTCGAAACCAAAATGAAAACGGCCCGAAACAGTACACAAATTGCACCCTTTATCACGTTTTAGTTGTAATGGTTTTCAAACGTAATTCAACACTTGGCCAAACAAGACGAAGCACCCTCTTCAGGACGAGAGGGTTTTATGTAAAGTAAATAAAACATTTCCATACATATTCATTGCCAATATCTACGATTTCAATGTCAATATGGATTGGGTAGACTGTCGTATTGTCCCCCCTTGCCATATTTCGTTTACAAAATAACTGTTTAAGTATACAGAGTTAAATTGTAAATTTAACAATACGGAGTCAAAATACTGAATAGAATGTAAAATCGAATGTATGAAGAGGTATAACCATTTGAGTTTTAATCAATATGTTGATGACCTAGCTAGACCTAGGTAGATACGACTATATATATATATATTGTTGATCTTTAGAAAAAAGAAGTTACCAATTCCCCCGATATGTTTCAAGACTGTGCAACACTGGTATTGCTACCATGCATAACATAATGCATTTTTCTAATTATTTGCAACGATATTGGAGATAATGAAGTCAATTTGCACCAGAGGCAAAATATTTTCGTATCAATACTTATCTCCTGGTTACCCACTGATTATTAGCAAGGTGTTTTACGTATGTCCAGTATATTAACTTTAAGATGATTACCGAAGAGGTTAACATCAGCAATAACCACGTTTCGTCCATACACAAGGAGTCAGTCTATGTTAAATTTATTTTCAGTCTTTTCAGTTTTTTTATCAAAACATATAAACATGAGCCTTGCATAATAGGTTCTTTCACTTCAGAGCTGAACTTCCTTTCAAGGGGTTAATTCATTGTCAACATATAGCTAAGCGTCAGACTAATGTTGTGTGAACTCCTTGCCGAAGCGCCCTAGCCTGCAGTCAGTCATATGAATAATTCAGATCTCATTAAACAGCTTCATCACCATGTAGGACAGTCCACCGACCTGCAGTCAAAACCTCGCTTACAATGCTGCCTGTTGAATCTATTCATTGACATCTTGAATGTAGGCGACTGTCCACACATGACAACGACGTCTTTAAACTCAGTGATGAAATGAAAGTGCTTTCAAAACACTTCCTTCCTTTAAAGTTAGCACTCTGCACCCGTTCATTTTCTCTATCCTCACTTTTCAATCATGGCCCCCACCCATTTCTTTATCAACCCTCTTCACTTCAACTGGTTCCCACCTGCCGTCATTCCGAGCCAAACCTTAAGCCTCTTTAGGAAAACTTGAAAGCTACATATTGAAAGATGCTTGCATGTCAGTGCCGCCCACCACAGTTTGAAAGTTGTCTTGGTATTGTACATGGTTCTAAGCTTGGTCCTCTCTTCTTTCTCTGTACGCATGTGTTTGCGACCTTTTGTGTTCTTCATAGAGACGAACAGGTGGTTTGTGGACCCTAATCATGCACATCATTTCACAGGTGAAATAATCAATATCTTCTTCACAATATATATGGAACCGGATATTACAATGACGCATTGCCGTTCCTCAGCACTTGCATTTCATGTAAAATGTTTGGCTAGTTAGTAGCATCCATCAAACGAACTCTTCCTCACTGAATAAGTTTGTAATATAAGGAATTTAAAACAATCTTTTTTTAGTAATGTGATAAAGGTGAATTAGGGATAAATATTTAGCTCATACTAGTATATAGAGAATAACAATATCTACACATTCTTCTCAACTGGCGGGCATTTGAGAATTTCATGATCG
Organism: Steromphala cineraria; assembly: GCA_916613615.1. Classification (NCBI taxonomy): domain Eukaryota; kingdom Metazoa; phylum Mollusca; class Gastropoda; order Trochida; family Trochidae; genus Steromphala; species Steromphala cineraria. The sequence continues at coordinate 7,774,073 of OU744726.1, forward strand.
TTCACGTATTGGAGAGCCGTTGCAATAATTCAGTTGCTTTGTAAATATATAATAGCGATTTTTATAGACCAAGAGCCAACGAAAACAACTGAAGTGAAAGCTAAATCGACATGTATAAGTAAATGTCAAGGACAAATTAGCTCTTTTCCAAGAAATGTGTACTAGTAGTAGATTCCATACAAGGATGGATAGGGATCTCTATATACTCTATACTTCTCATCAATCCAGCTGAACTGCGGTGTCAGACTCATAACATTTTAGTGATCGAGAATTCACAATTTTTGCACCTTCCACTCTTAATCATACAATTACAACTCCCTTTATCTAAATTTTTAGTGACAATTAAACGAGCTATTCAAAGTTTTCTTTGTTTTATGTCTGTTCAGATAATGACCATGTTCATTTTCTAGTATAAATCATTCAAATCATGCACAGCCTATTATATGTCCTTTCTGATTTTACCTCCAAAAGTAATCATGCATAGCCTATTATATGTCCTTTCTGCTTTTACCCCAAAGAGTATTTACAATAGATGAGATACACTGACACTTAAGCATGTTTCACCTCCAAATTCTAAATAAAAATACAAAGCCTGCACTCTAATTTACCAGTCCAGTGACCTAGTATCGAACTGCCGGTAATCTGGATTTAAATCAGGCAACTAAACACTGAGCCCACAAGCCTGGTAAGAGAGCTACTGCAGCGAATAACTGAAACTCTTTACATTAAGCTCACCAGGGTCAGGGGTGCACTCGCGACATGAAGAAACCAATATCTCGCTTCCATTGTATTGAAAGCAATGTGTATTTATTTATTTGATATAGATAAGGTGTAATTGGATTCCCGTCATTCTGCGCATGACTTGTTACAAGGAGTAGACAAGGAGACCTATTGCCACCCCTATTGTTTCCCCTCAATCGGCGTTAGAATTTATCTACCTGCGGGTCTATTAAGTTGTAGCGATCCACAGAGCTTGTTAATATTATCTGAAGAATCGTGCCACAAGGACGGGTGCTCGGGTACATGGGGTAGTCTCTTGGATCTGTGCTAGTCTCATAGATAGAACTCTCAATTGGACGGGTCATGCGGAAACACTCACAAATACCCTTAATAATGTCCTCACCTTTAATCAAGCAACTACATTATGCCAGTCAGCTTACCTGGCTTCAAAGGTACCCCAGACAATCCACTTATTTCACCTGGTAAATCTGTAGATAACAAGGAATTGGATTGAGGTCATGTTTGATGCATGGTGTTTAGAGAAAAGCTTACATGTTATTCCTTTATGCATAACACAAATAATGTACTTTATGATACACCATCGTGTATATATACATATTATACAGAGAGTGTCTTATCAAAATAAAGAATTGAACTTGGGATGTTTATGTCTAAAATGAGAAACAGACAATGAGGGGATTTTATTGTGTTTTTTTTTTACAAAATCAGAGAACTTTTTTACCAAAAATAGGGACATCTATTTAATTTTAATGTTATGTCATTTCCTTTAGTGTGTTGTATTTCCTGATAATATAAATGATATAATCAATATCCGTTGAAAACAAATCGACATTTAAATGTTTGTAATATTTAAATTTATTATTTGACCTAATGAAAAAGTGAAATATAACACATCCCCGTTGGTCTATAAAACCCTTTCAATGTTTAAAAATAGCATTATGCATGACAATAATATAGACAGTTACCGCGTTAGACACACGTGACCAGATAGCCGATTTAGAAGATAATTTATTTACGAGTTACGTTATCAGTTTAATTTCGGGCCGGATAAGCTGCATTGTCAAACCTAGTTACCAAATAAACCCAACTGTTATTCACAGAAGATAATAAAATGTGCACTTTTTTCTGCATGCAGGTTGTGACGCTGCGGTAATCAATTGAACAATATGTATTAATCACGACGGTAAGACTGCAAACTGCAAGATAAGATTACAGTGTTGGACAATGTTGCTACCAATGCAACAAGGAGAGTCCAGATAGAGCCACTGGCAGCTGGGGAGTGATATTTGAAAAACTGGTCCTAGCTTTGATTAATATGAGGGCGGGGATTAACGATATTAAACAACCTCTATTGAAAGATAAGCGGTCTCTGAAAGAAACAACGTTATTCAACCCTTAGGCCTGGTTATTAAGACTTAGCACCTATTGAAAAAATAACGTTCACTTATTGCATTTGAAACATTTGCAATTTACTAAGGAATTCAATCTTACTTTATCATTCCTCAATCTGTCAAGATTACAGGCAGATATAACATAATCCGACATTTCTAAAATGATCCTATAACATTTTTTTACTAATATTCTATTTTTGAATTGGGAAAGAATATGAAGGTGATATCTTTATTTCTAAGATAACATACTGTAACTAGGTTAAGAAAACGAATAATAGTAATCAGGCATCTGGACATCTAGATGTAGCAATACATGTGTCCAAGAGAACATGGTTAAATTTTACAGCAAGCACGTGTTCGTGCTAAATTACCCTATATACAGATGTGTTCAATCTCTTGCATTAGGTAGGTCCAGCAGTCTGTTAAACTCGGCAATGTTCCGAGAAATAAAATATTCAAATATTAACACTACGGAGTTATGAAACCATCAACACTAGTGGAGAGGAAACCTACCGAGATATAAAGTTCGGTTCTCGGTAGAGATAATATTTTAAAACCTTTATTCTTCAGAACTAGCCCGATTATAATCAATGGTAGGTCTAATAGTCTTAAATGTTAAAAAACTAAGAAACCCAAACTTGAATATTTGATTAAACTTGTGTTGTATAAAAAAAGAGGTTAAACCTCGGTATGATATATTGACCAAACAGTTCGACGTTAAGCTATCACTGGCGACAATATCCGTGCTTAGTGCATTTAATTGTGTGGAAAAGATGGGCTAATTGTGTTCTTTATTACTGTATAGAGTTACTAGACATAGATATCTAGCCATGGGTCAACAAACCACCTATCAATTATCATCGGTACAGTTACAACGGGAACGTTATAATGGAAATACAACTCCCGTGACGCCAGAAGCGCCGCGATGATAATGACGTCGGGTGCTTTGATTACCTGAGCACTGGCCACGGTACAAGTCGCTCTAGATGTAGTGTTCATTCAATAGGGACCGTGTTCTTTCTTAGACGCTTAGAACTTTCAACAATACCGAGTCCACGCGCGAGATGCTATCAGTCCAACGTTGGTAAACTATGTACGTTTCATAGGAGAGAAACCTTACTGAATGTAGTGTAGATTGTTGCGTAGAAGAAAAACGTTAATGAATGTTGTTCACATTGTGTGAGAGAGATGATATGTAACCGGATTTAGCTTAGCCTGTTGAGAAGAGGTAAAACGTGGCCGAATTTAGTTCCGAATTTCAGTAGAGGAGGACCTCTGTTTAATTCACTCAGATATTGTTTTCTGAGGAGTATCTTCAGGCTGTGAGGAGTGGAGCAACGTATTGAACATAGTTCGAAATGTACACAAGAGGAATTCTGTGTCTGAACACAGTGCAGTTTATGTTTAAAGAAGTAATGTGTGACTGAAACTAATTCCGATCTTTAAGGAGAGGAGAACGTAAGAGCAATTCAGAAGGAGAGTGTGTGGAGGAATAGTTTGGATTAGGGTTACATAAAGGTATACAGACTGACGTAAGGGAGAAAGCACAGGATAATACTCGGAATCTGTGAGATATGACCCGACGTATCACAGGTAGGTAATCTGTTAATCCACCTCTAAGCTAATCCATTTACCTGGCGTGGAGCGTCGGCTTGGCAGGATGCCGATAATTCAGTAACAGTGAGTAAGGCAGTCAGTTGTGTACTGTGCAGTAGACTTGAAACAGGGACATTACCTAGACCATCTCTCAGATTCTCCAGTTGCCATTGTGAGTGTTTACATCATGTTGCTCAAAGGTTTTAAATAGTTTGTTGTTTTATTTTCATCATTTCATATATATCTTGCTTTGATATGTGAACTAGGTTGATGGAAATTTTTTGTCCTAAATTCCTTTTCAACTATTTTGTGTCGCCGAGGTTAAAGTCAATATCCACATCCAAATGTCCATAGGTATCTTAAAGCACACGTTTTGGTGTTTTGGTAAAGTCTCTATTCTCTTTACATATTTGAGCATATTCCTTCTCCAGCAACACTCCAATAGGCAATGTAATGATTTGATTGTTAATGAGGTAGTGGAGCTGATCATGACGCCCTTGTTGTTTTATAACATTTCATCCGGGGAAGTCACTTATTGACAGATAATGGACAATTTCATTAGATGATCAATTTATATATATCAATGATATGTTATGATATTATATGATATACTTTGATATCTTACAGAGCTGTTTAATTACTGAAAACTATGTACTTACATTTTCAGAAGACGAACCATGTGTAATCACATATATTCATAATGGATTCAAGTTTACTGGAATGACTATTGAAGTATCGTTCGTATTCTGCACTATGTATCGTATTTTTGCACTGTACAGTTTTAAAGGCATTTATTTAAAAAGTTTGCGCAATCACTTGTACTTTGTTAATCATAAACTGCGATGTAGGGTCTTCTATACCTGCTGTATTACTTACTTGCGACTACAAATTTAGGTGAGTTCTGGACTAGTATTCAGTCTCTGGATATATAATTCTCAAGAACGATCATATCATAAAAATTAATATATATCAAAATAGGGAATGAACTTTGGCTCTTTCACATCACACCATAACTACATTTGCTTTTTCAAGGGATGTGTAAATGTCAAATATGATACAAACAGTGTGAGTGTTAGACAAGAAGGTTCCTGCTGAGATAGATAGTGTTACTTCTGGTTTTCCACAGACGTGTTGGTAGCTTTACGGGTAATCTTAGACTCTCTAGGGTGGATCTTGTCGATTATCTGACACAGTTACTAACTTTAAGTAAATAGTTAGGTGTACACGTTGTACAGTTGTGACAGTTTATGGAACACTAGAACTAGTATACATGATAAAAATGAGACTGAATTCTACCCAACAAAACTGGGGGAACTTGTTGTATATAAAGATGATACTGAATGCTCCACAATAGAACTAGGGCAACTTGTATATATGATAAAGATGATATTGAATTATTCATCATATAACTAGATGATACATCATTCTGCACAATGGAACTCGGGTAACTTCTTGTATACATAAAACATTCTACCCAATAGAACTGGGGTCATTTTTTGTGTTTATGCTGAAGATCATACAGTTTTTGGGTTTGTGTAAATGTCCAATGTATTCCTTAAACACACAAAAATCCCGTTGATATTTATTTTCAGCTCAGACGACTTCCCACTTTATGAACAATTCCTTGTTTAAGGTATTTCACTTTTTGCTGTATGTCATTAATCAAAAAGACAAATAAGATCAGTTTTCAGGATGAAGCTTCATTACCATATGACATACCGAATTACCTTAAATAGAGGATCATGTTGATAATTCGATATGGGTGTGAAATCGATTGAACTAGATATATAGACAGAAGCTATCTATCAGTGTACAACATGTAGGTAGACACATGTTAGTATCAACACAACTAACCGGCCCCTGTTGTACTATTGTTTAAATGTTATTGATGGATGTTGTATGTTGTATGGAGAACCGACCAGGTTTGGAGTGGCTATCTATTGTCCGAGGTTTCAAACTTGGCAATATATTGTACAACACGGGTCAGAGGGGACTAGATGATAAGGGGCAGGAGAAACAACTGTCGACGGTGACAGGGCTAGAGCGGGTATTGTACACACGGAGATTTACAAGCCACCATATCAGTGGCTATGTTTGCTGGCATAACGTCTGATGAAAGTGCTTATCACTCCTTGTATAAGGGGTAAATACAACAGTGTTTGATTCTGACGTTCGATAGGCAATTATGGTTTTTTATTGCAGGGAATAATGGTTTTAGTTTGTATTTATAACTTTTCAATTGGGTTTTAAACTTTTAATGTGTTTGAAATTGGCAATTCAAAGGAGTTCATGGACAAGTGTCATATTTCATTGAATAAGAAAAGTTACTTATATCAAATTCTTAATAGGCATATAGAAGTTGGTAGTTGATATATGGCAAAGAGTAGGATGGATTACAACTTATTTACTTATATCGTCGTCATAACTGCTCGAATGTTCAGATTGTTCTCACTGTGTATGTTTTCTCGTCATCTTGATCTTCGTCTCATACTTCTCGATAACAAATATTTGTAATAAACTTTAAACATCTCGCCTGATACTCTATCTAAAAATTTTCGACAACCTATTTTTGTTTTTAAACGAATAAAACAAAGAGGGATATTGATAAAGCTAAGTAATATTTCGTTGATAGGAATTTTGTACTAGATTTTGAACAGTATCCATAAAACATCTTTTTTTGATTGTCTATCTTAAACTTTGCCTTTATTTTGGTTTTACAAACGGTTATTGGAGAAAAAAGGAGGGAAATTAAGTTATATAATATTTCGTTGATATAAACTTGATTGCTTGGTATAACCTTATTGGTAAACATCCACTTTTTAATTCTATATTGTTGTTCTAATGTAATAAAAACAACCAAGTCCACATATTACATTTAATTGTAAGTCGTTGATCAGTGATAATTTTACTCATGTTAAAATTCTATTCATGGCCCTGTAAAAATAGCCTATTAGTATGACATATTCGAAATCCCTTCTATCACTTCTCAACTAAAGATACAACTCAAAGGGGCTAGTTAAATCAATAAGCTCAGTGTATCGATACAACTAATAGACCCGATCGATCTTCTCGTAACTGGTTGTCTCTTGATGAAGCGCACATACCAAACGCTGTGACTGGGGTCCCGATATCTCCAACATATTGTTATTGTATCTTGGAGTGGGGGAAATGTGTTTGTATATATAAACTGTATTAGGCTCGTAGATGGGATAAACAGTTGGTGATAAACTAAAATCGATCTGTTCACTGTTCTTTAAGGTATAGTCTCTATGAGGTATTGTCATAGTTGCAGCACTTAACCACAGGGAACGAGGGACATTTGATACAAACTATGACGGTAAATCCGTCTAATCTAGAATTAGAAAAAGATATCAGATTCAGAATGTGTATTCATTCTTTGGTTGAAGTTGTTAAATTTACAAACTGTTGACTCTCTGAGCATGCAGTTTTTTAAACGGTAATTGTAAATTTCAACAGAGGAAAAATATTGCAAATATTGTGTACATCGTTGTAATATGAAAACAAAACTAATCCTCTCATTTGTATCCTTAAATGTAACAATGTGTTAAAGACTGAAAAAGATACCAATTTAAATTATATGCTGTATGGGACACAAGATTTCAAGAGTTACCTCCCTTGAATAAGACTTTGCCTTTCACTGAACTTTTCGAATGCCATATTGCCATTTCTCGAGTAGTAATTTTTTAAAACAATCTTATCAAAACTTGCAAAGTAGTTTTTATTCAATAATGAATTTTACATGTAAGAATGTCTTATCTTAGAATGTTTCATACTAATGTTGCTGAAGATGCCTTCGTATTCTCAATATATGACATGTGATACAGATTATTGTGTGGTCGTATGAGGACATCAGCGATGGAACCGAAACTGGAAATATCCCGTCCCTCGTGTTATTGATACCGCATGGAAAAGGGAAAGTTTACTCATCTGAAACTTATTGACCGACTTATATACATGTACTAGGATCCAACTTTCACAACTCGACATTGAGGGTACGTGACCGCCTGAACGTTGAGAGAGACCCCCCTGGAACCCTTGACCCCCTCACATTTTAGATAAGTTGACATGTTGTAGATGTAAGTGTATGAGGACAATGACTAGAAAATACTAAGGTAATGCCCTCTTGAGCCCTCAGTTCTTGTAGGCATCATTTCATCAATCCTCTGTAATTTAAAAACTTCAACCTTTGTCATTTTTTTGTTTCCAGGATGTCAGGCACGTAACGGAAGTGGACCAGCGCTGATCTCGTGAGCGCCATCTACCGGATAGTAAGTGGGTGATGGGCAGCGGTTTCAGCACGTGCAATGGGCCGGCGACTGTGGCAGTACGGTCAAGCATAGCGCGACATGAAAACGACGGTCTCGCTCTGTCCGACTCTCATGACTCGGGGATCTCCGAGGTCGGTCGGGGTCGGTCTAGTGTTGACGTCAGAGACGTTGAGCGGCACTTCTTCGAGTCACATCAGAATGGTCCCGGCACCCCTCGGGGTCTATACGGACCTGCGTCACGTCAAAAACCGGAGGCTGCTCCACCGGAACTCGGCAGCAGTTATCGGCTGCAACTTCGTCGAAACCCGAGGTCGGCGCCGAGTCTGTCTGAGTTTGCTATAACGGAGGAGGACGAGGAGACCACGCCCACACGGACCCGAGCTATAAGACCAAAGAGCGCCAACGTCCGGAAACGGAGAGGGTTGAAGTCCGCTAAGCGACGTCCGGGAACTGAGAAGACACGTCGGACCGACTCTCTCGGCAACTTCAGTAGCGATGCGACCGACAGCGACCTCGACAGTGACGACTCCAATATCATATCAATCCCTGACGAGACTGGTTCCTTCCAGGGACCAGGTCTCGGTGACGACTGGTGGAAGATCGACCCTGCGGCGAGCCGGGACTACGGCAGCTTCAGTGTCCGCAGCACCCACGATGTTAATATCGCCAAGAAAGCAAGTGAACGCTCAATCTCCAGTATAATCCTGTTTGACCCGGAGGTGTCCGCTAACTCTGAGTGGTGTTTCTATACTAACCCTGACGCTGCCATAATGGTCCGAAAGGTGAGGCTAACATTCACACTCACATCACTTTCACGTAATAACCTTGAGGCTTTATGGGTTAAAATATGTTTACTTAACAGAAAACGTTAAGGTTCATACAAATATTAAAGCATTAAATGGATCATGGATTACCTCTTCCAAATCGTAATATTGAAAATCCTGGTGGTCCTTGACTTTATTTTATTATTTAATCATTATCGTTCACTTAGGGTTGAGTGTTTCTCCTTCTCAATACAGTATCATACTATTTAATGTACAGCACAAAAACCTTAAAGTCACGTGACTGAAAATGATCTGGTTACGTCTTACCAATAGCATAATTATAACACAATTATTAATGATTAAACGATAAACTTATTCTAAGAGAAGACATGCATTTATGACAGTATATGGTGTGACTCTTGTTATTTGCGAAATGATTGACATGAATATTATTATATCAATATAACATGAGATAATCAAATGTATTCATAATATGTCTTGCTTTGAATTTATTGTGCTGTGTATTATATAATTTGATGTGAAGTGTCCCCAACAATCATTATCTGTACAACTCCAACCTCTTTCCAATTCTTACACAGTTGTGATCTTAACTTTTAATACTGTGTTGCCCTTTAGGTCCATTTCCATGGTACGATTAATTGTCACAACTCGTCGAAAACGAAAATACTTCAGCTGTACAGCAAGGTTGCTCTTCAAGAGCTAGTGCTCAAGTGCTCGTCTTTGATTTATAAATACTTAAGAAAAGTTGAGCTAATTTATACGTTAAATAACCGTGTATCTAAGGATTTTTTTTGCTGAAATGCACTTCGTGACAGTGCGTAACTAAATACTTTTAGAATCACTTCAGGTAATAACGAATAATGCCATAATGTTCTCGTCTCGTTGAATGGCACCACATGTCACTGCATTGTAACATCACACGATAGGTGTGTCGATACGATAAATCGTACCATGTAAACGGACCTCCACTGACATACCCGTGTTCCCTTCTCACACACCAACACTTCTTGTCTGTGCAGCTGTTCAATGCCTTTTGACGGCTAGACTTGAAACTTCCACAACACCTTCTTATAACCGGTTTTCTAAGTGTTTTGTCTTATTCTTAAAGCAAACCGGTTTCTTTAGACAAGTCTGAAATAACAACGTTTAAGGAAACGGCTTTTGAAACAACGCCCTTTACTGTTTTCAGCAAAACTATTTTGTCAATATGTAACTCCGGGATATATTTATGTTTCAACATTTGTCCGGGGAGGCTATTACCCTTACGCTTACGACATAAGTGGTTAAATCCACATTCGCGTGGTCCTTGTGTCAATGGAGTGTTTTGTTCACCTTTATAAGGGCCAGATTTACTTACATACATGTACATGTACAGTGATCAGATTAGACTGTCGGTTTCGACTGCAACATTTACTGTATTGTTAGTGTTGGTTTCACATAAAATCACCTCGAAAACGAGTTAATAACTTGTTAGTTGTTCAAATCTTAAATAACGAAATATCTCAAATATCCATTGAACATTCAGTATTTTCCATAAACCCTGTGGACTTATAGAATGTGACTTATAATAGCATTTAGATATAATTCGTTTGTCCTAAAGGCGTTTTAACCGTATTATACTCACCATTAAATCGCACATAAAATATGCCACATTCCATGCCGTACAACACTACGTGTGATATGCCTTCAAACCATGATGAATTGGCATGACATACCATTGGCAACACAATACCATTGGGTGCGTTCTTTGATAAGTCGTTCAAAGCCGGTCACAAACAAAATACAAAAAATTTTTTAATGGAAATAGATGTCAATTATTTAAATCATGATTAAAATATTCCAGATATCAATCCAACCATTTCATAGCCCTATCTCGTTCAGCGGACATGTAACTATAAACAAGCACTGTATAGGGGTAGCGGAGCGTGACAGGGGTAATTAAGTATACTTGATCCCGAGATCCACTTCACGACATAGATCTCCCCTGCTGACAGGTTCGTACATCTCTCCTACCTCCCAGACCCACACTCACGTGTCCTGCCCTCCCTCCCACACAGTCTCCACCCCGACCACCAAACAGGTGTCTGCCCGACACTTCTACCCGCCACACCCCAACAGGTGCCACCCCGACCCCCGTCTCGCTTGCCGCTGCCTGTCTCTCACACCCCGGATCCTAGTTGAACCAGCCCTATTGTACCTGACCGTTGAACCTCAGTGATTCTTTTTATTTTACCGGTCATGGATATATCGAGACAGTTTACCAATGTTGGTGTTTGTACTGACCATGCAAAGTCATCTAGATGCCATTCCCCTTAGTCCGGCTCAATAACGTCAATACCTGTAGGACCCCCAATCTTACGTCACATTACGATCTTTATAATCCTTTATAGCTCCTTGTCATACCCCTGTAGGCCTCATTCTTGAGAACGTGGTGCAATGCTTCTAAAGGTAAGTCTGCCCTGTCGATGTTTTAGTCTAACTTGTAGAGTCCCTCCCAAACTACCTACCTTATGTAAAATTCTGCAAGGTGATACCCCACACTTAATTAAGATCTCTTCTCATGTTTATGTTCTACAACTCTTAAATTAACAACCATTAAATAGAAGAAAAATATTTGTTTTGTTACACCCTTCCCACTCCCCTCCCCCCTTACCCCTCAAGCCAGTCTCCTCCACCACAAAATACGCCCAACAGTCTCTCTGTATGTGCCCCTCGACTGATTTGCCGAAATCTCCTCGCGTCAATGTCCCCGCGGACACATGACACATTTACTATTGTCACTCCTCTGCAGTTTGTGCCCCAGTATCTACTCCCCAATCCCCCGACTAACGCCGCCCCTCCCTCCCGTGTTGCAGAGCCTGATGCAGGTAGAGGAGGAGTTATGGGCCAGCGTCAAGACGGCGTCCCGGGACTGCAGAGGCAACATGGCCGACTTCGTGCAAATAGTGAGAGCTCAGCGTCCTGGTCTCACCCGACTCGTGCTGGAGTACAGACAGGCCTCGGAACCAGCCTCCACCTGGAACAGGGAGCTCGACGAAAATGTAGGTTCACTCTGTGGTCGTATTTAATCTCATTTAAACCAGATCGAACATGCCACTCTTACCACAATGCCTTTCTAAATTGATCATTGCTTTATTGGGGTAATGGCAAATGTGACCTTTTATCTAATATGACTCCTTCTCGTGACAGACCCGCTTTTAATCGAAAAATGTCGACGATGTTCCCTTGCATCACTGTGACCAGTTGGTATGTCACTTTTTCAGAAGCTGCGCAGTATCGAAGAACGATTCGCGGATAGCTTGTACTATCGCCAGGCCACCTTGACCCGCTCAGAGTTATCTACCTTCCTAGCGGAGCATCTGCAGTGTATCGAAGATCTTCTGGAAGAGGAAGTAGGGGGAGCTAGTCATCTTAGACACGCCGGAAGTGACGTTTTTGGTGCTACTGAGCTGCTAGGAAGTGGATTGGATGACGGGAAATGGGCAGAAGGAACCGCTCCCCGACTTAAAACAAGCTGGTTTGAGCAGGTATGATGTACTGTACATGCATCTCTGATGTTACGATGTTCTTAAATATTTTCATTCTTTCGCATAAAACGATGGTTTGAGCCTCTTATTATGTTCATTTAAATCATTTCAGTTTTTTTGGTTTCGTCATTCAAAATGATCTTGTCGTTTCTATTACAATTATGGAGTGTCAAGTCTAAATACCAGCAAAGTTTTCATAATGTTAACTTTTATTGACAATAACTGATACAGTTCAATACCAATAACCCGAGCATAAATCTATTTGATCTTAACGTTTGTGCAAACATGCACACACGCATGTTGTAACCTTCTTTTGGTTGTATATCAGGCTGTTGAAATATTTATTAATATCACTATATGAAAACAGATTACAGCTTTTATGTTTACATGCACCCTTTATTCTGTAACAAAGTTTTTATTATTTATTGACTGATATCGTTGTACTTCTCTACGTTAGGTTGCACCCTTTGCATATTCCCTGCACAGTGTGCTACTGAACTTAACACATATTGTGTCAGTGAAGCAGTTTTATTCCATATCCAAAATGTATCACCTTCAGTCATGTACCAAAAGGGAGTTTTGATCTGACCTCACCCTCCATCTTTCAGCTGACGGACGCGTTGTGTCTCTTCTTGACCAGGAAGCGAATAGGTGTGACCGTGGACGATTTACTTCCGGTCATTCGCAGTCACTATCCGCATAGAAGTCATGAGGTAAATATAGTTTCGTTAAAGGTCATCAGCGGAAGTGACTTAGTGTCTAAGAAAAATAGTTATCTTCAGATTATTTTTGCAGTTTTGATGATTTACCCATTTTCATGTGTATAAAATAATGTGATATTTTTTATTTATAGTTGAATAGTTTCGCTGAATTTTCATGACTTAATTATGTTTAATGCCAATTATGTAAACTGTCATGTATACTAGAATATAGACTTCGTCAGTTCTCGTTGACCACTCAATATAGATGTGGCCGTATTCAGGTGAACGTTAAAAGGACAAAACGATAAAACACATTCTATAGCTTGTAAATACCTCCAATCCTTGGCAACAACTGGCTCCAGATACGAACTAGGAACCTGTATAGTTGTACAACCCCCTGTATCGCGACTTCAACTGATTTACAAGCTGATCTCTGACATTTATGACTATTTAATTATTTTTTGATGCGCACCAACACACGTCAACATAAACATGCAATGAAATAATCGTTTCAAGTTATGTCATTTCTATCGTATGAACACATCAAGTACTGTTGATTTATAGACTACACTTTCTGGCAGTCAGTGAGTCATCAAACCCTGTAGGAACAAAACGTCTGTATTGCTTGTGTATCTCTAATGCTTGTATGTTCTCTAGCGAGACACAGTGACGAATGAAGAAGTCATAAGGCCTGGCCTTCTCTCCTTATTTCCAGTTTTCGTTTTTTTTCACGTTATCAATTATTTTCATTTTGAAAAGTTTTTTTAATGAAATAATTAATAAATACTTCGTCCAGTGAATCATGTCCTTGATATGCCATTCATTTTGGTGTGATAAGTTTGTGACGAAAAGTTCTCAATGTAAATGTTTCTGTAGACTGATAATTATTTTGGAAACTAAATGCAGTGTGATAAATCTTACTAAATGCGTGAAGTCAAACGTGGTCTATTGCAAACTGTGTCTCTTTGATAGTACTTTAATCTAATCATGCTGACCGCTCTGGTGGAAATCTGACGCATTCCATTACAAATCAGCGAGTGATTGCAGCACAGACATTATACGCGATTACCAGCAATGACTCTACATATATTAAACGCACCTCTCGACAAAGCGTATCGGAATATGTCACGTCTTTTCATTATACTATGACAGAAGAAAGGTCAACGGCAGAACGCGTGTGGCGTACAGTAACGTTATACGATGAGCACTCCACAAAGCAGAGGGACTTATACTGGTTACGACTTCTATACACTTCATTAGGTTCTACCGTAAAGTCATATGCCGTTAAATGATATATTAACTTATTCGTTTTAATAAGCACGTATTCAAATATTTTCAAGCCGGTAAAATATTTTGATCCTTTCATGGACGGCACGTACTGCACAGTTAAGACGTGCTGCCAGTATAGATACACATGACGTCTATTGTAGAAGACGTGCTGCCAGTATAGATACACATGACGTCTATTGTAGACCGGCAGTCTCCATACACTGCTTACAGGCGGTCCACCCCACACGATCAATTTAATTTAAAGTTTCTTTTGAAAGTTTTGAGTAATTGGTGTGAGAGTTGTGCAGTTACTGCGAGCAGATTGTTGCTTCTTGGTGGTAGGTAATGTAATGTGTCGACAACGAAAACGAAACAGTTTTAGGCATATGAAAACTTTGTAACTTAGCTTATGGTTTATTAAAGATAATTGCCTTCAGAGACATCGGTTGAAAGTAAAAATAAAACATGAATAGAGTCCATTGTGACCTGTACGAAGGACGTTGTTGTCAATAAGTGATAGCCTAATTGATAATGAATTAGAATGGATTTCTTGAGCACATGCTTGTGATAATAATCTTAATGCAGGTACACACCAAGCTCTATTGTCTGTAGTTATGTTCCAATGTGGTCACTGTTGCAAGGTGCGCGATCTAAGGGCATTATGTCGACATTTTGATTGGCTGAACCCAAACTTGTGCTTTCCGCAACGCTGTTGGAAACTTAGCATCAGTTTTATTTCATATTCATCGAGAAAACTTTGGTCCATCAACACGTGTGTTGCACACATAGTTCAACTTATAGCAACGTATCAAAACGCATCAACGTATCTGAAACGATCTTCAAATAGATAGAAAATAACAAAGGTATCCGTGGTCAAAACTACCACCAGTTGAATCTTTATCAGAGTCGAATTCGGTCCACTTATAACAAAGGTCTAATAGGAAGAATATTACCGTACGGGGAGGTTATATGATAGCGTACATAGTACTACATACATACATACATCAGGCCTTAAAAAGACTTCAATATCACTATATAAACAGAAACAAAAAGAATTTACTGAATTGCTTCATTTGATAGAATTGATTTTACGTGAACATAACGGTCTGAACAATCTGGAATTTGACACGCTATTAAATCATCTATTTTGAGAAAACTAAAGTTGTTTTATGATAACTGTGTCAACATACAATACAAATAAGATGTTTATATATGGCTATACATTGAATAAAGGCATGTAACAATTGAAACATAAGTGATTCCTGTGATATGAACACGTCCGACTGTGATGATATCTCTAAGGACTGAAGACGGACACAAATACGTTCCCCCAGATAAGAGCTTTTCTTTGTTAACAATTCATTTTATCGAATAGAGATGACAGCAGTTGGTAAAGATACGTGGTTGTCCATAATTATCAATTTGTTAGTGCGTCATCGTAAAGAAAGTGGTAGCGTCAACAGCACAACCAGAGTGCAAGAAGTATTCATATTTGTATTCACAGTTAATGGGTTCCAGTGATTGTGTCTCGATTGTGACGATTGATCGTCCAGTTATCACTTGATTTATGACTTTTTTGTATTCAGCGTTAATAATATCATTTTTTGCTAATCAATTGAAAAAAAAATTATGTAAAGGAAGAAAAGATTTCATTACACCAGCCCTGACTCTGCCCTTCCAACAAAACATAAAATTTCTGAATATTATCGAAATGAAACACTAATGGTTACCTTGTAATACCATTCGTTTAAAAAAAGGGAATACATTGTAATCAAACAAGCATGGTGTTTAAATGTACGAGTACACATAACTGCACAACAAGTGAACTGGCTTCCGGTTGTTTATACATACAACCGTGTATCTTGTATAGTGGCCCAAATTACACCTGAGTCAACATCATGACAGGTTATGGTCACGTGACAGACAGTCTTTGAATTTCAAGATTTACATGAAGATGATACTTTTTTGACAGGCAGCAAATGCGTCGGCGTCGCATACTCAAATAGAGAATCTCATCGAACAATCAAACGCTTATAATCAACATCACATTGTGATATTATCAGCATAATCATAACTGGTTTTTCTCTAGGATATCGTTGACCCCCGTGTCCAGCTATGTAGCACCCTGGTGGAGCGAACACGGAAAGGGCCGATAACTCGCGAGGAGCTCCGATCCATCATAGACATCCACCTGTCCCAGTCTCAGTCAGGACTCCGCAGATCCGTCAACAGTGCCAAACCTGGGGTAAGCACAGACATTTCATTCTGATAAATACAACTCATCTGCATTTTTTATGTACTCCACGAAAATAATTTGTCAATACTGCGCTCCTCTTCCTACGCAAAGCCTAAAATAGTTTTATGCCTTGCTGCCGACCCTTGAGTTTTCTGTGCTTGCTCTCTTGCCTGTAGGGGCACTATAGCAGCACAGAAAAGTAAAGGTTCAGCAGCAAGGCATAAAATGATAGTTTGGAAACTGCCGTTTTAGGCTTTGCTGAAAAATGTTCTGCGTTTCGAAAATCACGATTATGAATACTTAAAGAAACAACTCAGTTGAAAGTATGTCATACCTGGAGTAAGCACAGTACATTATACAACCTCTATTCATCTTTGGTGTACTCCATGACACGAATTTGTCAATACTGCCTCTGGAAAATCACGACTTTGAAACATAAAGAAACATTCACTTTTGAATTACAAAGTTGATCTCGATATGTGTTCCTTTACGCCTCAAATCCAATGCGTTACATCTTTGATTGTTTGATTAGGTAATCATGAAAGTTTCGAAGAATGCGAATCTTTGTTAGATACGCTGCCATGTGTGACTTTCTGCAAAGCCAACAAGTAAATACTTCATTTGAACCCTACGTACCCTAAGCTTACTAAAGTTATGATGTCCATCCCATCAGGTCCGAGACCACGGGTCGCTACATACGGGTATGAACAGCGTCAGGAGCAGTGTGACGTCATCACGACCCTCCACCGAGAAGAGCAGGGCTAGCGCCAGTCTTGTCAAGCCAAGCATTGTCGAGGTTGGTATACTGTATTCAGATATATGTAAGCAATAATCTGGTACGTAAAAGGTATGAAGGTTCCTCAGACGCAAATACCACGCGGATATAAGGGCGAAAGGTAAGGGTGTAGCTCAGTTGGTTAAGCGTCAGCATCAGGCCGGGATTCGGTTACGGATCACATCAAGCAAAAGGCATTGGAGGTGTCAAATATCAGAAGTGTAAGTTGTTAAATCGTTACGGTTAAGTGTGGTAGGAATATTTCTTAAGAAGAAGAATTTTATGTTGCTGAGCCTCTTTCTGTTGATGTTATGAACAATGATTTCAGAATCATTCAAGCAACCGATTTGCAAGTTACCAATTGCAGATACCCTATCAAGATACAAGCAGGTTGATGAATTTTATTGGTATATCTTCCTTTATCATGAGAAGCTTAGAAACGTTGCCTTCCTTGTGTAGAGATATCATCTATAAATTTCCCTTTATCAATTGGTATATGCAATGACAATGACAATCAAGGTAACTATCAAAGTTTAAAGTGGTCAACTTCGTAAATAGTAAGCATTTATCAAAGAACCATGTTTGGTTTAGAAAGGAATCGTTATGAAAATACTTACCATGATCATTAACCCATACAATATAAATAAATCATTATTGGATGTATTCTAAGTTAAACCACAGTTGGTTTCTATCTATTGATAACAGATCAACAAATTGTTAATGATAGAATTTGTGCACTGCAAGTCGGGAGAAATAACGGCCGCTGTTATACACTGTCCCTATAAACCCATATAAGTACTATTTACCACGAATAAGCATCAGCCAGTCAAACTCTGGAGTTCAAATTTACTGATCATTTGAAAAAGTTTTCGAAAATAATTTTTGGATGTTATCTTTTATTTGTCAAGAAATTGTAATCAATAACTGTGATTGATGCACATAAAAAGTTTACTACGTCTATTTTGGGCCGGATTATCACTTTAGCTTATTGATTAAGTATCCAATTTCTAAATCATAAAAATCGAACTACGGTGAATCAGACATGTGTCGAGCAGTTGAGGTGCAAGTGTCATGTACTTCAGGAATGTGGGTCATAATGAGACAGACCACTTCTTATTGATGTCGGCAGTCTTCAAAGGTGGTGGATATTGAATGATATACACTGGGGTATAAATCTGACTATTTCTCGTCATAATGGATCTGAAGTAGCCATAGTTGCCCCATTGACGGGGACAGAGCAAGGGTTTGTTGAGGTGTATATATCTCATTATCTCCTCCACAAAGACTCCAGCGTTATTGGATTACAGTGAAGTCGATCTCCTGGCCCGACCAGACTCTGATTGGTCAGTGTACTCCAGTCAGTGTGGGGTAGGGACCCATTGATACTGGGTTTAACTGAAATATACCGTGTAACAGTTGGAGTATTAATGTTTAATCATAGTGCCAGGCTGATGATCTGGCAACAAGTAGCTTTTAAAGTATACCTACTAAAAGTATGCCATTGACAATAATGGTATAACTTAAGAAATGATTGTCATTTTGGGTTGTTTACCTGAACAGGTAAGATACTATGTACTTCTCATTTGATAAGTAAAATACAACATGCAATCATGATTCAACCCCAATAAAGTAACACGATAATCCATATTTACTTGAACTTCACTAATGACTGATCCAGTTAACCCATCTATCACTTTAACGGATAAAGGTAATTTTGATTCGTATTCAACATGAAAGCAATCAGATACCTAGCGGGACGGGTGATTGTAGGCATGTACAGGTATGTATGGGTAGATCAGGGAATGTATAGACTGGATGTCCCAAGTATTCCTGTATTGTCTACTGCTAGAGCCGTGTCCGGTGACACCTGATCGCCGTTGTTGGGGGTGATTGAGTACGTGGGGGAAATCTGGCCCCTCAACCTTCAACCCCCTCCCCCTTCTTGACGTCACATCTATACTGTACACCTATACTGGTCTCTCTTCCCATTGCTGACCGTATAACACCCTTCCCCACTCTGGTCACCATCTCCCCCTTTCTTCACCCATCGACCACAATCACCCCACCATCCGTGTCCATACACTCATACCTTGTTCCTAGTATTTCCAATAAGTACCCGTCCAACACCCCCTCTCTAACCTCTACCCATTTAGCAAAACCTTATCTACATCACTAAAGTACCCCCCAACCCCTTACCCGAACTATCTGAAATGACCACTATACCTACTACACCCTTTCCTGCCATAACTTTATAAACATTAATTTTCCTCGCTATCCCCCCCCCCTTCATCTCCCACGCCCCCTACCTACACGCCACCCTCCTACGCTATCAGCTTGCTGACTGATCACTGTATGAAAGTGTCTGACAGTCGGACAGTGAATTACGACCCTTGCTTAGCGGGGGTCCAAACGTTGAGCTAGTTTAGATTTTCAAGAACTCATAATTCGAAAAGACATTTGTTTAATATACAGCCAGATATACCTAGCCGGTATGCTGAGTGGATATTACGATTATTTCCCATTGAAGGCAGCTCTGTTGGGCTATAGCTCGTATAGCTCGGGGTGAGTGTGATCAAGCATAGCACTATATTGTTTGTGGATTACTGCTGAAGGTTGAGCTCGCTTTACTCTGTTGTGTGGGAAGGCTGGACAGATTGGAAATGCAGGATAAATCATTTTGTTAATTCTTCACCATTAAGGTTTCACTACCGTTTCAATGGTGTGAAATGGGACGTGTACTAGACCATATTTCACGAGTGAATGGTAAGTATAGTTTAAACAAGGTAAGTGTTTATGAACCCTGGTCCATCACATAATTATCGTTAGCAGTTCGATCATCTCATGTTCAAGGTTGTATCTAACATAATAACATCATTGACTGGATATTCACTGACATGTATATTGTATTGCATATGTTCACCAGGTTACAAGTCTCTGAGGACCAAGGACCAAACCAATTAGACTATGATTTCGTTACTGTTTTGAACGAGTTTTAGAATCGACCTAAAGGCATCGATTGTAATCAATCCAGAAAAATAAATGAGAAATATTTTCATAATTGTTAAGGCTACATAGGAATGATACAACAATTAGGTCAAGACAATCTTTTGAAATTACAGCTTAATAGATATTGCAGTTTTGGCGTTCAGCAATTGTAATATTCACACATCATTTCTCTTTGGCAGCCGTTGTACCAGAAAATATGTTTGGGAATCGTTACAAATTTGATAGAAACAGTTTTTGACATGGACGACCTGATCCCGACAGCGAGTTTATGTTGATAGATAGGTATAATGTATGTCTATTTATCTTCCGCGCTACAGAACAGATTGCTTAGGTAGGAATATACAAGTATTTACAACTTTGCAAATGTGACGGAATCCGACTATATAGGTTACATGAGGACATGCTGCTATTGCTAGTGGTAACGTGTAGGTCGGTGTCATATTCTGTATAGATCTCAACTCATACATGATAATATTTCGACACAAAGTATCAATTCAATTATTGTTTCAGATGGAAACTCGACAGCGAGTTCGACCAGACAGCGGAGTAGTAGTGACGTCATCATCTGGAAGCTACTCGAGCTCAGAGCGAAGTCGTGATAACGACCTTGACCTTGACACGGCGTCGCTGGACTCCTCCTGGATCTCAGCCTCGCTGCAGCTTCTGGATGCTATTCTCAGGGTCAGTGTTTTGGACTCTGTTCGAGGGTGTCGTCAAAGGGGACAACTTTTCTCAGATACTATTTAAGATGGGTTAACCAGACTTCCTACGTGTCTTCAGAATTTCAATACCTTGATAGAGTTCGGATATCTGAACCGCACAATTATTTTTTACAGAGTTATTGCCATGTTCCGTGTTTTTGGACTCTGTTCGAGGGTGTCACCCAATGGAATAAAAAAATCACAGAAACTATTTATGATAGGATAATCAAATTTGTCGTGTGTCTTCATGGTATCAATACCTTGATGGAGTTCAAAAATGTGGTAAATGCAATTAGCGACACCATGAACAACTCTTTTATGACGTCATAGACGACGTGATAAGAGACGTGCACTGAATTTTTTTTTGCTTTAATGTGTTTCATGTGTACGTAAATATTAATAAGTCTCTATTTATGTTCGAACATATGTGTAGCTAAAATTGTTATTCTACAGGTACGTACGGAGCAACACGACACGTTGAAGAGCCTTGTGTCCGTCATCACACGAGACTGTGACACCCCACACATGAAGGCGCATGCGCTGTACCGCTGGTTGGCGGGACAGAGTCTAGACTACTACAGTAAGACCACGCCAAAAGTTAACTCTCCTACTGCCAAGATGAAGCATCTGGCTGAGAAGAAGATAACATACGCTAGTCTATACCAGGAGATGGCCAGGTAAGGGTTAATCATTGAGAAAATAAAAATTTTAAAATTAAAAAATAAAAATATATAAGCCTTGATGAAGAACGTCAAATTCTTGTTTTTAGTACAATGCTCCAACCGGCAATGCGTACATCCTGTGTAGGGTTTTTGTATTAGTGGGCTAAAGAAATGACACAGAGACTTTACAGAATGAGCAAGGAACAAGTTGGTTAGTGAATGAAAGTACTTGAACTAATATTTTTAGGAGGGACATGGACTTCAATATGCATATGGTTTATTAATGATTGTTCTTCTGTTCTTTATCGTTGTATGATGCCACCAGGAACATTTCTTCTTTTGGGAAAAGTGGGAATCTTGTAAATATAAGGGCAAGCTGATATTAATGAGATTTACTGATAACCAAGTTTCTTTTTATGATATCACTTAATGATCGGCGTGTGATTTATTTGTTTTGTTGTTTTTCACAAATATGAATAGCAATCATTCTCATGAAGTTCGTAGTTCAGTTTCTAGGCTATCGAAGTGTAAGTTTGGGACCCTAGTTGGAGTTGAATTTGATTGAATATAAACATCAACAGATGCATTATAACTGTATATTGACCTAAGATCGCGAGATTCCTGGATATATGGTCTGATGACATCTCGCTGCTTGCCACGACCTCAACGTTGAAGGTCGTGCAGCACCAAGACTCTTGTACATGACACATAGGGAAACATGTCTCTCAAATGTCGCCTCCAGGAGAAACTACACATCACATGGAGCGAAAGTGTGAGATTACACTTGTAAACATGTCCAACTGGCTGGACTGACACTCGTTATCAGGACTCTTGGCCTTGTTTCTGACGGTCTTGGCATCTTTATATACATACTTGATCCTTCAGTCCAGGATAACTGGGAGATTGAGTTCTGACAGCTGGGAGGTTTAGTGTTTGTCTCATTATTTCTGACAGGTTCAACATCTTGGTATAAACAAAATGACATTCATACATATATACCGATTACTCTTGGACATCAGAATAACGCATAATATAACCAAGACATATCAGGGAGAAGGTTGATTTGCAAAGCATTGCAATCAAAATCTAAACTGGTTCGTCATGACGTAATGTTTACATTTGAGAAAGGAGTTTAGAGTAATGGAATATTCAGGTCAGTCAACATTTTGACTTTACCTGACTTGATTTGTTGAAAGGAGGTTATGTGTCGTGCTAGGGTCAATCAAGGAAGAAAAAAGGTGCCTTTAGCCTAGGCAACGCTGTTTGAGCTTGATATTTGTCAGCATAATTATCAGTATGAATGAATATACATATCGCATGTGAGGTTTGATTCTGATTGTTGGTTGATGTTGCAGGTACGCTGGTCTCAAGTGTGAGTTGGTAGAGGGCGTGGCTAAGCACCAGGACTACCTCCCCGGGGACTCTGTGACCACGCCCACCTGCAGACACGTGTGGAACGCTGTGCTCCTGGACGGTCAGTACAGACTCGTGGACGTCCAGTACGGGGCCCAGCCCTTCAAGTACTTCGTGGAACACTTCTTCCTGGCACCTCCAGACGAGTTCCGATTGTCACATTGCCCCAATGATCCAAAGTGGCTGCGGATGTCACAGACAATAACGCTGACGGATTTCCGAGACACACTGAAGACGTGGCCCGCCATGTTTGCTTTCAACATCCGGCCTCTTAGTATGAAGGCCGTTATGCGGACTTACGACGGCAAGCTGAGCGTCACTGTGTTGCTGCAGAACGTAGCTGTGACGCCCACCCTCCAGTACCTCGGTCCTGGACCGGCCCAGGATCCAGAGAGTCTTGTGTATCATATAGACCAGGAGATCAGGTCTGTGGATAACGCTGAGACCTTTCACGTTAACCTGCCACAGGAAGGAACGTACTATTTCACCCTGCTTGTCCATGACCTTGAAGAGGACGCCGATGTTCCGGCGTTACAGTACCGTATTGATTATACGGATGAGTTGTTGTAGAGACGTTATACACCGTATGGACTACACGGGCGAGTTGGAGACTGGAGTGAGTCTGGATTAGTTGTTGAAAAATGTGTCGCCGAGATGCAGTGCTCAAGTTGAGCCCAGACTTCTTGAATTGTTACAGTGCAGGAATGACATAATGCATTGCTACAGTGTTGGGCAAACTACATGAACGTGTTTTTGTAGTTGATGCATCTTGGCATACGATTTTGTTTCAAAGATGAAAATCTAATTACGTTAGATAATGTTTAAGGAATGATAGAAAAGTTTGCCAAAAGAGTACACATGCAAACCCACTGTTATGATTAGTTCTGAAAGAGCAGAGACGATGACGTACCAAAGAACATCGTTTACAGCTTCACCAGCTGTGTTCATGTGACTAGTTATCAGGTCAGGTTAAACAATGCCACATCCAAAAGGTATCCGAATTGTCTTGATGAAAAGCCTCTTCATTTAACGTTGTATTTCCATGAATAGTATATTGTGATTTGCACTAGGCCTCAAGTAGTTGATCATATCGCATTGTCCACTCCACGAGTTAGAGCTGTTGAGTTTTCCGTCGTACAACAGTACATTGACACCAATTTCAGTTTCACTGAACATCTTGTTGCATTTGGAGATCTTAGATTATGACACCAATATAAGTGTTTAATATTTCCAAGGTTAGTTGAGGGCATGATGTTTGGTAAAGTTCCTTTATATAATATCCGATATGAAATCAGCGTATCACCAAAATGCAAAAGGATTTTCAAATTTGTTCGAAAACCTGTTTTTTTCTGCCTACCAAGTATGCCCGCTTAGCATAGAGAAGAGAATGTGCGAACCTTTACAGTCAGTATTACAATGTGCTATATGTGTGTGTATGTAGATTATATATATTAATATATATATATATATAGGTATACCTATATCCTTCACTGCTGAAGTTTTTAGTCATTTTCCGATCATGATCGCAATACGAGGTCACTTATAATAATATGAAAACTGTGATACATTTAAAAGTTTTGGTTTTACAATATTTATCGACATATTTCCCTGTTATTCAATTGCGTTCCTCTTCTGAATATTCATACGATTCTTATAAATTCGTTCATGTTTTGGAAATACTTAAATGAAGTCCTATTACAGTATAATCTTCTATCATTGACACGACGCTTGTAACTTATGATAAGAAGCAGGACACAAATGTAAAGAAGCGTTGGTGTCACGAGGCCAGTACAAAATATATTATAGCACTCCCTGAATATTAAAGGGGCAGTAGCACGTTTTTTGAAAATTTATATTTTCATTTTTCAAACAAATTATACAGATTCATATAAAGTCCATTGGCGGCCATTTACTGAACTTTAAATTATATATTTTATTTATTACTGCTTCATTTAGTTTGAATACGCTGTCTTTCAATCAGAACCATTTATTTTCATTTTCCTGACATGAGCTTATATCCCCCGCAAAAAAGTGCTACTGTCCCTTTAAGACTGTCTTTTAGTATAAAATGAAATATTTATAATCTCTTTTTTTATATTACACGGTTCCGATCAACTCCCTGCCAGTTAATGAACTACCGTCCATTTGAAGTATTTTTCTCAGTGTTCAATAATGCACATGATTTCATTATATTTACGCGCTACATTACGGTCATCGAAATCTAATAATTTCATTTGATGAAGGTCATACATATTGTTGTTAGATTTATCCATTTGTTTGTCAAATCATTGTATTGTAAGTTAGTTAAATAGTCGAATAAATTAATTGAGATTTCTAGAAGTCAAAGTTAAAAAAATGATTTTGTAGAATGTGAAGTTGTGAAATATATTTAGATCGTAATGGTAGTTTATGATCCGGTGAAATGTAGTACAGCTCTATACAGTTTGTTTTATAAATTAGTTCTTGATGCTATGGTATAAGCATGTTTTTGCCATCACCACTCATGTCCTAACTCATTTTTTCAAAGGTTTCATGGTGTAAAAATTGTCGTAGAAATGTGAAAGATTTAATTCACCTTCCGCTCTTAAAAAACTTCAAATATTTCTTTAGTATTGTTTATAAGTCAGTGTTTAGTATCATTGTTTTACATTTTGCACGTTGATATTCATCGCAATCTCATTAAACCAGGGAGAACCTTTTATCCGTGACTCGCTGCGCTCTGATTCCAGTACTGATGTGTTGTCAGCCTTCACTGTGACCTTTCACCTTCCATGATTATCAATCAAAAGGGGCCAGCCGATGGCTCTCCAGCCTTGTCACTGATTGGCTTGGTTTCATTGCCGTACAGTACCCTACGGATTAAAAATAGGATCAGAGACGTAACGAGGTATGAGTGATAGGCTCGAACAGATTTTAATGAGATTTCTCTTCATCGCCATAAGCCACCTTCAACAATGCAGTGACCACACAGTATTTATTGTCAAGATTCAAGGAAATGTCTTATTACCAAAGGTTAAATCTTCAAGCCAAAGTACCAATTGATAACTTAAAAACCAACTTTGATTATCTTCTGATCCGAACTTATCTTTTTTTGTATATATGTAAATGCAAACGAAGTCGTTCAAAAGTTAATTGTACATTAATTATTTGTCTGTTATTACAAGATTCGTTATTCAATAATTTTAGTTACTTGGTTTGTTGAGTACAAGTTGCATCGTCATATTTAAAATTAATGTTTTGTCTTGAATTTACTTTAATGTTAATCCTGTCTGATCCATCACCTTTATGAATTAGTTTTGTTTGTTTAGAGAGAAATCATGTGATAAGTTGTTGCTGTTAAAAACTCATTTTTACGAATTGTTGCTGATATATGCATCCGTCCATATTTATTTATTTACACATAGATGATGTCTGTGATTCCTTGACAAATACCGTGTATATTGCATCTAGTGGGTAAGAAACATTTTTATGAGTTGCTCAGCCATTTGTACTTATTCTCCTATCAAGATGAGATATACACGGTATTTGTAAAAAGAGAAAACAAATATTCTAAATATCGTTTGACATTTGTATTTTATGTTGAAACGATCTCTTTCAACAGTGTTTCTCGCCCAGTGATGTAGTAGCATTCTTGCGATGAATTCAAGCAAACAAACAAACTTTATCAACACTGTGAGAGTGAGGATAGACTGTTAAGAAATAATGGTTATCATCTTGATTGAACACAATATCTCATTTAATGATATAACAACAACGTATTGTTACTAGTTACCATCTGATCATATTATTGATACGAATAGCTTATTAATTTCACGAATCTGTCAAATCTAGGCCACACTTGAAACGGATATTTATATGATTAAAAATGTTATCTTTTGCGTTGTTGTATTGATTAAACTTAAAACGTAAAGTGAGGTTCACTCATAGTTTTACGAAATTAGATAACATGAAATAAAGTGAGCTATTTGAATAAACTTTCGAACGATTTTTGATATAATATTTTGAAGACTGGTCGAGGGGTAAAGATATAACTGGATAACATGTCAGTGCATATGTCAAGTTGTTTATGTTTGTTATCATGTTCTCAAACAAATGTTAGGTTTATGGTTTGTTTACCATGTTAAAAGTGATGTTACAGCCCGTCCAGTGATCTATGTAACGCACCATTGAATAAACTACAGAACACTTACATGTGACTTGGTATTTTTTTACGGTAATTTAGAAATGACAATAAAGCATGACTGTTTATCGTATCATATTTAGTTTGGAATGAATATGTGATTATTTTTAATTCATATAATTATTTATGCCATTTACGTTTCATAGCAACACAATATTTGTTGAATACTCAAAGGTTTCTGGCTTGACAATAAAAAGTGTACACGATATCGTGTTCAATAATTTTAATCGGGAACCACTCTTAAACAAAGGGCAACGATTGTTAATGAATTGTGAATTTACATCCTGTTTCGGTGATGTTTCGTTCTATTCAATTATTTGTCAAACATTTGACAACAGATAAAGGAATATAAAATCACTTATAAATCACGTCGATCCGGTTTCATCAATAAAAGGTGGAGAAGTTATTACCTCGTATGATTTCCATCTTGAAATTAATCAAATATTTTCATACCAAAATATGTATAGTTATAGTTGAACCTTTTAACCAATATTATACTTAGCGAAATATATATATATTTTTTAAATCACATTTGACGCATCTAAAGATTTAAAATAGGTAACTTGCTAATGTATTTGTATGTGAAATCACTGTTTATAACAAAGTACAGAACAACTCTAAAGGGGCAGTAGCACGTTTTTAGGGGAAATATAAGGTGATGTCAGGAAAATGAAAATTAATGGTTCCAATTAAAAGACAATGCATTTAAACTTAATGGAGCAGTAATAATTCAAATATATAATGTAGAGTTTAGCCATGCGAATCCTTTTTCTTACACAAAATGAATTAAAGATGTTCACACAAAATGGTCGCCCATTGATTTTAGGTGAATCGCTATTCTTTGTCCTCTGACTATAGATAATTGGTTTGTGTTAGGACATTTTTGACACTATCAAAATAATACATTTAGCATTGACCTACAATTATCAGTGAAAAATGTAAAATATAAAATTATAAAAAAAACGTGCTACTGCCCCTTTAAATTATTCAAATGAGTATTCTATTCCTCAAATGATGAGTTCAAATTTCTTTGACAAGTAAAATTATAATGTACACTATTTTTGTCTTCGTGACCGATCACCATGAACTTCGACGCAAAGTTTAAAGGAGAATTTTAGAAAAAAACAATATTCTGATAATATGAAAAAAACTTTAAAACACTTTTTCAACAAATTTTCTGTTGACTTATGTTAGCAAATCTCAAATCAATTGGTAAATGACCAGATCGTGGCCACATGACATCATATAGACACTAAATTGTAAAGTAACGTGCAACGAGGTTTTGTTAATGTCAAAAGTATATAGATAAAGTCTGAGCTTATGCTTTCAGGCCAACGCTACATGGGTATTCCATTCTGAAAACCAAGTGACAACTGACGTGTTTCCATTGTCGTGTTCTTAATAGAAAGCATTGCTTGTTTTGTTCACAATCACTCTTTTAATTGCGCATCTCAAAACCAAATGATACATTGAAAAATTGTTTTCATTTAAATATAATATGCATGCCATTTAACAATTGACAACATACGCGACCAAGTTGTTACACAGGTTTTGAGCAAACAGAACTCGGTCAACATCACCATCAACGCAATGGGTGGAATCCTCAGCATGCCTCCCTTCTCATTTCACAAAGGTCAGTAGCACAACACATGCAAATCATCTCCTACATCCAATTATTGATGTCTTTGATGCTAATTCGAGCACTGCTTTTCATAATTGTAATTGAGAATAACCGAATTTGTTATTTGATGTTCTGTATATAGCTGTAAGGCATCAGAAACTGTGATGGATAAGCCCAAAAAGAACTGCTGGCATGCTTGCAGACTCATCTGATGATATGATGTTTTTGTCAGGACAATTAGGAAAGGGTATTTTTTCGTATTTGTATTAAAGCTTTGAGTTGCCTAACACACGGGCGTCATGCAAACGACCAGGTCATGCCACATTGATAGCATTGATGATGCTCTTGTAGTCACAGGATCCTTTACCATGAGCTTCAATTGATGGAGCTATTGGATTAAAGATGCCGTCTATTGGACGAATGTTGATCGTATTCATTCTTAACAAAACTTATATGTCTATTTTTATATCAATGTCAAAACCAAATAATTTAGTAGGGTATTCAATGAGACAACGATGCAAGTCACTACAGGGTCATTTAGTGTTCTGGTGCCAAACTCTCGTGAAGTACTATCTTTATTTTCGCCTAATGAATAAACGTTTCCATTCATTTTGTCATGCAGAACTTTATAAATACAAGTTTTCTGGACATTGTTATTCTGTCGATCATGTGCTTTTAATCGGACCTTTTCTCCTTTTGCTTCGTATCTGGATATGTAGTTAACTCTGTGACATCCCCCTAAATTGCCCTTTTTTATAAATGTATGCAACTCGGTTATACATGTGAGTCCTTCAATTACGATGGAACATAACGTAGATAAACTTTTCCTCCTTGAAGTAAATATATTCATATAGTAAAACTATACACCTACGAGTTAAGTGTGTATGTAAAAAGGCATAAGTCGTCAGTGAAGTTAGATATACAAATTGATTGACGAAGGAGACAACAAATGAACGTGATAATTTATTGATACCATTAGTTACGAGTACGACTTTATACTGAGGAGCACTTTATAAACAGCTTCTCCTATCATGACAGGGCAGTCCTCTGGAGCCAGCTCCGTATCTCCCATCATGCAGTAGCCCTGGTCGTCGATGTCTATATCCGGTAAACCGAAAGCGTCAACATAAGTTTGGTCATAGCGGCTTGCTCCCATGTAATGGCGACAGTCTTCCATAGGAAACATCTGTCTTTGCAATATACAGCTGCCATTTCGAAACAGTTCCATCCTGTTGGGGTTCACAAAGGTGAAGTAGTAGAACCGGTAGGCGTCGTACTTTTCCCTGAGTACCCATCGACACAGGGGCTCCGTTAGATAATGGCCGAATATGCTGCAGTCTCCATTCGCCTCGAATGTTACTTGAGACATGAACGAGAAGTCTTCATTGACGATGATGTTGCGTCTTTCACCTGGTAATATAAGTGATTCAAATTCACATCGTCATTTGATAACGATTAAAAAAGGAGAGTTAGCATTGCTTAAAGTTGTTTTAAAATGTTTCATGCCTCCTATATTACTGGCATAATGTCGACCTCTTCAGAGCTGAAACAATACTACCAAAATTTCCGCCTCTCGTTATATGCTCAACTGATCTTAAAACTTTAATGTTGTGATCAATATCATTGAACATGACCCTCGTAACTCGTTTTATACCCCACTTCCGGTCTCGTTGCTATGGTTTCCTTTGTTCTAACTGTAGGTGTATTGACGGATACACCTCTCCTTTCTATGTTGTAACTGTAGGTTATCCACTGATACACCTCTACTTTTCTAATACACCAACACTTTATTGTTAATCTATACTAAGTTAGTAGAAGAGATCTTCTACGTAGGCAAATAAACGGACTTGTAAAATTTAGAATTTTAAATTTTGAGAATTATAATCAAAGATGGTGGGAATCGAACCAGGGACCTTCATGTTGTTGAGCAGCGACTCTATCGACTCAGGTAATGAGGATTGATACAAGCAGAGGTATTTTTTGTTGTTTTATGTATATATATATCTGTATATATATATCTGTATATATTCTATATATATAAACCTCTGTATATAATTACTAGTAATAGTAGTATGTACCAATTTTAATGAAATGAAGTTAGTTTGTGGTTTTAAAACGCAATTAGAAAAGTATTATTAATATTATATTGATCTAGTTAGGTCAAGAGCCGTATACTTACAGAATGATGGAATGCTCTTTTTTGTCAAAAATGACTCGACCGGAGTGGGGTATAAGTCAGATATACCCACACTTCCCTCGGTGTATCGCTCAATAACCTCCTGTTTGAATCGTGGTTTCTCGGCTCCGCTACGCTACGCCTCGGAGACCCACTATTCGAACAGGAGGTTATTGAGCGACACACCTCGGGAAGTATGGGTATATCTCTAACGTATCTGAGTCCACCTATATAGGGGTCGTAGCAAGTGACTGTGACCTTTCACTTCCCGTATTTTCAACCAATCACATTCCAGCTGAGAAATCAAATGTTATGACGTTTCCTTGCCTCAACGCCTATTGGCTGATGTCAAAGGTCACCTCCCATGACCCCTTTAGAGAAGACCACAAACCTATCAAATCACATCGATACGAGAGTAGGATTAGATTTTAAATAATAATAAAAATTGTCATTTGGTATAGTTATAAGTAGAATCTCTGAATATCAGTAGAATATCTGTTTGAATTAAGACTTTGGCAAGTTGGATCAAGTTGAAATATGAAAAGAGTTGAAACCAATTGACATTCTTTTTTTCCCACACGAGAGAACATTGCAAACAACTTACATCTAGAACATTAACAATAGAATACTAAAACTACAAATATTGATTATTTTAGTGCAAGGGCAATCATTATCATTTACATAATTTGATTTCTTAAAATATATCAGACATTAATCATAAAGCGAAGCACCACGGCATGTACATTATTGCATTTTATTCATTCTTATTTTCTACTTTCAATCCTTTATGAATACAAACGGCAAGACTCAAGATTTTGTATGGAAGAAAAAGTTTATGTATTTGTAGATAATCTTCAACTTTAAAAATGATTTATCAAAAAGTCTACACAACAGTGCCTTATCATGCAGTAACTTTCCATACTCGTACGCCGATGATTTTTTTTAAATCAATATTTTATTTCTGAATCCCTGTTACAAGTCCGAACAAGGAACCAGGGGGATTCCTTGTCCTCAGATTCAATAAAGTTGACAGAAGAGAGGATTCAGGTTTTTCACACACAAAATTGCGCCCATGATTGGCTCCACGCCTCATTAGGTCTTCAAGACACAGTCTGGAAGACCTATTGTTTTTATCCGATTTCTTCAAGTTCTTATTATTATTTGTACAATTTTGTGAACAAGCTACAGCTCAAACGGCTGCTCCAAATTCGTCCAAACTTGCCATGCTGATAGCTCTTACCTGGAATCGACGTGCGAAGCTTTTGGGCAAAATCGACCCGTACATTAAAGGTCCATTTCGAATCCAAAATCGAAAATTTAACATTGATTTTTTTTTCAAATTGCACTTAGAGACTTGAATTTTTTTTAAAAGATGCGCAATCAAAAATAATGAAAAAAAGGAAATCAGGACCAATTCGTAGGTCACGTGGTTTGGCCGCCATCTTGCTTTTAGTGCATTTTTGACGATTTCCGACCCCACATGCCTTTGAGAATCTTCTTCTCTGAAGATACTAACACCAGAGAGCTGAAATTCATACTGAGTGTAGCTGAGGTATTGTTTTCATGAATTCCTAATTTTGAAAGACTTAACCTTGATACTTTTTGTGCTGTGACCTTTCAAATTTGACCAAAATTTCAAAATCGCCAACTTCAAGGGCTCATAACTCAAAAACCAGACAATAGAATTTAATGATTTTTGCATGAGAGTTCGACATTTGCAAGGTCTTTAAGATAAAAGAATTTCCGGTCACGAGGAAGGATCAAAGTTTGCATTTTTGAAAACGGGTGTTTTGGTGGGTATGTTTGAAAAATCCTTGTTAACCAGCGACACATGATTAAGAAACATACAATCTTGGATAAATCTCATTAAAATTAGATTAAACATTAACATTAAATTTGGAGCATTTACATGTGGTCAATCTTACTTTCGTTTTGAATGATTCTGATATAAGAATGATCGAAAACTTGTAGTTCATTGGCAATAAAACACTAGGGAATGTTTTGTCTATTATCAGGCAGCAACGAGACTGTATAACCTGAGATGATTCATGTTTACAGCCATGATGAATTTTCTGTAAAAGCTTAAACGTTGAATATCAAGTGAAATATGGTCAATTTGATAATGTATTAGTTACTGTTTACCTCTTTAAAAAAATCATGTGAAGGTCAAACACTGTGTGAAGGTCAAACAGGAAGTCTTGAAGACCTAAGTACTGCCGCGGCAGTCCAAGTTATTATTTGTACTTTTTTTGTGAACGAGCTGCAGCCCAAACGGTTGCTCCAAATTCGTCCACACTTGGCATGCTGATAGCCCTTACCCTGGAATCGACATGCGAAGCTTTTGAGCAAAATCGGTTTGTTCATTAAGGGTCCAGGTCAAATCCAAAATCGAAAATTTAACATTGATTTTCAAACATTTGATTTTTCAAAATGCACTTAGAGACTTGAAATTATTTTTTAAAGAAGCGCAATGAAAAATGATGAAAAAAAGGAAATCAGGACAAACTCGTAGGTCACGTGGTTTCGCCGCCATCTTGCTTTTAGTGCATTTTCGACCTTTTCCGACCCCACCCACCTTTGACAATCTTCTCCTCTGAAGATACTTGCACTAGAGAGCTGAAATTCATAGTGAATTTAGCTGAAGTATTGCAGACCTAACCTTAATACTTTTTGTGCTGTGACCCTTCAAAGTTGACCAAAATCTCAAAATCGCCAACTTCAAGGGCAGATAACCAAAAAACTAAACCATAGAATTAATGATTTTTGCATGAGACTTAGACATTAACCAGGTCTTTCAGATAGAACAATAAAATCGCTCGCGAACAGTCATTTCCGATCAGGAGGAAGGGTCAAACTTTGCATATTAAAAAGTGATGTTTTGGTCGGTATGTTTTAAACCTCTTAAACAAACATGCATGTGAAGGTCAAACACTATGTGAAAGTCAAACAGGAATCTTGAAGACCTAAGTACTACCGCGGAAGTCCGTCCGAAGTTGTTAGGTTGCTTTTACCGTGTATGAATTCTTCAATATCAAGTTGTCAAATATCAATCAACAAAATTGTCTACGGTAGTAACATGTCTTAACTGGATTGTGTAAAATTCATGTTCTAAACATAATGTTTAAACTGGAATGACAACCTTGCAATTCGTTTCCACAACAATATCCCGATAGTACATTGCATCAACATGATTATACTCACGATCATTTTTTGGCAATGTCGCCCCAGCAGCAAGAGCGGTGATAGTTAATACACCCTGGAAACAATAACACAGATTTACTCCTTTTGAAAACTGCCTAAATCTTAAAGGCAGATCAGTCAAGTTATCCCAAATTTAGTTTCATAGTAATTTTTCATCTGCGTGATATTGTCGGTCATTTTGGTGTGGACACCAATTCTATCATTTGTGTTATGGCAATGGCTCCGTGTAGCTTAATCCTAAATGTGACTTAATGACTCATTTAATTGTTAAGATTCACTGCCTTGGAACTGGTATCTTTTGCTATACGTTTCATGATATACCCCTCTCGATTGTATTAAAAATCCAATAGAACAATGATGCTTGAAACATCACTTATGAATACTTCGAACGCATAGATTTCAATAATGTCAAATATTGCTGTGACGACTACTGGCCAAAATTACAACAACAAAAAACAATAGACACGATGAAAATATTATATTGTTTCTGGTGATATTAATTAAGAAACAAATTCATTAATAAAGTTACAACTCTAATGAAATGGAAAAAGTCCAACACTTACCAAACACAAAAGTAATCCCGTCATGATGAACCGATGCAAACGAGAATGAACGGTGTTGTGGGATTCTCTAAGAGTATAGACCTGAAATTATCTGCGTATATAATGAATAATCCTGCAATTATCTGCAGAGGAAAATATCTGCATAGGTTTTAAACCACGCATCTAACGTAACGCATCTCACAAACATTTTTAATATATGGGCAATTTGTCAGAAATAAGCGGAGAGGGGGGTGTCGTTTGTAGGTCTTGTTCGCCATTCTTCTGACACATAATTCACTGGCTGAATGTCACGCGGATTTATGACATTTCAATCTGTGTTGATGTGGTGTGTAATTATGTCTATAAACGATGCTAATGACGAGCGATGCGCTCCAGGATCGACAGGTCCCCGCTACTTCCCCCATCTACGCGTCACCGGAAAACTGGGTTCACTACCCCCGAATGATGCGTGCGAATAGGACGATAATTTGGAATGATATCCGTTTGATAAGACCAGAGACCATTGAAGACCATTATCTAATCACGAGCGTAGGAGTTGCTGACATTCCTTTTTGATTGCTGTCTTATTTTCTAGTAACGATGATTTCACCAAGATCTATTGTGTCATATTATCTTGATGTAGTGGCTTTTTTTTCAATAAAATTACATTGTGCCTTTGTTGATGTAAAATTCATTCGTATACGATGAATTCACCAAGATATATTGTGACATATCTTGATGTAGTGACTTTTTTCAATAACCTTTTCATTTTGCCTTTGTTGATGTAAAATTCTTTCGTTCGTCCAAGTTTGTGTGTGCGTGTGATTATATTTTTTCCAAAACCCCCAAAACAGGGAAGTGGCAGTGGTAGTTAGTTGTAGTAACAGTGGCCGCAGATGTAGCAGTATTTATACTGTTAACAGTCGTGTTAGTAGTACCAGAATGTTGTCACATAATTGGATCCTAAATGGAAGAATGTAAGAAATTGTCTGATTATGAGATAGCTTGTGTTGTAGCGACACTCCTCACTACAAACTGTAGGCGTGTTGTGTATGTAATGTGGTATATGTATCCTGCTGAACATTACGGAACTATCATCCCTAGGCTCGTTAATTACATCATTTCATAGTGTATTGAACCATCCTCTATACATGGTAATAGACAGGCATCAAGAATAAAATTTGGATTTGTGTCACATTCCGGAAACGTCTTCTAGCCTAGAATCCAGACCCGCAGATTGATATAAAAGTAAGCAGAATACAAAAAATTAAATGAAAATCAATTTCATTTTTCTTTGGCGGATTCTTTGGCTTATTTGTCCATGACGTTGAAAAGTGACTTTCAATGTGTATTACATCTCGATATCATATGTGTAATGATTCAGTTTAAAAAAATCGTATCAATTTCGATAATTTTCAATCCAAATGGGCATCAAAAAGTTTCAATGTTCAAAATAGTATAAGGATAAAATGTGAAAATTGGTAAATGGAATGTACTCCAATTGTTTGTAATGAATGCATGTTTGTTTTGAGGGGAGATTCAATGGAAAGCTATATATGTAATAATTTTTAAAAAAAACTACTGTTGGCCTCATAAATGCATTCAAATAAATCGCGTCCATACTTTGGTTTGTTCCATTGTTTCGAAGTTGATTTGAAGGGAAGCCGTGAAATATAAGGACTTTAACAAATTCATTAGGTTCATAACAAATGCCAATATAGAACACTGTGTAAGAATTAACATAACTTACAATCAATCGCAATAAACGGGCCTTTGCAATATTAACAGCAATAGGCACACCTGCCAAACTTGAGCTCCGTATGCGAGACTTTTCATCTCGTAACTGCAATCTCACTCGTCGGGGCATTCTCGATAATCCAGAGGTAACGTTCCGTTAGTGGAGATTTTATCGGAACGTTACCTCTGGATTATCGAGAATGTCGTCGGGGTAATGTTACGTGATTCTCCATTGATTAGAGTTAGGTTAAATAATAAAATCCTAGGAGTATCCTACAGGTACCTTTCCTTAAGTAGAAGCTCATGGTTTTCATTTTATTCAAAGTATCTTTCAAACTTCAAGAACTTGGTTTCTGTTTTTATAGCAACCTGTCTCAGTGTACGAACGTTACGCTAACTCCACTAATCTGTATCCTGGGCTCAGAAGCTAGATTCGCTCGAGCGGCCTGACTTGGGATACATCCAATCAAATAATTTTCTCGCCACCTTCTCGATAAAATTTCAACAAAAAAATGATTTGATTGGCTGTACCACAGAGAGGAATGTGTACTTTGTTTAGCCAAAAAGTGAAAAGCTTTTCTGATAAAACAACCTATAGCCATACAATAGACATGTCTCATCATGAAGAAATTTCAATTTGAATGCAGCATCATCATTGCAGTGATATCTGTTAAGCACTGTTCATAGAAAATACATTATGACACCTTTATTAGACATAACCACATCAAATTGTGTTCAAATGATGCAACCAGTTCATGAACCGTTCTTTTGAGCAGGAATTGGTGATTTTTCAGGTTGCTGCTATAGTCACTGTTTTTAAATATCACATATGATGAAGATATACTGAACCAAGACAAGGCAAAAGTGAGCGCAGCTCACATACCCCGGCCTGTAGTTTGACCACCTTTCTTTGACGAAAATAGTGAAAAGTCATATGTTCTGATAAGTCCTAGGATTGTTACCGTATTTTTCCATCACATGATATAGAAAATAACATTAAAATTTAATTTGTCTGAATAGGTGTGAACTGGTATAACTATAATAATAAATGTTTTTCAACAAACTCTCACCTTCCATTCAGTTCCATGTAGGTCAATTTATATTCCAATATATGTATTCTTTGCAGTGGTACAAATTAACATTCCAATATATGTATTCTTTGCAGTGGTAACAACATCAGTCATGTTCTATGTTCATACAGTGTCCATATGAGTATCACAATCAGTCACAATCCCTTTCTTTTGGTTACTTTCCAAAAGATAACTTGAAGGCAAAACAGTCACATTTACAATGTTTATACGGTATGTGTTTGTCATTAGGAAATATATTTACAAGCTTGATCCTCAACCTACTGTTTTCGGACTGTTTATTTGAACTTTGGAATTAAAACCCCTAAAAGGCACAACAGCATCATATAGGTTACTGCCATACCAAGTTTGAAAATTCAAAGTGGTATAGTTTTTAAATTATGATCCGGAAACGACACAAAGTCCGAATATCGGACCGTTTTTGGTCTCAATTTCAAAAATTATTTGAACGTTGGAGGTGAAACCCCTAAAAGGCACAACAGCATCGTGTAGGCTACTGCCATACCAAATTTGAAGTTTCCAAGTGGTATAGTTTTATAATTATGCTCCGGAAACGAGACAAAGTCCAGAAATCAAATGGTTTTTGGTCAAAATTTCAAAAATTATTTGAACCATTGAGATGAAACCCCTAAAAGGCACAACAGCATCATGTAGGCTACTGCCATACCAAATTTGAAGTTTCCAAGTGGTATAGTTTATAATTATCTTCCGGAAACGAGACAAAGTCCAGAAATCGGATGGTTTTTGGTCAAAATTTCAAAAATTATTTGAACCATTGAGATGAAACCCCTAAAAGGCACAACAACATCATATAGGCTACTGCCATACCAAATTTGAAGTTTGTAAGTGGTATAGTTTTAGAGTAATGCTCCGGAAACCATTTCGGACGGACGCACGGACGGACACGCGGAGCGCTATATATCCCTGACTACGTCGTAGCGGGGGTATAATAAGATTGTTTTCACATCTTTTCTATGCATGTAAACATGTCAAGCAAATACAATGGTTTGACCTATTACTTCTCTTGAGTGGTATGAATACTAATTCTTCTTTTTCAAGTTGAAAAGGCATTGAGCTTTTTAGAAGTTGGGGTGATGAAGATGAAGGCATATACAACTTCTTGATTCTAGTTAGGTGACTTTTTGAAATAAATACTAATTGTTTCAAGCAAATGTTACACGAGAAGAAAGAGACTATTTATCACAACATATATCTCCCAACTCCCTATTGAGAAAAAAATATTCTTTTCCAAAAAACATCCTTCATCACCTCATTTTGTAAAATGCCCTTAATAGAAGACCCAAGGTTGAATTAAGAGGAGGGGAGAACCGTTCACAACACACGGAGCTATCCCCGAAGAGTACCAGAATGGTGTTGTTACATGTTTCGGAGTCCTTTGACTCCTTCATCAGACCTGTTGACCAAGTTGAATTAAAACTAAGCTTCTGTGAAATGCTTGCCATATCAAAAAAACAAAACAAAGTCAATTGTGTTATTAAGTTATTTAATCATTTAAAAAATTCTCCCAACATAAGTATTGGGTTCTAGTTACATGTTTTTTGCATTTTTTAAGTCATTATCCCATCCGACCCGGAGTCCTTTCTTATAGGACTTGAGACAAACAATTTACAATTTTTATTATAATTTGATCGATGATGAACAAAAACAAGAAAAAGTTACAACAAAAATTTGACGAAACTGTACAGTGTTACACAAACCAATGGGCTGAGGAAGGGGACTTGACAGAAAATAAGAAACCTTTGGTCCACACTCTAGATAATGTTCTTAACACAATTACAATTTCACAAACTTGAAAGATGGTTCTATCTTTAGCAGTTGTTTAAACAAAACTGTTATCGTTGACTCAGCAGAAACTAAAACAAATTGATGCAAATATACACATTCAGCTAGATATTAAACTTGTAGGAAAAAAGGATTTTTAGCTAATAAATTGTTTTGCTATCTTCCTTTACATAATCCATTACAATACACTAATCATACAATTCACTAATTATACAGCCAAAGTTAGCATTTATAAAGTTTCAAGCAGAGAGAGAAGTCGACCTTGTCTGAAACTGTCTGGACAAACTGACCACAAATTACTGACAGGCAAGAACAAGAGCTTCAAGCATTGGATATGTGTGAACCAAAGTAACGAATAAATCAAAATAAATTTAATATAAAGCAAGATAAATCAAATGTCATGATTAAGATTGAATACAGAGATATACGGACAATCGTCACTTACAGTGATTACGAGAACTACAGGTGCATCAATCAAAGTGTTAGAGGTTATTAGCAAAGTTCACTGCTTAGATATGCAATGATAACCAACATACAGGGAGAACCTTCAATACTGCTCTTTGCCGACAGTCCATTTACAGAGTCAATCAACATATTGCTAGCTGGAAAGTAATAATATGGAAAACTCAAATAGAAAGAAAGGAAGTGAAATTTGTTTGAAATTTTGGGTGCGTACCATACCAACAGAATTATGTTTTTATTTTGGTATGTTGAAACAATTCAAATTCATTATCGCCAAAGAATACTCAAAATGAACAGTTTTCACAAAATTGTTATTTATAAATGCATTCATATTCAGAAAATTGACAATAAAGAGATGCAAGCAAAATTAAAATCATCTGACGCATTTGACCAAAGAGGGGTAACTCTGACAAGGCAATGCATGTGCAGACCACCAATCAGCACTGGGCAGCAGGAGTGGCGATGGTTACAGCAACGATGAGGCTGGCTGGACAGACAGGCAGACAGACAGACGGATGGACAGACAACTCATGCATTCTTGAGCTCCCCTCCTATCTTGTAGCCCTGTATGATCACTTTGTTCCAGTCGATCTTGGTCCGAGTAACTGGCAGCTGGCGACGTAGAGCCTTGAACGTCGTGTCTGACATGGTCTGGTAGTTCTCCCCCAATGCTTTCTGTAACACAGGAATACTTCATGTAACACATGATACTTCATGTAACACAGGAACACTTCATTGTTACGCAGGAAAACCTAATTTTAACGCAGGAATACTAAATTGTAACACAGAAATACTTCATTGTAACACAGTAATTTGATGTCATGTAGCACAGCAAAACTTCAATGTAACACAATTATGCTGTATAACACAGATAAACATCATGTTACACTCCTACCTTGATGTTACATAGTAATATTTTGATGAAATACTTTAATACTTCATGTAACATAGTAATACTTCAATGTTACAACTAATACTTCATGTAAGTCATACTTCAATAAAACATAACATAACATAAGCACAGGAATATATATGTAACACAATAACATTTCAATGTTGCACAACAAATCTTCAATGTAGAAAAACAAACTTCAATGGAAGACAATATCACTTCTTTGTAACACAATACAACTTCCATGTAACATGATACTTTCTCAATGTAACACAAAACAATATGGTTTAGTTCTTTTTGCTTCCTTAAGTTACTTTTATAATTAAAAGACACTGAAAACCGTTAATTACTTCTTTAAGTTGTTTGTAGCAGTTTTTGAGTGAACCACGATAATAATATTGATCAAAATTAGCACAGATATTTTTGTTTGTATGCTTTTCTTTAAAGGTGCTTATCATACTTGCAATATTTTTAAAAGTATTTTTAATGTATACGTTGTATTTTTAGAAAAATTTAGCGACCAACCTTCAGAAAATCGGACCAAAATTCATCAAATAGGAGATAATTTACCAAAAAATACCGAAACGGCAGTAGACATAAGGGCGAATCAAGTGTGGCCATTTCACAACTTCCGGTTTCTAAATGTACGTTTGAAAACCGTCTTTGTCGTGCTCAACTAGATTTTATATTCTTTTTCTCCAAATTAGGTATTCGTTGCTGTCAAAGTTGATACCCATCGAACGCAATTACGGTGGTTGAGACACGGTGTAAATCCTACAAGCATAATGATTACGTGATCGAAAGCGGGTTCGCTAAACGACATGCCCTTTCTAGGAGGGGTACTGTGATTGAAGCTTCGAAATAAGTATGTTATTGTTGATTAAACAATCTAAATATGATATCAAAATTTCGACGAAAGATTTTTCTACAAAGTGATGTATTCCATTTCTCAATAGCTAAGTTTCATCCTGAACTGCTTGCAAGTATGATACAGCATCTTTAACAGCATATTTCACTCACAACAGGTCAATATTCACTTTCAAATGATAACTTACCTGGTATTCATTTTCAGCATCAGAAATTATGTTCAATACACTCTTGGCAGTTTGTTCTGCATTCTGAAATTGACAGAAAAAAAGTAAGTAAACTTTTCACAAGAAGTGATATAATTAGATTTGATTGTATATGTATATATTTATATATAGATTTAATATGTAGATTTTTTGTCAGATTGTGAAATATTCATCAACACACTTTGAAATCATTATGCATCAACTCTAAGTTCTATTAGAATAATGTATCTTGACAGGAATTTGTTCAACTTGGAAGAGTATTTCCAATGTTAAGTAAACTTGTATATAAAAATGATATTTTTTATAAGTTTTGGACAAAAATGTATGTTAGTGTGCGAGTCCAGAACACCAGTGTGGCTGACAGTCAGAGATACAAGTTAGTATTTGTTTGGACGATTGTGACCATATTTATGGTTTATGCAATCAATTCTTGGCTTTCATCGCAATGCCATATTTGGATCTTTCATCAAGATAAGTCTACTGTTTTTTAGTATATAAATAAAGTATGCCTCTCATTAGCAACATAGTTTTAGACATGAATCACATGAATATACTTACAGATACATTTAACTTTTCACTAACTTCCTTAGAGCTGACTAACTGAACATTCCCATCTTCATAGTAGTGCACCTGGAACAGCAATACATCAAGTCAGGAAGATGATCAAACAAGATCTACAGAGTTATCTCCCCTGAGCATTGGTCATTAGTAATGGAACACTTTAAATATGCACCCTTTGACTTGTACATTTATATATATATATGCTATGTCGTTTCAAACTTGAATTGATTAAACAAGCGTCATGTAATGATCAATTCTTAATGCCAACTTGTTTTGTGGATGATCTCTCAACCATTTAAAATTTGCATAGACCAAGGCAATTTTTTTATATTCATCAATAACATACTTAACCAAGTATATAGTTTGAAGATGTCTTCAAATAGAATATCAAAACATTGTTTTCAAGATTTATCATGTAGATAATATAATTATCCTTGAACTTTTCAATAGTATGAAACTTGCAAAATCTGAAAACTGAAATTCTGTAAAGAGTATTTTACCTGCACTTTAAGTGTACCAGATAGCTGCGCTGACCCTCCGGAAGATGGAAATGTCACTGACCATTGCGACCGCCATCGGCCGTTCCTTCACACATACAAGAAATACAGTTCAGGTTCAAAGAGAATCACAATATTTTATCCGAAAAACATGATGGATGCTTTATTCTGATTTATCTCCACAAGTACTTTTCCAGGCAAAAATGTAATCAAGAAGAGAAAAGACACAACATTTTGCTCAGAAGACAGAGAAGGAGGCGATGGTGGATGTATCTTCTGAATGTGAAGTCTCCACGAGTACTATGCATGTATTTACACATTGGCTTAACTTTTTTGACCACCTTTGATTGGTAAACTTGTAAGTAGTTTTCAATGGTGGAAAGAGGAGTTTTCCATGTAATTTTGTCTAAAACTAAATACAGACATTCAAAAACGTATTCAGGAATTCTTTCAGTAGTTAACATATTTCTTTTTTGTTGGTATATTGAAGTAGCCCTAGAAGTAGCAAAGTTTTGTCATCTTGGTTGAGACAGACATTAGTTACAAACAATTGTGGACTGCTAACAGTAGGAGGGGCAGCTCTAGCAAAGGGAGGTAATAAGATTCATTGGCCAAGCCATGCATCAAAGATACATATCCCTTGTATGTTTATTTTTATATTAGTGAAGGAGCACTCATGGATACAGTCTCCTATGAGGCATCTTCCAACGCAAAGCCTAAAAAGCTGGTTTCCGAACTATCAGTTTTATGCCTTGCTGTTGACCCATGTGATTCCTGTGCTTGCTCTCTTGTCTGTAGGGGCACTATAGCAGCACAGAAAAGTAAAGGGTCAGCACTCAGCAGCAAGGCATTAAATGACAGGTCGGAAACTGGCATTTTAGGCTTTGCGTAGGAAGATTCTATCAGGTGCAAGCTATAAAATACTGACCACCAGTTTTTGGGCTGGAAGTGGTGGCTCTCTATACACATAATAAGTGTGATGTCGCTTCCTGCGGAGCTTCCGTATACAGAGACAACTCCAAACTTGTAGTGGTTCTCAACATAAGTGGTCAGTACAGACTCAATGGCCGACCGGAAACTCTCCGACTTTGAGTCACTATCGACAGACTGGAAATCTGAAGCCTCCTTCCGTAGATGGTCGTATCTGAAGAAAAAATA
This sequence comes from Steromphala cineraria, assembly GCA_916613615.1. Lineage (NCBI taxonomy): Eukaryota > Metazoa > Mollusca > Gastropoda > Trochida > Trochidae > Steromphala > Steromphala cineraria. Next base: position 7,818,156 of record OU744726.1, read on the forward strand.
AAGATACATTTTGCAGCTAAACTCTATTCAGCTTTACTTTATTTAAAATAACAAATAGCAGGTGCAATGCATGCTTATGAGAGGAGTAAGTTTATTTAATGTACGAAGAACTAACCTGTAGGACTTTTTTGATCGTGGGTCGAGAAAACGTCCTCCACCTAGATCTCCATGTTCTGTGACTAGTGCCTGAAAACGATCAACAACAAGTCATCAATAATCTCTTCTCTTGATTATACAAGAGTCATCAGAAGATGACATATCCCACTGGTCCCCAATAAATTTTATGTTTCGATGGAAACAAATAAAAAATAGAGCCATTGGCTCTGTAGCTCATCAGGCTTTACATATGATTTTGCTTTAGAGTGCAGCCAATGTGCTTTCCTTCTTAGTAGGGGCCACAGGGCCACTAAAGCTACAATTTATTATCCTCACTAGTCAAGGAGTCTGTGCACACAGTTTCAGCTTTCTAGGCCTTATAGGTTCTGGAGAAGAAGATGAAAACAGGTTTTAAGAATGTGGCCCCTGTGGTCCTTATTAGGTGCCACATGGCCACCAAAGCTACAATTTATAATCCTCACTAGTCAAGTTTCAGCATTCTAGGCCTTATGGTTCTGGAGAAAGTCGAAATTCCACAAAGTTTACGGACGGAGGGAGGGCAGACACCATGCAATGCCATAAGCCCATCGGGCCTTAAGGGCCAGATGAGCAAAAAATAGAACCATTGGCTCTGTAGCTCATCAGGCTTCATATTTAATTTTGCTGTGGTCAATGTGGTTTTCCCCTTTGAAGGGGCCACAAGGTCTCAAATTCTAATCTTAAGTATATATGTGATGTGATGTGATTTCAGATACCTGTAATCAATACAGAAATGGAAATAGCTCAAATATTAAATTGATAATTTATGGCATAGGATCCAAAGATTCACCATGCCCTTTTTAGGGGCCATAGGGTCACCAAAACTATAACTTCAATAGCAGGAGTCTGTACACAGGTTCAGGTTCTAGGGCTTTTGGTTCTGAAGAAGCAAATGAAAATAGGTTTTAAGGACGTGGCCTTTGTGGCCCTTATAGTCATCACTAGTAAAGAAGTCTGTACACAAAGTTTCAGCATCTAGGCCTTATGCATTCTCTCCTCACAGAGGCAGATCAAGTCATGATGATTTAGCCTCTGTTATATTACGCCGAGTTTGTGGGATAGAATGGGAGATGCCTGATTGGAGGCAATCAAAGTTAGTTGTGCAATCAGCGACGCTGTTCTTTAATCATCGTTTTGGCTACTGAATAAAGGCAAAAGCATTGTGATATAAACCACCCTTTCCAGTGTTCGAAATTAGTCCTACTGGGGCACTAGCCATTGGGACTAGTGCATTCCAGTAAGCACTAGCCCAAACTAGCCAAATACACCAATATATAATCATATTTTCTTTAAATTCAACTTGTCCTTCGGACTATCAATGATTGCACTTTACTAGCACAGCATCTTTTTCACTAGCCATTGGCTACCGGGCTAGTGCTAATTTCGAACCCTGCTTTCCATGCGAGAAGCGTTGTCATTTGATAAAGAAATTCAAATAGATTTTGATGCAGGTTTTTTCCTGCCAGGGGAAACTGCTGAAACCCACGGATTCCGGCGTAATAGAACAGAGGCTAAATCAACATGACTTGATCTACCCCTGTTGGGAGAGAATGGGCCTTATGCTTCTGGAGAAGAAGATGAAATAGGTTTTAAGGGGCCACAAAAGCTATAAATTATAATCCTTACTTGTCAAAGAGTCTGTACACAAAATTTCAGCTTTCTAGGTTTCAAACGTAGAAAATGCATTGGTCTCAAAATGCAAGTGTCCTTTTAGACACCAAACATAAAAGTTTAAATATGTTTGATGATAAGCAATCAGGAACTGGTACATTTAAAAATGTTGATGTTTGTTATCTTCAAGTTTAAAAAAAATAAGTCTCCCTTTTTTTCATTTGACATTGCAGCATCCTTCAAAAACTACAGGGACACCTTAGATTGAAAGTAAAAAAAAGCACTAGGTTTTGTTGTAATTTATCTCCCTTCGAAATTATGCCCAGGGCTTAATTTTAGAAAACATATTTCTCATATGAAATAGGTGAAATTCGAAATTAAGCCCAGGGCTTAAATACGAGGACTCCGGTAGGTTTAGGGATATAGAGTTATCACATTTGTACGGGACTGGATGTATGGATTAGGTGTCTGCATGGTCAACCTTTTCACTGTCACATTTTAAGCATGTAACGATTCATAGGCCCACCAAAGTGTATGTACTATGTATATTGCTTTTCATTATAATAGGATTATATTTTAACTGTTCGCTTATTTTGCAATGTAAGCTCATTGTGTTCTTCATGTGAAGACTATTTTATCATACTTGTGTAGGCACTTGAAAGTGATTGAAGCTGCCGTAAAATATCATCTTTCTTCAATGCAGCAATATCTCTCAACAGTAAACATCTCCTTGTCAGAAATTTTCTAGGGAAGCGCACATAGAATATCTCTGAAAATTGTTACTTGTAACTTTCTATTGGTAGTTTTAACTCTTTGGTTTAAGTGTAATATTTTCCTAATTTGGGTATTTTCTTTACTTTGCAGTGACTGAGGCTTTTACCCTAGACCATGGCCAGGGTTATCTGTTTTCGACATAAGATTAAAATAGGCTTTAAAGGTGTGGCCCCTGTGACCCTAATTTGGGCCACAGGGACACAAAAGCTATAGATCATGATCCTTAACTAGTCAAGGAGTCTGTACACAAAGTTTCAGCTTTCTAGGCCTCATGCTTCTGGAGAAGAAGATGAAAATAAGTTTTTAGGGTGTGGCCCCTGTGGCCCTTATTAGGGGCCACAGGGCCACCAAAGCTACAATTTTTAATCGTAACTAGTCAAGGAGTCAAGTCAAGTACACAAAGTTTTAGTTTTATAGGCCTTATGCTTCTGGAGAAGAAGTCGAGAATGATGGATGTACGTCAGACACCATGCCATGTCATAAGCCCATCGGGCCTTACAGGCCAGATGAGCTGAAAAGGTACCAATTGATAGCTTGATCTAGTAGGAGGCAAAGCAAGTTAGGGAGTGTTGAAAGGCTACGACTTGCCACTCATTGGAGCATGTGCATGAGTTCTGCCTAGAGTTGGTAGAGTGTTTCCACATACCTGATGTTCGGACCCCTCCACCTTGCATGGTGTGAACTGATCCTTGTTATACTGGGCAAAAGCACTGAAAAAAAAGGTGGATGTTTCAGTGTTCATTCTAGGTTTTAAAATCAAGGGGCCATAGGGCCTGGGCCCTTATCAATTGAAACAAAGGGGCCATATATGATTTTTTGTTGCCATTAAAAATTTATGTCTGTTATACCACTGAAACATAATCTGTAGGAAATGGAATGTGCATAGATAATAAATCAAATAATATTCATGTCCCAATTATTATATAATTCCAAAACATGAACTCGCTTGTTACATACTTCCTACTGGACAATGACAAATTTAAGGTTAAGAATTCGCGAGTCGGCAATTCATTTCTAACAAGTCTTGTCTTCCAGCAGTTGCAAGACATTTGCAAAAGAAAATATTATGGTAGATTGTTAAATTGATATTTCCCTATAAATAGTCAAACTAAAAGCAAAATTAGAAGAAAAAAAAATATTCCATGTTAATTTCATGATTTTTTAATGACTAATACCGTAATTGGGAAAGCCCATCTCCCGATAAATAATCAACTACGATTACATAAATTGAATTAAATATTCAATAAATCAAAAACCAGTGCTCGTTGTTTTGTCGATAAAATGCACGCTAGTGTCAGTTTTTGGATTGACAAACTTTAAACTTGCATTAACTGAGTTGAAAAAAAGCGATTGCTTGAAATCAGTATTCATTTACCGTGTCGTTCATGCTATAAATAGTTATTCTAGATTATTCAGCATAGTTTAGTTTTGCAGTGACGGATGAACGAAGTTTCGCGCATTTATGTTAATGAGGTCTCTGTCAACCAGTCAAGTAAAATTGTACTTGAACGCATAAACGAGGCTTTGTTAGTTCCATTTGATAAAACGAGACCGGTTTTGGTGTTTCAGCGACCGTACGGTTTTAACATGTCAACTCATTTAAAAATAGTATCTTGCCGTGAGTGCCATGTTTTGATTTTGTGTTTACTATGTGTTTTCGCCATGAGGGCTCCTGTGACATTTTTCTATGCGCCATGTAGGAATAATTAGCGCAAATGGCGCAAATGCACAGCCTAGAATGAACACTGATGTTTTTAAAGTAACTCAATTAAATCTGTATCAGGAATTTCATTTTTCTGGACGCAAGTGGCCAGTAGAAAAGATGTTGGGCTTGGAAAATATAATGACCGACTAGTTTAAATCATTCAGATGAACTTTGCATCCTTGAATGTCTTAACAGCATTTATGAGTTTTCTTACCCGGAAGCTTCTTCTTTCAGCAGATTGTCTTCATTAACAAGAATACGTACATCTGAAACAACCAATATAACACCTTGTAAAAATATGTTTCAAATTGTGTAATATTGACAATAAATTGGCTGACAGAATCAGGTTATTATGAAAAATATCATTAGATATCATTAATACCAAATCAATATTTAATATATATGCATTTTTAAATAATTAGTTGAAATCTTTAAATTTTTTCTGACTTGCATCTGTACCAAACCAAAATTGTCTGGAACCAAGGTTTCTATTTTGCATCAAATCAAAGCTGAAGTGTTCCAATACCCCTAGATTTTTACCACCTCAATATAATGAGTGAAATTAATAAATCTACACAAATAGGTATTTAAAATGTTTGAAGTGCTCTGCATTCTTCAAATATTCAATAAGTGTGAAGGAGTATACCCAATATACCCACCATTGAAGACTTCATTGAATTCCCCAGGTGGTGCATGGAGAATAAAATTAGATGCGATGCGGATCTGAAAATTGAAACAAAATTTCTTATATTAATTTGTAAACTTATGTAAATTTATATATTTTAGAATACCATAACCTGTCATTTAAGAGAAAGTTCATTGCAAAACAATTCATTTAATCACTCCTTTAGTAAAATGTCTTTGACATAGTTTATGAAGCATTTATCAATTCACAAACTTTGCTATTTAGTCTATAGATAACAATGCCTTTAGAATAGATTCTTTGTATTATTTTGAGGAAATTGTAAACAAGGAAATGAGTGCAAGATTGAGTATAGACAAGAATATCGTAATGGCAAAGTTTGAATTTTATAAAAGATCTGAAATAAAAGATGTGAAACAGGAAATAATCTCAGGAAAAATGTGACCATTTGCAAGAAAATTTTCTTACATATAGATACAAATTTTATGTTTATGACTACATCAAGTTCAATAGACACCAAACTGGACAATAGGATAAGTTTTGAATTAACATTAACCATTTCTATGTAGAAACACTAGAGACTTTCAAAAACAAGATAATCAATAAAAATTTCATCTTACTTTTGTATTTTTTGTTTTCCCAGCCATGACAACCTCTTCACTAACAACCAACCAACTACCTATAAAATACTTCCTTCTTTCTCGATAATCTGACTATTTTGTGTGACCTGATAGGCAATACATTTACACTTGGTAAGGGCCCTGTGTAATTAGACTGGAGCCCCAGAAGGCAAAGCCCATCCCTTTAAGTACACTTCCTCAATAAAACACTAGGCTCAATGTGTCTGATTGAAGCGAGTACAGCTCTAGACATACCGACATAACTCATAGGAAGTAAAGACTTCAATGGATCAAGTGGTAGGCACAACATTATATGAACATATCTCTCCAATCATATCTAATTGGCTTAGGTTGATAAAATATCCTCCAATACCTATGGTGTAATGGTATGTAACAACTCAAAAATCCCTATCACATTACATAACGAACCATGATGTCAACTAATTGAAAAGTAATTTGATATGTTGAATATTATTTCATTGTAGAGGTAGTTTGTAATCATTAACTGCTGTACCTCTTTGATACATTGTAACTTGTAATGGTATTGATATAATATTTATTTCAGTTTGTGAATAACAAACAATGGAAATTTGTTTTTCCATTCACCATGGTCAAAATTCTTTTATCTGAGCTGAAAAATCTATTTAGCGAAATTTGGCAATATTGATTTGTCGCTCATAAAAGACTTTCAGACTTTCATTTCAAATTCATATCCTGTCATGTCGAAAATACAAAAGAATTTTAAACTAAACAAGTAAGTCAAGTTAACCCATTCAAATGAACAATAAAAAAACATATTAGTGTGAAAGGTAAGCAATCACGTTTTGTGCACTCCCAAAAATGAAACACTTGTTAGAACCTGCTTCCTCAACCTTCAATGTTCCCATGTGTGTTTATATTTTTTGTTGCCTATTTTAAGGGAAAACATTATGTTGCCTTTTTCACATTTAATGTTGACTTTTCCATGTTTTTCTGTACAGTAGATAAATGTTTTTGGGTAGGCATGTATACATATTACTGCAGTCTTAAAATGGTATCAGTTTCATATGGTTCCCTAGACTTTTGAATGCCTGGTAATAAGCATGAAGCTTGTTCTTTTGATATAATTACAGTAACTTATAGGGGTGTAACGATAGATCGAACTATCGACTTATCGCGATAGTTGCTCTCAGTCTGCCGATAGTACTTTATCGATAGTCTTTTTTAGAACGATCAATAGTATCGATAGCACGTCTTAACTATCGATAGTATCGACAATTTGAAAAAATCAGTTGTTAACTTGAATGTTAAAAGTAAAATCCACACACAAACGCGTATTTTTACATTTGGAAAATACTGGAAACGGCTAACTGCAAACAGAACGCCGCGAGCTAAAAATAGCAACAGGAAAACACGAGTTATCTTTCCACGACTTCCACGAGTGCAGCAGTTTTTGAAATAGTTACAAACAAAGCGGTGACAAAGTCAATAAAACACTTTTTTTTCTTGAAAATTGTTTTTATTTCCTTTATTGATAAACTATTGCAATAGTACCCTGCAATAGACTATCGCTATCGCAATAGTACCCTGCAATAGGCTATCACTATCGCAATAGTCCCTTGGGGGTCAATAGTCACCCCTAGTAACTTATGACTACGGTTTGACATGTGTTGACTTTCAGCTCCTTACACAGCAAGCCTCAGCAATGATAGTGAAACAACAAAAATCAAGGTGGCCTCACTTTACATCTAAAATCCATCACAGTAACGCAGATTTTTTCATACAAACAACAGAAGAAATGATTCATGCAACATGAAATTGTGTTGTCTGACTACTGTCTACCCAGGGTCCATTTTCAATAAATACTGATGTTATTTACCTCATGTTATTGAAGTTATTAATTTATAAAGATATCAAGACTTATGTGCCAACCAAGAAACAAGAGAGGCAAAAGGATATCACTGAAACTTAGCATATTTAATTGTCTTGAAAAGTACTTTCTTTTAATAATTCTGTTCCCTACATTCCACTTGCTTTGACAGCAATGCCAATGGTAATGATGTCATTTCTTATAATAAAGTATGATTAACAATATTCAATCAACAAGCAACAAAAGTTTAGATATCTAACATTTTAGCAGCAGTAATAAGGGAAATGGAAATCTTCATTAGAAACTTGAGTTTTAAGAATAAAACATAACACGCCCAATGGAAAGCCGGTCGGTGTCACAAGAGCCAGCAGAGGCGGAAGTGCAAGCTAAGGGTCGCCCCCCAGATATAAACTCGCCAAATGCGCCTTTAAAATGGCGATATAGATTTTTATAAAAAGTACCAATTGTTTAAGAAATATGCATGATTACTCTTAGTCGTCACCATGATACATAACCATAAATAATTAATTCTTACGCGTTCTTGTTCAGAGATGGGCTCATCGTAATCGTCCGCCATTTTGGATAAAAGTTGCACACACCCTGTCGGGAAATTGCGAGACTTTAAAAAACCTAGTAATAATTGGTTATTGTTTTTTACTCAATGTAAGAATTATTTTAAAAGAGATAATCAGTTATTCATTTTTATATATAAATGAAAATATTGGATTCCACACCAGTTCGCGAAATTCCTTATGGAAGGGAGATAACTCGTATTTGCGCTTCCCTAACAACATCAAAGAAATACTATTTTACTCAAACCGTATAAAAATGGGTAGTTTGTAAGAAGTGACAACAACAATGGCTGACAAACCTTTGCATAGTAACATAAAGAATCCAGTTGTGTTGTTTGTTGGCGACCACAAGACGGATTTTCACTCTGGCTGCAAAATAATAGATGTCACTTTTCCTAATGTTATTCATCCTGAGGTGATTAGCTTAAATTTATTTGTGTTTATTTATATATCTTGTTTCACCAGTTATATCACATACTCACAACACTGGAAATAATTATATATTTATATTGTTGTAACTTGTATTCAATGTTTTCATACAGTAGTGAATTATTAATTATCTTTCCCACTTTTGTTAGAGCCTTTATTATTTAGAAGTAGCCTAAATCAGTATAAACAAATTAAGCATGCATGCTATGCTTTTTGATATATGTGATATACTAGTAAGTAATACAAACATATGAGAATAAACATATGCATTTTGCTTACAAATTACCAAAGTTATAAATGTGAATATGTTCTCTAAAACATGTGCTTAATGTATTCTAAATGAAATGTATTTCATATGAAACTTACATGTGAAGTGGGCTGGTGGCCTGTTTACGAAATAATCCACATCAATTGAATGTATTCTATTCTTCTAAAGAAACAGAATTTGTAGGGCCACTCAAAATTTCCTTATATGAAAAGACATATTGTTTATCTGATAAACAAACAAATTCAAAAACTCTGTCTCAAAAACTCTGAATAAAATACAAAGTTACATGTACAAACACTCATTTCTTATTTTATATAGCTAAAATTGGTATGTTAAACAAATAGTAAACATAACTGAAAGACAATTAAATAGTGAGGAAATATATTTGAGGCATGTGTGCATGCTTGACTCAAAGTACAGAGTATGTACCAATGTTGTTAAACTGTTTCATGCCTCCCTAGGATGAGGATGTGGTACGTATTGAAGTTGAAAATCAGTTTTTAAAAAATACACAAACAATTCTGCATGATGATCAACTGAATATCATAGAAATGTTTCTTCTGTAAGTAGCAAAGCGATGGAATGGTTCCTGTGCATGCTTTGGAAGGAAGAAATCAGAATGACAGATGTGTTGTTCCATGTATTTAATCCTTAACAATTTTATTTGAACTCTTATCTAGCAATGATAATGAATTATGAATTGTTTTGATTATTTTGTAAATTTTATCCCTTAAGAGGTGTGTGCATTTCTTATTAATTTCAATGCATATGTATCTTTAATTGATAATTGATTAATTAACCTAAAAGTGTTTCATCGAAATGGCTTTTTATTTGTTGAAATGCATGTCTATTTTTCACCAAATGAAGCATACTGTTATGTTTAATGTATCAATTATCATTATATGTTCTTCCAGTTAATCGTAATGTGACATGTCTTGAATAAGTGACATTGGAAAATGAGAATTAATTTGTCACATGGCAAATTAGAAAGGATGTACAGGACCTACAGGAAGACAATAAGACCTTTCAAGACCTTTTATAATCAAATTAATGTTAATGAAATTTCGAAAATTCAATATGCTTGCTCAACTTTGTAAAATCTTGTCTTTGAATCTGATATGAAATTTTATCACATCTACAATCTTAGGGAGACTTCATGATAGAAACTATTTTGTATGGATGAATAAACTTGTGTATTCTGAAACCTCAGTTGTTACTGAGTACTGGTAACTCTTATATGGAATGCTAGTTCCCTTAGAATATTTTGAATAAAATTAAAGCACTTAAAATGATCTTATGGGGGCTTTTTCTTTTAGGATGTTTACAGTTAGGTGTTTGAATGGAAATCTAAAAATGCACAGAATATTTCACTAAATTCTCTTAAGCACTGCCTCCTCACCTGTCCTTAGTTCAGTCAAAGTCAGGCAGTTTTGTTCATCCTTCACATACAACACCATTCCTGATTGGAGAATGTTGCTTCTCCATTGGTGCTCTTTAGCGCTCTCTGTTCTTGTACAGTTTGAATCAATGTGAACAGTGATCTAAAGATATTTAGAAAGGTAGTGAGATAAGGTTAGGTAGAATTGGGTTTTACGTTACCCTGATTTTATTACAAGAAAATTGTTTGTTTTCAAGGATGAAGGAGTGAAGGTATGTTATTTCATCAGTTATCAATTGATAGTTTAGGTTAAAGCAGTGTTCAGTTTATCGTTAGTATTTTGTATTTCCTTCTCTAGTAGAATAAAGGCTGAGTCAGTTTAGTTCTTTTCAACTGAAATTTCTTAAAAACGTGCCTGCTTTAAAAAATGACTTTAAGAATTCAAATTAACTTTTTAATGTTGCTTTTAGATTTCTCATTAATTGATTAATTTGTTTGTTTTACTCTTTGGAAATTATGTATATACTCTGTTTCTAAAACCTTATGAATCTCCATTTTTCCAAACTTTGTTGAGTAAAAAACATACAGTTTATAGTTATTTTTCTAAAGTGCTTTACATGGAAATAACTTTCATAGTTTTTGAGTAAATTTAAGGTGAGTTTTTAGCTCATCTAGCCTGTAAGGCCCGATGGGCGCATGCCATGGTGTCTGGCTTCCGTCCGTCCATCCGTCCGTAAACTATGTACCTTTTCGACTTCTTCTCAAGAAGCACAAGGTCTAGAAAGCTGAAACTTTGTGCACAGATTCCTTGACTAGTAAGGATTAAAAAATGTAGCTTTTGTGACCCTGTGACCCCTATTTGCAACAGGGGCCACACCCTTAAAACCTAGTTTCATCTTCTTCTCCAGAAGCACAAAGTCTAGAAAGCTGAAACTACGTGAACAGACTCCTCGACTAGTGAGGATTAAAGTTTTAGCTTTCTTGGCCCTTGGACCCCTATTTGCTACAGGGGCCACACCCTTAAAACCTAGTTTCATACTCTTCTCCAGAAGCACAAGGCCTAGAAAGCTGAACTTGTGTGCATACTCCTTGACTAGTGAGGAATAATTTGTAGCTTTTGTGACCCTGTGACCCTTAATAAGTTCCACAGGGGCCATGCGCTTAAAACCTATTTTCATCTTTTTCTCCAGAAGCTTAATTTTTATTGTTTATAGTTTTGTAATAAAACTATTGCTGGCCATATCGAACATCAACCTTCGTCTGTGTTCTTTCCACCTTCACACATTCGATTTGGTTTCACCTAGAAAGCTGAAGCCTTGTCTAAAGACTCCTAAGTTAGATTAAAGGAGGATTCTAAATTGTACATTTGGTGACCCTGTGGATCCTACTAAGCACACCATAAAGCAAAATTGATATGAAGCCTGATGAGCTACAGAGCCAATGGCTCTATTTTTCTGTTTACAGCTTTGGACTATTCATAAAGATTTTTTTTAAATGTATAATGAAAAAATGTAAACACAAACATTTATGAAGAAATTTTATACGTAACCCGTTATTCAATTTCATAAGGCTCGAAAGAAATAGCCTCATTTGAATGTTAATACAATAATCAAGGGAAAAAAATGAATTAAATATTTACTTAACATGCAATAGGATCTTCAATGAAGTTTATTCAATGAATTCACTGCTGATACAAAATGATATAGTTTTGATTTTATATCCCGGGTAGTTAGTATTTGTTACTTCCATTAACACATAATTAAGAAGTTTTGGTTTAATATTATGTATAATGGTTTCACCCCTTGAATATCATATGTTAATACATTACAGTGAAGTTATGATGAAGATACTTGTATTGACAATTGTTATAGCTTGTGTTGTTGAAACAGGCAGTTTATCATTCCTGAACTAGTCAAGAAGTGAACATTAAAGAATATATAGAAATTCTATTCAATAGTAAGTGTTGTTCAGCATGTCAGTACATGTTGGCTGAGAGCCATGTTGTACCTGATAGAAATATCATATTCCTTCTCAGGTGGGGGAGATCCGCTTCAAGAACTTCTATGTAGGTCTGCTGTCAGTCAGGGCCAAGTTCAGGTCGGCTGAGAACAACGGAGAACCTGGTATGTACACATGGATTCTGTTTTAACTTCTCGCTCTAACTTTGCCTTGAAAAATTATATAGTTGGTGTTGTTTCTTTTAAATTGTTTTGGATTATATGATTACACATTATGAGTATTTTTTAGGAATCATTTTGTATGAGATAGGTGTATGAAATAAGTTTGAGAGTAGAAATCCTCTGCTGATGATATCCTGTCACTGGCAGTCACATAGTTACATTTAGTGCACTGTCTAAGGGAAACCGGGATGTTCCAGACTTTTTGATTCATTGAAGATGTTAAATAAATTAGCTTGTCAAATATGTATGTGAGTAAATTGTTGGCAATTTATACTGAATAAGGGTGCTCCACTGTTAATTCAGTGGCAATACACAGAAAAACGTATGACGTTCCTCTGATATTGCAGGAGAGTTAAGATGGCGGACATGTGTGCGAAGGATGAAACTGATGCCAAACCCTCACACAGAGTCTGGAGCTCAGGACTTCTTCTCTATCACCAGCAAGCAGGTCAGGACAGACACAGGGCCAGACACTAAATATACGCAGAAACATATAGAGAAGGAGAGACAAAGATGTTGGATTCTTACATTATCTAGAAATGAAAAGTCCATGAATTTTCCAAAGCCAGATCCTAAATTATTCATGCCAATCTGTAACATACGGAGAAGGAATCTTGCTGTCTATTAATAGAACTTTCTACTGTGCCTCAACATGGAAAGTTTAACTAAGTTTCATTTACCAAACAGTGGACGTTGTTGAAGATCAAGCGATATCTCCTAGGAGATATCGCTTTGTCAGTAGATTTTGAACAATGCCCTGTAAACAGAAAATACTTGACATCACAAACATTTTACATCATCAGTAATGACGTCACTATGCTATGACGTCATAAAAACGATGACGTCACTATGCTTTGACATCACTTCTTTAGCAGTTTTAGGGCTATGCAGTGTTTAGTGATGTACATTTTTCATGCTAACGTGATGAAAAATGATTCTGGATGAAATAGAATCTCGCCCTCGTGTCTTCTGATATCAAATATATCAACACTCGTTGATAAAAGTAAAATATCCTCGGCAAGCCTTGGATATTTGTTAGTTTTATCAACTTGTGTTGATATATTTTATATCAGAAGACATTTGGGTGAGATTCTCTATATAGAGAGAAGGAGAGACAATATCTGATAGTCTGTTATTTCTGTCTCCAGTTCCTGTTTGAGTTATCCAACCTGACGTCTCTCCGGTTCATCCTACAGCAACCCTCACCTGTCTGGAAGGACTTCAAGCTGGAGGACCTCAAGATCTTCCGTACCTCAGTGGTGGGTACCGGAGACTAACATTGAGTCAGCTTCTGGGGGCGGTTATGGGTAGACATTTTTAGATAACTGAGGTCGTCCTGTTACATCAGTGTATGTGTCTACGCATTTAAATTATCAATCCCCTGATATCCAAAGGCCAAAACACTAAATATATTAAGCCAATCAAATGATGCCCTTTCAGCGATAGCTGCAAACTGGTTCCCGAGCCATGTTCCGCATGCTCATAGCGTATTTCATATCAGCCAATGGAAGTGCTATTAGATAATATTTCTCATTTCCCTCTTCATGCTCCTTCTAAGCAAGCCAACGACTTTATATGTAGCGTTTATGCAATTATCATGATGATGTCTCTCTCATCCCTGCCAGGTTCCCCGATCTGTTCCCCTGCCTGGTTGGTTGACGGAAGACTCCAGTGAGAAGCATGAGAAACTACCAGTAAGAGTTATCTCCCTTTCTTCACTCTTTTCATCTCTGTGAGGAGGAGTAATGTTGCTTTTCAAAAATTTTGAATTTGGAAATGATTGATGAGTTTGATGCTTTTTAAACGATTTGCTTTTAATCAAAATCACAATTAGATTGTATTTTTCTCTTGATTTCCTTACTTATCCTCACAAGATAATGCTTTGTTTGGTTTTGCTAGTGTTTTGAATTATTTAATTTGTTTGATCGTGTTTGCGTTGGCATTTTGTAATATCATATAACTTCAAATCAAAATATTGTTATCCTTTTATCATATATATTTTAGTTTTGTTAGTTATTATTTTTATTCAATTTTATTTTATATTTATGTTTGAATTAGGTAGACAAAGCCTATTGCACAGGAATTTTTGCACCTTTTTCGGTAGAAATGCTGTTTTTAGTTTAAATCTAAAAGAATAGCTTAACTTAGATATTGCATTTTTTATATGATATCAAGTAATGATTAAATCACATATTAACAAAAGCAATAAAGATCAAGGGCACATTATCTAGATAATTATAACATCATATATGGACATAGGAGCACATCACCATAATAGTAAAATGTATGCATATAGGAGCACATTATCTAGGTAATGGTTACATTATGTATGAATACAACTGCACATTAGTCAGGCATTAGTAACATCATCCCTGTCTATAAGGGCACATTATTGATCTAGACATGTTATCACATCATGCATGTGCACAAGCACAAAATATCTAGACAATCAAAAGGTCACATCATGTTTGTTAGCAACATTATTTACAAAATGGTAACACAGTTCATGTAAAAAAGGGCACATGTGGACAATTTCCACATCGTCTATGTATGATAGAACAAATTATTTATATGATGCGTATATCACGTATGGATAGTAGGCAATTTATTACATGATAAGTCACATTGTGCATGTTCACAAGGGCACATCTAGATAAAAGCTTTATCATTCATTTTGAGGACAGTCATAAGACATGACATGTATGTTGGCAACCACTCATTATCTAGATAGATAATTGTATATCTTGACAATCTTTAAGTCACATTATGAATGAGCACAAAGGCATATCATCTAGACAATCATATGCTTGCATCATGCATTTACACAAGGGCACATTATCTAGACAATCATATGCATTTTGACAAGGGCATATTATCTAGACAATCATCGGGTCACACCATGCATGAGCATATTATCAAGACATTAATCAGGTCATACCATGCATGGGCACATTATCTGGGCGATCATCAAGTCATATCATGCATGAACACATTATCTAGACAATCATCAGGTCACATCATGCATGAGCACATTATCTAGACAGTAATCATGTCATACAATGCATGAACACATTATCTAGACATTTATGAGGTCGCACCATGCATTGGCACCAAGGGCATGTTGTTGTAACATAGTGCATGTTACTCATCGTGCACACATCAATGTTCACTTGCAGCCATCACCGCGCCCCCCGACCCCTGCTAGAGCCGTGGGGCGAGGGGTGGAGAGGGTAAGAGTAGCAACAGCAGCACTGCTTGTAGATCACTCGTGTTGACCATGCTTGACAATACAGGGGTGCTGTTACAGTCCTTTACTCATGACCTCAGCAATACTGCATCTCATTTTATGCAGGATATTCCTTTTCTGAATCTGCTAAAACATCAATTATAAAAATTGGATCTCATCATGTCTGAGACTCTTAGTTCCAAAACCAATTGATATCGAATTTGCCTTATGAAAGCTTATGCTTCATAATGAAATCTAACCTTTTACTGTTATACTTCTATACAATAGCTATGCCTTGAGTTCTGTGTTGATCTACTCATATTACTCTACTGAAGATGGATGACCATGGACACATTGACAGTATTGCTGAGTTGTATTGGGAGTAATGTAACACTCACTCATGTTGTTTAGCATGTATATACAACATCTTAAGAGACATTCTAGAAGTTAGAAATTACAGGGGGGGAGTACCGTCAAAACACAGGAGTGAAACTCATGTAGGTTCAAAAATTTAATTGTGACGTTTCGGGGGTCGTTTGACCCCCTTCATCAGACAAAGTTTACAGAATGTACAAGGGCTAAGGTGCCGAAATGCGGTGCAAATAAAATATTACAATATATATACAAAATGAACATGAAAATTATGTACATTAAAAATTGAAAATGAAAAAACATTGTTATGTTGTTATTGTTGAAAAACGATATGGTGAGAGAGTTATTATACACAAAATGAGAGTTCTAAAAACAACATGATGGCGGCGTGTGAGCGGCGGCTGATACGGCGGGAGAGTCACAACTTGGTGGTGGCTGATGTGGCGGGAAAGTCACACATGGTGAGTTCAGGTGCACATACACAAACACATTAATGGCGGGGCCATTGGTCCTTGATAATGTATAGTTCACCACAGTACTGAAAGTAGTTTTGTTTTCTCGGCGGTAGTAGGATAGGGCGGGGTAGAATCCACGGGATAGGCTGAGTGGTCTTCTGTGAACTGGCGGGCTTAGTCGGGGTGGTACAGCTGGCGGCGGTTGTAGAACGGGGTACGGGCTTGGTACATCTTCTTGGTTTTGGGACAGATTCAAAGGGCGGTTTGTAGGGGCTTATCGGCTGTGGTTCTAGATCAGCTTTAGTGTACTTCCTTGGGGTGGTTTTGTAGTTGGGTGGGAGTTTCCAATTGTAGCTTGGGTGGTAGCTGTTTGAAGTGGGGCGGCTCAACGGGGGCGGGATTGCTGGTGATGGTTTCTTGGCTATCGGCGGGATGGTTGTAGCGGGATGATCATCATCCGAATCGGAGCTCAATTCTAGGTCCTGTAGAAGTATGCTTGTTATTTCTTCTTCCGATCTGGTTAGTGACATAGGTGACGGCGGTGATGAGTCAATGGTGGCGGGTGACTTGTTGAAGATAAGATCCTTGTCAAAAATAGATGTAGTTGTAGTTTTCGTATCCATCTTCTGGGGGACGACTCTGAAAATAGGCTTGGACGAGATTGTAGGTTTACAAGCTTTGATGATATCATGTTGTTCTTGGATGACGGGCTTGTCTGCTGTGATTGCTTCTGGTATCTGGTCATCTTTAGAGTGACATCTTTTATAATGGCGGCGGTATATGTCATTTCTGGCAAAAGGGTTCGTACAGGTAGGACAAAAAAATACCTTGGTAGAGCTGGCATGCTTGCTGGCGGAGTGTCTTTTCAAAGCAGATGTAGACGATAAAGTCATTCCACATAAAACGCAAGTGATTTTAGGCATAATGTCAGGAAAACACAAAGATGAACTTCAAACTGGAGTAGACGTTATGAACACTGTTCTCACATAAGGTTTAGGCCGTTAGGTTGCATGGTTTCTAGGATACGGATGAAGCATTGTTCCTGACGTAGGCGAGCTGTAAGATTCTCTGGTGCCTTGGCGACGAGGATGACCCTTAGCATTGTGACGTCACAGAGGCGTGACGTGAAGTGAGCGGCGACGGGCTTAATGTTATTACGGGTTTTGATATCCTGGCGATGTCCATTGTAGCGGGTCTTGAAATCATATGATGATTGGCCAAAGTATTGGTTTCCACAATTTGAACAGACTATACAGTAGATGATTCCTTGAGTTGTACAGTTTAAATGGGAGGTGATTTTGATGGTTTTTCCATTGTGGTGGCTTTTGATGACGTTGGTTTGTAGAATGAGTGGGCATATTCGGCACTGGTTTCCACAGGTATAACAACCTGGTAGGGACGGGGTCTTGAAGCGGCTGTGTACTAGGAGATTTCTTAGAGATGGTGGGCGGCGATAGGCGATTCTGAAGCCTTTGGCGGCGATGGCGGCAGTTTCGGGGTCATTTTCAAGCAAATGTTGGTATTTGCGTAGGTGGTTGGTGATTGGGATATCGTGGTTGAAAGTGGTGACGTAGGTGTTTCAACCACGATATCCCAATCACCAACCACCTACGCAAATACCAACATTTGCTTGAAAATGACCCCGAAACTGCCGCCATCGCCGCCAAAGGCTTCAGAATCGCCTATCGCCGCCCACCATCTCTAAGAAATCTCCTAGTACACAGCCGCTTCAAGACCCCGTCCCTACCAGGTTGTTATACCTGTGGAAACCAGTGCCGAATATGCCCACTCATTCTACAAACCAACGTCATCAAAAGCCACCACAATGGAAAAACCATCAAAATCACCTCCCATTTAAACTGTACAACTCAAGGAATCATCTACTGTATAGTCTGTTCAAATTGTGGAAACCAATACTTTGGCCAATCATCATATGATTTCAAGACCCGTTACAATGGACATCGCCAGGATATCAAAACCCATAATAACATTAAGCCCGTCGCCGCTCACTTCACGTCACGCCTCTGTGACGTCACAATGCTAAGGGTCATCCTCGTCGCCAAGGCACCAGAGAATCTTACAGCTCGCCTACGTCAGGAACAATGCTTCATCCGTATCCTAGAAACCATGCAACCTAACGGCCTAAACCTTATGTGAGAACAGTGTTCATAACGTCTACTCCAGTTTGAAGTTCATCTTTGTGTTTTCCTGACATTATGCCTAAAATCACTTGCGTTTTATGTGGAATGACTTTATCGTCTACATCTGCTTTGAAAAGACACTCCGCCAGCAAGCATGCCAGCTCTACCAAGGTATTTTTTTGTCCTACCTGTACGAACCCTTTTGCCAGAAATGACATATACCGCCGCCATTATAAAAGATGTCACTCTAAAGATGACCAGATACCAGAAGCAATCACAGCAGACAAGCCCGTCATCCAAGAACAACATGATATCATCAAAGCTTGTAAACCTACAATCTCGTCCAAGCCTATTTTCAGAGTCGTCCCCCAGAAGATGGATACGAAAACTACAACTACATCTATTTTTGACAAGGATCTTATCTTCAACAAGTCACCCGCCACCATTGACTCATCACCGCCGTCACCTATGTCACTAACCAGATCGGAAGAAGAAATAACAAGCATACTTCTACAGGACCTAGAATTGAGCTCCGATTCGGATGATGATCATCCCGCTACAACCATCCCGCCGATAGCCAAGAAACCATCACCAGCAATCCCGCCCCCGTTGAGCCGCCCCACTTCAAACAGCTACCACCCAAGCTACAATTGGAAACTCCCACCCAACTACAAAACCACCCCAAGGAAGTACACTAAAGCTGATCTAGAACCACAGCCGATAAGCCCCTACAAACCGCCCTTTGAATCTGTCCCAAAACCAAGAAGATGTACCAAGCCCGTACCCCGTTCTACAACCGCCGCCAGCTGTACCACCCCGACTAAGCCCGCCAGTTCACAGAAGACCACTCAGCCTATCCCGTGGATTCTACCCCGCCCTATCCTACTACCGCCGAGAAAACAAAACTACTTTCAGTACTGTGGTGAACTATACATTATCAAGGACCAATGGCCCCGCCATTAATGTGTTTGTGTATGTGCACCTGAACTCACCATGTGTGACTTTCCCGCCACATCAGCCACCACCAAGTTGTGACTCTCCCGCCGTATCAGCCGCCGCTCACACGCCGCCATCATGTTGTTTTTAGAACTCTCATTTTGTGTATAATAACTCTCTCACCATATCGTTTTTCAACAATAACAACATAACAATGTTTTTTCATTTTCAATTTTTAATGTACATAATTTTCATGTTCATTTTGTATATATATTGTAATATTTTATTTGCACCGCATTTCGGCACCTTAGCCCTTGTACATTCTGTAAACTTTGTCTGATGAAGGGGGTCAAACGACCCCCGAAACGTCACAATTAAATTTTTGAACCTACATGAGTTTCACTCCTGTGTTTTGACGGTACTCCCCCCCTGTAATTTCTATACTTTTCTGTACCGTTGTGAATCATTTATTTGATCCACAGCTTTGTCACTCCATGTCTACATTCAGGCATTAGCGTAGGTTAGCGCCGCCCTCCTCCTATTCTAGAAGTTAGTAGTTTCAGAGATGCCGAGTCTTCATTTGGGATATTCAAGATCTATATTGTAGGGTTTCAAGTAAATTTATCTATTCCAGATAACAATTGAGACAATTATACATTCCAAAGATGTTTAATGACAACATCTAATGACATCCAAACTGATCTGTCAAGATTTGCATGTTGAAAATCAATCAATCTTAAAAGAGAATAAGTTGAATATCCATGAGACTTGTCATCCATATACAGTTAAATAGACAGGCTTGTACTTTAGAGTAGCAAATGAGTCACATGATGCAGATGTTCATAGTTGCTATCATTTTAAGTTCCTTTCAGCTACACACCACTAATCATTAGAACATGCCCAAGTGGCATAAAATAGTAACTCACTCCTTTCAGTTGAGTCAGAATTAGAAGTAGCAAATCTGCACCCAATGATTATAGACACTCAAACCTCTCAGCACATGCCTCTGACCTTCTGACCAGCTTGAGTTGGAGACTAATTCAGATAGAGATCTTACAGAGCTTTACCTTTCTTATATCACATTCCTTGTAAAATCCATTCGTAGTACGTGAATTCTGTATTAAATAAGGATGACATATCTACATCCATGAACAGCACTGCCTAAAAAGCAACTACATTTGTATTTGATTACTTTGTTCTGACCAGCTTTGTAGAATCTGTATGATTCACACTTTTATGTCTCTCATATTTAGTTTACAAATAAGATGACAAAATGAGCTGACTTTTACAAACTTAAAAGCAAAAATTTCTTTTTCACGAGTAACACTTAAAATCTTTTTATGACAATCGATTTCATTCTAAAATATTAACTTTAGCCCTGTGGTTAGTCATAATAAGATTATACCTTCATGTTGAGTTATGTTAACAATGGTACCATTTCTCTATATTCTAAGTAATTTATTGCAGGGGGTACCAGACCTAGAATCTCTCTCTGCAAACCTACAAGAGTTATGGGCCTTGGCTGAAGAAGTCTCAGCCAATCAGACAACATTAAACCTGGGGAGATTTGAGGTAAAGTTCCTTGAGGGTTGTTAGTTTTGATTAAGGCAATGTTTCATTTATTATAGTAGCAAACAAGAACAAATTATTCCTTTCAATATAAATTAGTTTGTGCACACAGGTATATAAGGAAACATTGTTATCAAATCTTCCCAATTGATCCAAAATAAATTTAAATTGGATGGGAGGCCAGTGGCTGTACAAAGTTTGTTCAGAAATATTTTAAGTTATAGGAGAATACCTATTACAATTCAAGTATATTAAATATTCTATGATTTTTTTATGGTTTATAGAAAAAGAGAGACAATGATTTGATGTAAAAGAATATTTCAAATAATTCACAGAATGTTCAGTGGTTTATTTCCTGGCTTGCTACCATAGCATGAAAACATGATATACATCCGTAACATCTAAGTTGTAATCAGCCAATATCTTGCAGCCTGCTATTTATGGGTACATTATGTTATGATTAGAACTTGCGATAAATCTTGCCGTGGTATGTTTTACAACATTTATCATATTATGTTTGCAGGTGGACGGGTGTTACGACATCAACCTCCTCTCCTACACATGACAGAGACAGTCAGTCTACTGTAGCTGAGACGGAGATGATGGCTGAGATACTGCTCCTAATGCATTACACAACAACTCCCTCTTCAATCACTCAGGAGCTTGTGAAGTAAGACCAAACGTTTGCAAGTTCAACTGGACGCTGCAGGTTTTACCCAATATTGGATATTCCTGACCTTGACCTCAGTTTGGAGCTTCTTGCTGTCACTTGCTGGTTGTTCAGGTGATCCATCAACTCAATGCTTGAAATCACATCCAGTCAGTAGTGAAGAGATTTATTAAGTAAATTCTGTAACTGGCACATAAGAATTTTATTATTCAGGAAACCATTGATAGAAGTAGTGATTTAATTTCATGTGTTCAAAATGATCCATTCATTCTAAGGAACAAGACTCAATATGTTTATGAGCCATTTTCAGGCCAGTATTTGGATGAAATGCTCATTATCAAACATTGAAAAGAATGATTTCCATTGACGACTTGATTGTGAAACAATAGAAACTCCTATATTAAATACTTTTATGTTTACATCTATGTCATCTAAATGTTGGGCTTATGAAAATGTTCCAAAAACTGTTAACATTTCTCCATTGTTATAATGTACAGTATTATGGAACTGTCTAATTCTTCTTACTATAAAAATACCTTCAAGCGTAAATGTGTGATTGGTTTTTTCTGCAATATTATTTGTCAAGAATTTGTTTCACTGAGATCATTGTAAATAGAAAATATGTTAACAGTGAAAAATTATCTAATCTGTATGTATGTATGTATGTATTATTTTGTAAATATCATTATAACCAAAATAATAAAGATATTTGGAACAATGATGTTTTTGTTCAATGTGTTGACTTTATCATTAAAGCCTGTCTTTTGGACTAAGTTTGCATCTCATGATTGTCATTATTGAAAGAGCTTGAACCATTGTCCAAATATCTCAACCCCAGTCCTTTGATCCAAGTGATCACATTGACTGGTTCAGTACATGTATAGTGATACCAGGGATTTGGTCCGATAATTATCAGTGTTTTGTAATAGCTTTCTGGTAACTAAATGATAGTAGAATAGGATGAAAGCATGAGAAGCATGCTTAAATATGAAAAAATACAGGCAGACAGAGTCCTTAATATCACCTGCTTTTTGGAATATTTTGAAAAAGATAAACCATAACTGTGAAAATATCGCTCATTTCTGGTTTTGTACATGTATATTGTCACAACTTACAATTTCATAGAAACGCCACAAAATAATAACCCTAAGGAGATGAAACCCCCAAAAAGGCATATGTACATGTGATGATTGATCTATATACCAAGTTTCATTGAGGTAGGTCTCACATTTTTCCCCGGAGGATATAGGGACGGGCAGACAGACAGGGGAAAAAGAGGTATACATAGAGTTTGTTCTGAAATGCTTTCCAAAGTTGGCCATTAGTTGAGAAATCATCACGCTGACAAATTACAGATTTCCATTTGATAATAAGTTAGTTTTAAAGAAAACTAGCTATTTTTACCATGCACACAATGCATTTCCTGGGTTCAACAAAGCTTCAATATTCAATTGTGTGTGTTCACACCGAACTAATTTTTTAAAGATTTCTTACATGAATGGGGATGCATAAAATAAAGATACATAATGTTTAACCAATAGAACTGAAAAGTAATAAAAACTAAAGACATGACATTAACAACATATAGTTACTAAAGTACATGCGAAAGGGGAAAACAAATATTAAATTCAGTAATGATTGATAGACAAATACATAAAAAGTTTAACCAAAATTCAAATCTCAATGGATTCAATGGCCCTTTCTATACACGATTCTACCGACAGCGATTTCTTACACGGGATGAAAATAGAAACGTTACATTTGATTATGATAAAAAAATGATAAAGAATTCGATACCATTTTCGTTATTAGCAGCCCCGTCTAAGGACGGGGCTGCTATCAGTTTTTGTGAAGTTTCCATCGCCGCCGCCGCCGCCGCCGCCGCCGCCGCGTCCGCCGCCGCCGCCGCCGCACTCGTACTACTAGCTATAACTTTTTTCCCCTAAGCTTTCCAGAACTCTTATTCATACCTTACTCCTCATACCTCGGGGGAACGATTTTGACACGTTCACTTTCAAGGTCAAAGGTCAAGGTCACGAGCTATGTATTCACACTAAGAATTCCTTGTAAACGCGATAACTTGAAAAGTTTTTGTGCTATGAAGCTCTAACTTGGTATATATCATCCTTGGAAAAGTAAAAAATTTTGAAAAGGTTTTGGCTACAATCCGTCAAAGGTCAAGGTCACAGCAAGGTCATGACGTAAGCATGTTTTAGCGAAAATGCTTTATTTTAACTATGAACACTTTTAATCAATACATGATTGTTATACTAAAAAAAAAGTGTTCAATGATTGTGTGACCTTGAAGGTCAAAGGTCAAGGTCATGAGATATGAGTTATAACAAAATGCACTAAATTGGGGTATAACTTTATCCCATTTAGCTTTTCAGAACTCATGAACATGTCTAAATGTTAATACTTCCAGGGAATCATTATGACATGTTCACTTTCAAGTTCAAAGGTCAAGGTCACGAGTTATAAAATCACCACAAAATTCTTTGTAAACACGGTAACTTGAAAAGTTTTTGTGCTATGAAGCTCTAACTTGGTATATATCATCCTTGGAAAAGTAAAAAATTTTGAAAAGGTTTCGGCTACAATCTGTCAAAGGTCAAGGTCACAGCAAGGTCATGACTTAAGCATGGTTTAGCGAAAATGCTTAATTTTAACTATGATCACTTTTTATCAATACATGATTGTTATACTCAATAAAAAGTGTTCAATTATTGTGTGACCTTGAAGGTCAAAGGTCAAGGTCATGAGATATGAGTTATTGCAATTCCTTCTAAACACAATAACTTGAAAAGTTTTTGTGCTATGAAGTTTAGATTTTGTATATATTATCTCTTGAGAAGTACAACATTTTCAAAAAGTTTTGGGTACTAACTGTCGAAGGTCAAGGTCACAGCAAGGTCAACATATATGGAGAAAATGGATTAATTGTATTTTTAACACTTTATTTCATTACAATAATGTTATACTCAATGAAATGTGTTCATTGATTGTGTGACCTTGAGTGTCAAAGGTCAAGGTCACGAGAAAATTCCCAATTTGGTGAGGCCTGTAAAAGGCGGAACAGGGTAAGGCGAAACCCAAAGTTCCGGGGCTGCTCTGCTTTTGCGGTATCCCGCAAACGCTAATCTAGTTTTTAACGGTCACCGATATTTTGAATGACACCAAGAAGTGTTAAGGAGACAATAATAAAAGGGCCTTTATTGAATTAACATAGAAATAATTTCCTTTGGCTTTCTGGTAAACAGAATTAAAGCACTGTAGGAACTGGAGGGAAAGGGGGTTGGACAAGCCGAATCCAATTCTTTTGGGGGCACAAATGTACACTACAACACACAATAAAACCGACACATCCCCTCCCAACTTTGCATGCAATGTATCTACCATCTTCACATTTTTCAATATTCAACCAACCCCAACGACCCTGAGCTGACCAAATTCTTTCCTGTCAATTTTACTTTCTTGCGAAAAGCAACTTAAACAAGTATCCTATGTATGTCAAATAGTTAAAAAGGTATGATTGTCCTTTCATTAAGGAAATAAATCTATTGTGTTTGAAAGTCAGAGACATGTTATACTTGATTGATAGCATTACATTTTGAATTAAAACCGAACGCGCAGCTTTCAGCTTGAGATTTCAATTCACAATTTAATTTGCTATCAATACTGAATGCATTTGCCTTTTTGTCATGTTACAATTTCTTAAACAAAGGCTTATTTACAGTAAGTTTTTAATTTGTATACCTTTCCAATTTTATCTATTTGAATAAATATGTTTAAACTATATCAGTACATGTATGCGCAATCGTTAAGGCAACTTTTTCCTAAATATAAATGTATAAATGTATATTTATTTTTGTAAATTGTTTTTCATAAATTCATTCAAAAATTAAAGAACATTCTGTTCGGTAGCTTACATATTTGTTTAATTCCAGGATCTGTGTATTAGCTATGTTTTGATCTATTTTTGACATTTATAAATTCAATATTAATTCAATGTACGTCCTAGTGTTGGTGTCCGTGTATACATTCAAAACATAAGCTGTCAAAGTTTTCAGCAATACTTGTGGTGTACAAGCCGATGTCCATCCAAAGTCCTCGTGTTATAATCGGACATCTCGTTTCTTCTCGGGAGGACTCTCCGTATCTCGACATGTTAAGACTAACACCACACAGACATGTTTCCATGCTCAATTCAACTCTGGTCTCACATCACCACTGGTCTACTAGATGTATAACGATCTCCTACTTAGAGACTCCTTACTTTCTTTAAGTTTTTAACGCAAGCAGTTGTTGCCACTATGCAAATTTGTCATATTTCTTATCCTTACGTAAAACTCATCGTTAGAATAGTTTTAACCGTACTCAAAACGCATCGTTCTAATGGTATAACTCCTTGAACTGTTCTAAACTTCTCTTTCTGATCAATGAGTAAACCCTCGCCCTTACATATGAGTAGTAGACCTACTTATCATATTTGGCTGATCCGATAATATATGTCAGGTATATGTTTTTTTTAGGAATGTAATATTTGTACCATAATTGAGATTAGACTCAAATGCTTGTCTGTCTGTCTGTCTGTCTGTTTTGTCTGTCCGTGTATCACACTGACGTGGTTGATATTCTTCTTGTTCCGACATTAAATAGATCCTGGCGTGGGTGTTATTTTCAAAATGAGTCAACATTGTCCTACTGCAAATACTAGCTTATCACTTTCATTTAGCTTACAACCAGCAGGCTGACATGTTTCAACATTTAATATAGAACGATTATATTTTCTATCAAATTATGTCCCATAAATATGTTAACTATATTTGCAGGGACGTGCACCAAGACAATAGTATCGACAATGATGATTATGATGATGACGATGATTGACAACCCTCTTATTGACGCAAAGGATCCTTCAAAACATCTATTGTAATCAATAACATATGGAGTACAGAAAACTATCTCACAATACTCTTGATGAATAAAACATAATATTATATTTATTAGTGAGCTTAATGAGTTTAAAAAGCATAAGAGAAGATAAAGCCCACAGACCCTTCAATATGGTCCATAAGGCTATCCAATTTAACCACGTGTTTTATTACCCATTATTATTTCAGCGTAGTAGATATATATTAATGAACAATAATCAATGAAACCACAAAATGGTCATATACATCAAAGTGCCTTTATTGGAATTGCAATGTTTACTTTTGTTATTATAAGTATTTGTTACCTATAAAAGAAGCACATTGCGTTCTCTCCTTGAAGACTGAACTAGACGTTCCTACAGAGATGATGATGTGTTTCTTGATCCTCGCTCTCCTGGCTGCTGCTAGTGCTGACCCTCTTACTGGTATACTTACTTACTTATATTTCATATTTATCTGAGCTTATTTTATGTTATTATCTCATATGCTCTCTAAAACGCCTATCATATTTCCTACGAACCTAACACATTTACTATCCTGCTTAAACCTTTATCTTAGTCACATCTATAACACCTATCTTACTAACATTAACTTAAGTAAACATTAACAAACACAATTTTGTGATGCATTGTATTAGCTCTCCGTCATCTTAACATATATTTGCAGTAGTGATTAAAGTTTTGTCAACGTGTGCTCATTCAGTGATTTCAACATTGAATTAAACTTTTCTGTCGATAAACAATTGCTTTTTTATGAAAATACATTTTTGAAAATTGTTTAATAATATTATTTACATAATAAACATAATATGTAGCCTTGAATGATTATTAATTTCCAGTATTCGTAAGTTTTAGAGTACGATGTCAAAAACATGAAATATTTGAAATTTAAAATAACACAACGTGAAGATGTGTTTCTTGACCCTTCACTTCTGGCTAGCGCTAATCCTGTACTGATATACTTTACATCTATACCACTTGATATAGTTATCTACCTAGTATAATCCAGCCGAGTACAGATCTTATGCATGATATTCTCGCTACACCTAGGCTACATACCTTCATCCATCTATCCTACGTACTTACATATATATTTCCATTTGTTATCTATATCTATCTCAGGAGCTGACCATTGTAGTTTCACTTCATTAAGCCTACTAAGATCAGCTATCTATCTTACTTACATTTACGTATCTTACATTCAACTTTCATACCTACTTGCCTTCATCTAGTTACGAATTTGTCCTTGTAGTTATACTTTCATACTTAGACCTTTTTCTTTTATATACATTAATTTCTACTCTGCTGCTCCGGAAGGTCTACTAGCCTAGCCTAGTTTTGATTAAAACGATGAAATAAAATACAACCTTGTTTGATCTTATTGTGACATAAAAGCATACGGTAGATGCAAAAACCATCAGTAAAGAAACGCTCGGAAACATTTAAATGACTCGTAATTCTAGAAGTCGTCCTAGATTTGTCGTTGTAAAATATAACTGTTTCAATATTTTAGTTATTTCTTATACAGTAACATTCTTGAAGTATTAGCCTATGAGTTTATAAACGAAGGTGTTTCCATTTTAGGTAAGCGTGTAGCCAGAAGTTCGGTAAGTATTTTGATGTACTCATACGTTTCACTGCCTATGTAATCCGTATTTCCAAATTCTAATTATGATTTTATATTTCAAATTATAAGTAGGTTCATTTCCTTCAAATTATATAGGGTTTGTTCAAATTATGTCCAGTAGTCGGTATAACTGCAATAATGACTGTGAGCTATCGCTTCGTCGAATAGAAAGAGAAACCATTATTTATTCATGATGAATTTGTTAATTAAAACCGAAGTAAACACACCGTAACATAAATTTCGATTTAAATACACAATATTGACTTGTTCAAAGAGATAAGAACAATTATGTTGACTTAGTGAAAAGGGGAAAATCTGACTTGTTCATAGCTATTTATCACTTACGAAGGATTTTATTGAGCTAAATTAAAAATTGTGTTTTCGAAATGTTGACCTCTGGTTACTTTGATGACCTGTCAAAACTTAAACTATTAGGACTAACTTTGAGGTATGGCATTCCCGTATCTCAACGTATACTGACTCTTAACTTTTGCAGTGAAATTTCAACGTTATCCGTTTTGTTTTCGCAAAACTATGATAATTTAAACATATCTCGAATAACATGGGTTTTGCACTAGGATACGCAGGTAGTTGAACTAACGTATATCCGCAGCTGATTAAATGAAGCAAATAGTACTTCGACGTGTCTTTTCTAGGATTGCGACAAGGCCTACAGCGACATCTCGTCCAGCCACACCATGTGTCTGCAGGATGTGGGTGAAGAGACGCCACTGAGCGATTCCGATATAACGGAGATTCTGAACAAACACAACACCTTCAGAAACGACGTCAACCCTACCGCCACCAACCTCTTCAAACTGGTAGGTTCCATTGTTCTACCATATGTACTGCAATCGTACCGACCTCCTCAAACTGGTAGGTTCCATTGCCCTATCATATGTACTGCAATCGTACCGACCTCTTCAAACTGGTAGGTTCCATTGTCCTACCATATGTACTGAAATCGTACCAACCTCTTCAAACTGATAGGTTCCATTGTCCTACCATATGTACTGCAATCGTACCAACCTCTTCAAACTGGTAGGTTCCATTGTCCTACCATATGTACTGCAATCGTACCGACCTATTCAAACTGGTAGGTTCCATTGTCCTACCATATGTACTGCAATCGTACCGACCTATTCAAACTGGTAGGTTCCATTGTCCTACCATATGTACTGCAATCGTACCGACCTATTCAAACTGGTAGGTTCCATTGTCCTATCATATGTACTGCAATCGTACCGACCTATTCAAACTGGTAGGTTCCATTGGCCTATCATGTGTACTGAAATCGTACCAACCTCCTCAAACTGGTAGGTTCCATTGTCCTATCATATGTACTGCAATCGTACCGACTTCTTCAAACTGGTAGGTTCCATTGTCCTACCATATGTACTGCAATCGTACCGACCTATTCAAACTGGTAGGTTCCATTGTCCTATCATATGTACTGCAATCGTACCGACCTCCTCAAACTGGTAGGTTCCATTGTCCTACCATATGTACTGCAATCGTACCGACCTATTCAAACTGGTAGGTTCCATTGTCCTATCATATGTACTGCAATCGTACCGACCTATTCAAACTGGTAGGTTCCATTGTCCCACCATATGTACTGAAATCGTACCAACCTCCTCAAACTGGTAGGTTCCATTGTCCTATCATATGTACTGCAATCGTACCGACCTCTTCAAACTGGTAGGTTCCATTGTCCTACCATATGTACTGCAATCGTACCAACCTCCTCAAACTGGTAGGTTCCATTGTCCTACAATATGTACTGCAATCGTACCAACCTCCTCAAACTGGTAGGTTCCATTGTCCTACAATATGTACTGAAATCGTACCAAACTCCTCAAACTGGTAGGTTCCATTGTCCTATCATATGTACTGAAATCGTACCGACCTATTCAAACTGGTAGGTTCCATTGTCCTACCATATGTACTGCAATCGTACCGACCTATTCAAACTGGTAGGTTCCATTGTCCTACCATATGTACTGCAATCGTACCGACCTATTCAAACTGGTAGGTTCCATTGTCCTACCATATGTACTGCAATCGTACCGACCTATTCAAACTGGTAGGTTCCATTGTCCTATCATATGTACTGCAATCGTACCAACCTATTCAAACTGGTAGGTTCCATTGTCCTATCATATGTACTGCAATCGTACCGACCTATTCAAACTGGTAGGTTCCATTGTCCTATCATATGTACTGACATCGTACCAACCTATTCAAACTGGTAGGTTCCATTGTCCTATCATATGTACTGCAATCGTACCGACCTATTCAAACTGGTAGGTTCCATTGTCCTACCATATGTACTGCAATCGTACCGACCTATTCAAACTGGTAGGTTCCATTGTCCTACCATATGTACTGCAATCGTACCGACCTATTCAAACTGGTAGGTTCCATTGTCCTATCATATGTACTGCAATCGTACCAACCTATTCAAACTGGTAGGTTCCATTGTCCTATCATATGTACTGCAATCGTACCAACCTATTCAAACTGGTAGGTTCCATTGTCCTATCATATGTACTGCAATCGTACCGACCTCTTCAAACTGGTAGGTTCCATTGTCCTACCATATGTACTGCAATCGTACCAACCTCCTCAAACTGGTAGGTTCCATCGTCCTACAATATGTACTGAAATCGTACCAACCTCTTCAAACTGGTAGGTTCCATTGGCCTATCATATGTACTTCAATCGTACCAACCTCCTCAAACTGGTAGGTTCCATTGTCCTACAATATGTACTGAAATCGTACCGACCTCTTCAAACTGGTAGGTTCCATTGTCCTACCATATGTACTGCAATCGTACCGACCTCTTCAAACTGGTAGGTTCCATTGTCCTACCATATGTACTGCAATCGTACCAACCTCCTCAAACTGGTAGGTTCCATTGTCCTATCATATGTACTGCAATCGTACCGACCTCCTCAAACTGGTAGGTTCCATTGTCCTACCATATGTACTGCAATCGTACCAACCTCCTCAAACTGGTAGGTTCCATTGTCCCACCATATGTACTGAAATCGTACCGACCTCCTCAAACTGGTAGGTTCCATTGTCCTATCATATGTACTGCAATCGTACCAACCTCCTCAAACTCGTAGGTTCCATTGTCCTACCATATGTACTGCAATCGTACCGACCTCTTCAAACTGGTAGGTTCCATTGTCCTACAATATGTACTGCAATCGTACCGACCTCTTCAAACTGGTAGGTTCCATTGTCCTATCATATGTACTTCAATCGTACCAAACTCCTCAAACTGGTAGGTTCCATTGTCCTACAATATGTACTGAAATCGTACCAAACTCCTCAAACTGGTAGGTTCCATTGGCCTACCATATGTACTGCAATCGTACCGACCTCCTCAAACTGGTAGGTTCCATTGTCCTATCATGTGTACTGAAATCGTACCAAACTCCTCAAACTGGTAGGTTCCATTGGCCTACCATATGTACTGCAATCGTACCGACCTCCTCAAACTGGTAGGTTCCATTGTCCTATCATGTGTACTGAAATCGTACCAACCTCTTCAAACTGGTAGGTTCCATTGGCCTACCATATGTACTGCAATCGTACCGACCTCCTCAAACTGGTAGGGTCCATTGTCCTATCATATGTACTGAAATCGTACCAAACTCCTCAAACTGGTAGGTTCCATTGTCCTACAATATGTACTGAAATCGTACCAAACTCCTCAAACTGGTAGGTTCCATTGGCCTACCATATGTACTGCAATCGTACCGACCTCCTCAAACTGGTAGGTTCCATTGTCCTATCATGTGTACTGAAATCGTACCAAACTCCTCAAACTGGTAGGTTCCATTGGCCTACCATATGTACTGCAATCGTACCGACCTCCTCAAACTGGTAGGTTCCATTGTCCTACAATATGTACTGAAATCGTACCGACCTATTCAAACTGGTAGGTTCCATCGTCCTATCATATGTACTGAAATCGTACCGACCTCTTCAAACTGGTAGGTTCCATTGTCCTACCATATGTACTGCAATCGTACCAACCTCCTCAAACTGGTAGGTTCCATTGGCCTATCATATGTACTGATATCGTACCGACCTCTTCAAACTGGTAGGTTCCATTGTCCTATCATATGTACTGCAATCGTACCGACCTCTTCAAACTGGTAGGTTCCATTGTCCTACCATATGTACTGCAATCGTACCAACCTCCTCAAACTGGTAGGTTCCATTGGCCTACCATATGTACTGAAATCGTACCGACCTCTTCAAACTGGTAGGTTCCATTGTCCTACCATATGTACTGCAATCGTACCGACCTCCTCAAACTGGTAGGTTCCATTGTCCTATCATATGTACTGAAATCGTACCAACCTCTTCAAACTGGTAGGTTCCATTGTCCTATCATATGTACTTCAATCGTACCAAACTCCTCAAACTGGTAGGTTCCATTGTCCTACAATATGTACTGCAATCGTACCGACCTATTCAAACTGGTAGGTTCCATTGTCCTATCATATGTACTGATATCGTACCGACCTATTCAAACTGGTAGGTTCCATTGTCCTACCATATGTACTGCAATCGTACCGACCTATTCAAACTGGTAGGTTCCATCGTCCTATCATATGTACTGAAATCGTACCGACCTCTTCAAACTGGTAGGTTCCATTGTCCTACCATATGTACTGCAATCGTACCAACCTCCTCAAACTGGTAGGTTCCATTGGCCTATCATATGTACTGATATCGTACCGACCTCTTCAAACTGGTAGGTTCCATTGTCCTATCATATGTACTGCAATCGTACCGACCTCTTCAAACTGGTAGGTTGCATTGTCCTACCATATGTACTGCAATCGTACCAACCTCCTCAAACTGGTAGGTTCCATTGGCCTACCATATGTACTGAAATCGTACCGACCTCTTCAAACTGGTAGGTTCCATTGTCCTACCATATGTACTGCAATCGTACCAACCTCTTCAAACTGGTAGGTTCCATTGTCCTATCATATGTACTTCAATCGTACCAAACTCCTCAAACTGGTAGGTTCCATTGTCCTACAATATGTACTGCAATCGTACCGACCTATTCAAACTGGTAGGTTCCATTGTCCTACCATATGTACTGCAATCGTACCGACCTATTCAAACTGGTAGGTTCCATTGTCCTACCATATGTACTGCAATCGTACCAACCTCCTCAAACTGGTAGGTTCCATTGTCCTATCATATGTACTGCAATCGTACCGACCTATTCAAACTGGTAGGTTCCATTGTCCTATCATATGTACTGCAATCGTACCTATCTCTTCAAACTGGTAGGTTCCAATGTCCTCGTACCAATCTCTAAAATGTATTGCAATCGTACCAACCTCCTCAAACTGGTAGGTTCCATTGTCCAATCATATGTACTGCAATCGTACCGACCTCTTAAAACTGGTAGGTTCCATTGTCCTACCATATGTACTGCAATCGTACCAACCTCCTCAAACTGGTAGGTTCCATTGTCCAATCATATGTACTGCAATCGTACCGACCTCTTAAAACTGGTAGGTTCCATTGTCCTACCATATGTACTGCAATCGTACCAAACTCCTCAAACTGGTAGGTTCCATTGTCCTATCATATGTACTTCAATCGTACCGACCTCTTCAAACTGGTAGGTTCCATTGTCCTACCATATGTACTGCAATCGTACCGACCTATTCATACTGGTAGGTTCCATTGTCCTACCATATGTACTGCAATCGTACCAAACTCCTCAAACTGGTAGGTTCCATTGTCCTATCATATGTACTGCAATCGTACCGACCTATTCAAACTGGTAGGTTCCATTGTCCTATCATATGTACTGCAATCGTACCAAACTCCTCAAACTGGTAGGTTCCATTGTCCTATCATATGTACTGCAATCGTACCGACCTCTTCAAACTGGTAGGTTCCATTGTCCTATCATATGTACTGCAATCGTACCGACCTCTTCAAACTGGTAGGTTCCGTTGTCCTATCATGTGTACTGATATCGTACCGACCTATTCAAACTGGTAGGTTCCATTGTCCTATCATATGTACTGAAATCGTACCGACTTCCTCAAACTGGTAGGTTCCATTGTCCTATCATATGTACTGCAATCGTACCGACCTATTCAAACTGGTAGGTTCCATTGGCCTACCATATGTACTGCAATCGTACCGACCTCCTCAAACTGGTAGGTTCCATTGTCCTATCATGTGTACTGAAATCGTACCGACCTATTCAAACTGGTAGGTTCCATTGTCCTACCATATGTACTGCAATCGTACCGACCTCTTCAAACTGGTAGGTTCCATTGGCCTACCATATGTACTGAAATCGTACCGACCTCCTCAAACTGGTAGGTTCCATTGTCCTATCATATATACTGAAATCGTACCAACCTCCTCAAACTGGTAGGTTCCATTGTCCTACCATATGTACTGAAATCGTACCAACCTCCTCAAACTCGTAGGTTCCATTGTCCTATCATATGTACTGCAATCGTACCGACTTCTTCAAACTGGTAGGTTCCATTGGCCTACCATATGTACTGCAATCGTACCGACCTCCTCAAACTGGTAGGTTCCATTGTCCTATCATGTGTACTGAAATCGTACCGACCTATTCAAACTGGTAGGTTCCATTGTCCTATCATATGTACTTCAATCGTACCGACCTCTTCAAACTGGTAGGTTCCATTGTCCTATCATGTGTACTGAAATCGTACCAACCTATTCAAACTGGTAGGTTCCATTGTCCTATCATATGTACTGAAATCGTACCGACCTCTTCAAACTGGTAGGTTCCATTGTCCTATCATATGTACTGCAATCGTACCAACCTCTTCAAACTGGTAGGTTCCATCGTCCTACCATATGTACTGAAATCGTACCGACCTCCTCAAACTGGTAGGTTCCATTGTCCTACCATATGTACTGCAATCGTACCAACCTCTTCAAACTGGTAGGTTCCATTGTCCTATCATATGTACTGAAATCGTACCGACCTATTCAAACTGGTAGGTTCCATTGTCCTATCATATGTACTGAAATCGTACCGACCTCCTCAAACTGGTAGGTTCCATTGTCCTATCATATGTACTGCAATCGTACCGACCTCTTCAAACTGGTAGGTTCCATTGGCCTATCATATGTACTGCAATCGTACCGACCTCCTCAAACTGGTAGGTTCCATTGGCCTACCATATGTACTGCAATCGTACCAACCTCTTCAAACTGGTAGGTTCCATTGTCCTACAATATGTACTGCAATCGTACCGACCTCTTCAAACTGGTAGGTTCCAATGTCCTCGTACCAATCTCTAAAATGTATTGCAATCGTAAAACCTATTAAAACTGGTAGGTTTCATCGTTCTATCATATGTACTGCAATATTGCACTTTCATGTAAGTCTTTATTGTACCATCGATATCGATATTTTGAAACAATCACTTAAAAAGTAAAAAAACCAAAACAAAACAAAACACACACACACACCATGTAATTAAGAAGAATGATTTTTTACGCTTTTTGCAGACATGGGATGCAGAGATCGCGGCAGTGGCGCTGAAGTGGGCTAAACAGTGCCAGCTTGGACATGATAAACACATAGATCGGCGAGTTCCTTGTGAGTATAATTCATCTACTGTTCTCACATACATGGAATGGGACATACCAAGACAACCCAAACGTCTAAGGTTCTTCAATCTACATTATGAAAGAGCTATATACTGTTGCTACATGTTATCATACCAACGTATTATGCTTCCTTTGCACTTAACGTGTCTACAATTAATCAGGATCTATCATCTCAAAGTAAGCATCATTATGCAAGGACAACGTATTTGCAGCTTGGTCTGCATTCTTCTCCTTAACCCTGGTGATCACGTAACTGATAAAGGAAACAAATGATATTGTGATATTATATATCTATGTGATCGGTGTTGATATAAACAGCAATAGTAGCGGCAACATAAACGGAACTAGCGGCAGACAACTACTAACAGTAAAATTGGTAGTTGTTGGTGTGGTGTCAGTGTTTTCTCTTTTACCTGCATTATGAAAGCATTATACTATTGAGATGTTGTTGTAGTGAATCTAGTTATATCAGAAGAAATCGTAGTTTGATTATTTTCCAGCACTGCCTGGTGTCCACATGGGTCAGAACTCGGCAGCTGGACACGCGGATATTCCCGCGGCTGTCGCCAGCTGGCATTCTGAAGTGAATGACTTTGAGTACGGAGTGGGAAACACGACCCAAAGATCAGTTGGTCACTACACTCAGGTACACGGTGTTTGTGTTGTTGATGTTAGAAATATCATTTATAAAGTTAAGATTTTTGTATGAAAGTATGGAAAATAATGACACTTATATTTCACATCATGGCAATCAGAGGAAATGTTTGTTTTATTAAGATTCCAAATTCTCATTTGTAAGAAAGTGTCACTTGTCAGATCTTTTTTGCGGCGTCGTGATGCAGGGCACTCGATTCGCGAAATATGTTGTAGTTAGTGTAACAGATATAGTGTGATCCCAAAAATTACAACTGTAAATGTATTCACTGTCAAAATACAACGTAACTCTTGTGCATTCAACATCTGGAGCTATACCAATTTACATCTACCATAGGGGTACTGAAGTCATTGTCTCTTGAACTGAGGTTAAATCATGCATAATCAAGAAAGTTCCTCCAAACGCACACTACAAAAGAACACAGTTGAAATCAACCACGACTATGTTTAACAAGTTGTAAAGCTTATTTGATACCAAGCAATCGAGGATTTCTATAAAAAAAATTAAAACGAAACTGAATTGTTATCGTGAAAGCATTTGTCGGCCAAGGTTATCCGCTTCAAACAGATGAAATATATATATCGCAAACATAAAAACCTGAAACCATGCAATCTTTTCCAATGA
This sequence comes from Steromphala cineraria, assembly GCA_916613615.1. Classification (NCBI taxonomy): domain Eukaryota; kingdom Metazoa; phylum Mollusca; class Gastropoda; order Trochida; family Trochidae; genus Steromphala; species Steromphala cineraria. The sequence continues at coordinate 7,855,194 of OU744726.1, forward strand.
AAAATAACTTTGATAAATTTGGAAGGTCTTCGTGAGAGCATGTTTCTGTCCAGGTTGTCGGCTTCAGAGCAGTTAGGATAGGGTGTGGACAAGCCTCCTGCACGTCGGCCAAATACCCCAGGTATCAGGTCTGCAACTACGCCAGTGCGTAAGTATATTTTAGATATGTAAACTTGATTCCTCCCCCAACCAACAAAGCGTAATTCAGTGGCGTATCCGGTCATCAGTGGGTGAGGTGGAGGAGAATGTGGAGAGGGAGGGGTGGGTGGGGATTTCGTTGGCACCTTATTTAAGGGATATATAAATCAAGAAGAACAAGTTCTTATAGATAATCAACTTCTTTATTGCATAAAATGCGACGTTTCGGTGTAAATAGAAACACCGTTATCAAGCAAGTGATACAAGTGATTGCCTTGTTAAACTGTTGAAAACTCATTTCCTGTGTTTTTGTATGTATTTCTAGCCAACAGTTTGACGAGCTGAAGAAGCCGTACAAGCAGGGAGCCTCGTGTTCTGACTGCCCGGCTGGGAAGTGTGAGGAGAACCTGTGCAGTGAGCTCCTCTCATTATTGTCTAGGCTTTTGGTTAACTGATACATATACCTTGTAATTTGAATCAAAATCAGCTACTCTTCTCCTACATTGAACTGAATTTCATTCCATCAATAACATAGTCTAACTATTTTGTTCGTAAACATTTCCGCAATCTAGTTAAAACTAGCTGTAATGTTTACGTTCCCTAAGTCTTCACGTTACGAACATGTAGGTCAAACCAATATAATTGTGAATGAAAAATCAAATGACATGTAATTAACAGCAGCCTGCAAGCAATTCAATTATATACAGAGTGTGACATTAACATAATTTTCTCAAACCATATGGATGTTATACAAATAACTTGAAAGTTACACAAAGACGTTTGAGCAGCAAGTTTCTCAAACAATATGAAAGCAACCTTGATACAACGATAACTATGCTATGATATATGGCATGTGTGAGCAATAATACCACATTCAAATTTCACGAAGAATATGTAAACAGCAATAATAACATGTAAGTTTAACAAACTATTATGCATGCATCTATAATAACAAGTAAGTTACATAAGGAATATGTAAGCATCAATAATAACATACGATGTACAAGCTACAAACACATTTAAGGAAAAACTCATGCACCCCTTTACACCAAATTCTGGTAGTGTACAAGCCACAAGTTACAAGTTACACAAATGTCTGTAAGTATCAAAAACCATATGTGAGCAATACAAACCATAAGAAAACACAAAACCCAACATAAAATGACCTATAAATGACCAAAGGAATACATGCCATGTAACTGTTTCAGACTGTGACGGGAAGGTGTGTCTGAACGGAGGAACTCTGGATGCCAAGACGTGCAAGTGTTTCTGTAAAACCACCCACACCGGTATCAACTGTCAGACAGGTGCGTGATCTACCTTTGTTGATGGTAATATCAAATCAGTTATCTGAGTATGTTCATCTGTTTACCCTTTGTACCTACAACATTTCCTATTGAAAATAAAACTGTAGAACAATCATACAGCTGTAGGTATACGGCTTGAATACTGCCAAAGCGGTGTTTAACAATAACTCACCAAGCACGTTCTCCCATTTCACCCAGTCTTAGTAAATCTAGCTTCAATTCTACCCGTTTCACTGCGATATTGAGTCTAGAAAGGTGTAGTGGAGGGTCGCGTCAGCCCATGTATCTACTTGACCAATTAGAACTCATCTTACCAAGCCACAATAGTCATAAGTCGCAGAATGGTCGGCTAACGCGACCCTCTTCTAGACCTTTCTAGACTCAATATCGGAGTGAAACGGGTAATATTAAGGCTAGGTTTACTAAGACTGCCATTTCAAATTGCTAACTTTTAAAAATATTCTAGCATTGTAACAGCATGCCTATCCTAGTGCATATAAAATGGAATTTCGGATGTCTTTTAGGCATCGTAACGTTGCAAATTGTAGATGTATTTTGATAATAGTATAACTGTATCTCAACATACTTTATGTCATAATTCACATGTTGACAATTACATATTTGGCGGGCCATTGCAGTTGCCAGGGTTAAAGACTCTATTTTTTGCCTTCACAAAATCGTTTAGCAGCTGAATTGAACACAAGTCAAAGGTGTTCCTTTGCACCAAGTCTCTATAATATTGCTGAAGTTTTCCTGAAGAATCGATATGGGGTGTTTCAATTTAAATCTTAATAATACAGATCCTTGCATCCATTCATCATGCAAACATTTTAACTATTGCATGAGAGACAGGTCAATCCAAATGAGTAACCATTATTTAATTGACGTCCAAAGCAAACAAAAATTATGATAAACTGAATACCAAAAGAAACTTTACACTTTTAGAACTGAAATTTTGAAAACAATGTTATATGGATATTTTCAGTCAAGTTGTCAACAACATAGTTGAAACCCAAACTTTTATGTTTAAAACTTTAAATTGAGCAATATTCATGCATTTGTACAAACATGGCAAAAATGTCATAATCACGTGACCTTAGTCACGTGAAGAAAAGGTTTAATAAATGTCCATAATGAAAGTTTGTAACCCTGTTTGTAAAAAACCCACCTTAAAACCGGTTAACGCCATAGCAAAAATTTCATGAATCCCCATTGAAAATCAACAAATTTGATCGAAAACTACCCTTGTTACAAGAATCGATAGTGTTCCTTCATTTCTTATGATTACTTGATCCGGCTATACAGAGATGTTGTGAGGATTGCTGAATACCCTGAACATGGAAAAAGAGTTGTTTTTTCACTGCATGAGGGCCGATATCTGTAACGTTAGACCGCTGATAACGTTGTCTCTTAGTGACGTCAAAGGTAGCAAACATCAAAGGTCGACATGCCATTATGTTCTCGTTCACTATATGAATTTGAACAATTGTAATCCGAGCTCATCGACTGCTCAATTAATAGCCATTGGTCACTCATCATCCACACAGGGGAACTTCATTCGAAGTCATAACGTCAGAATTTGCATGCAATAATACGATTTAACTGCGATTGTTGAGCTCTCAAAGCTGGTTACCATTTGTACGACTCAAACATGTGTCGATCTGACATGTAGGACTTTATCCATACATTCCCATTGATAGAAAAACTTGGATGCAGATTTACTGTGAAGGTTAAAACTGAAGACAGGTGACGTAATTCAAATGTTGGCCTTTTTCGTTACACATGGCAGATTTTGAAGTGATAACACTCGGGCTGGTCATACCTGGCACAAAAGTTGCAATGTTATTACCTTAACGAAATTATTGCGAAAAAAGCATTTCAATGAATGCCTGAACAATCAAAATTTTAACCCCTGCCTACTTCAAATTGATTAATCGCTAAATCGGGTTCCCCCCCCTTCAATTTTGATTACCTGGTTGATTACTGAAATGGTTAATCGATAAGAAGTACTTTGTTTTAAAGTTCTATCGTTTTTCATTCTTTAACCAGAATGGTTACAAAATGAAGTAAAGTTTCATTTGGACGTCAGTTTATTTGCACTTCCAAATGTAGGGGTGTATAATATTTGGCATTAATACTATTAGGTTTGAATAACACATTTAATAAATAAGAAGTCTATGTCATTTTTCTAAAGTCCTCTCTGTAAATGAAAAAAGGTGGTTTTTAATGATAGGTGTGTCAATTGTACAGGTACTTTGTGAAATTCTATGAAGTCAAGCTTTTCGTTCTCATACATACATAATATCAAATATATATAAGTCCTTTATTATGTTTTATCTGATTTAATTTACTGAAAATTGAAAATAGTGAATAGTGACACTCGCAAGCGACTGATCGACAGTTGTAGAGAATAATAACTGACATTCACTATCGACGAGTGAGATAGGAGTATCAGTGAATGCATGGTATCGACTCGTACGTCGTAATTTCGAAACGTTTTGCACTTGTTATTGGAATGCCCAGGTGTGTGAAGTGAAAAGTAGATATTCAAGCAATTTGTCTTTTCAATTCATTAAGTACGCCCCATATCGATCAACATAATTTCAAATATTTATCGCACATATGATTCACCGATCAACGTTTTGATGCTTATTATGTAGAAAAGCCAAGGGATTAATTAAGTCATATTAACCGAAATACAGCAATAAGGCCTTTTTCTGCATTGAATGAATGTCCTTCTACGTGGCGTGCTTGCTGAATCAACGATTGAATGGGCAATTTGGTTTTGTCTCGTCTATGGAAAGTTTCATTTGAGAACTCGTTAATATTTCATAAAGTTCATACAACCTTTATGTCAGGGAAATGAGCGTTAACTGTTCAGATGGTTTCAATATGTGTGACAACAAAGAGGACAGGTGTGGCTTATTCAACTCGAAATTAAACGAGTGAATGAAAGGAGACGTGATTATGTGAAATAAAACTTCATTATCACCGTAACAGGATTGCGTCAGATGTTCCTACTGATGTAGTGATAGAAGATTGCACGGTGGGAACACTGAAACACCTAATAAGGATATAAAATCCATTTTCCTTAGACAAAAACCGTTTATTCTTTTAAGTGATATGACTTTGATCCTTACCAATTGAATATTGAAGTTTCCCAAAACTTCCCTCTTTCATCTTTCAAGAAAACCTTTCCCTGACAAGTTCTATCGGCTTTCCTGATCAGCCATTATGTTTTGTTTTTGAGCAGATAAGAATGTGCAGTAATGTGTCAAAGTATTAACGAGAAAACTGTATGTATTGGTAGAATATCGCAACATACAAATATGATTTTTCCTTTAACTAACAAAAATGCTTTGTCGTACTTAATATTTTTAAGGCCAAAATTCCCTGCCATGCATTGACGGGGTGACTCTTGTATTCCAGAGGCTGAAAGTTCAAGCTCTGATTGTCCTATACACGACCAGCGGTACTGCAACACTGACAAGGCTGCACTGTTCGGATGTGGGGACTGGATGAAGACCAACTGTCCAATCAAGTGTGATGTGTGCCCTGCACGTGCGTTTCATTAATATACACCAGGGTTAAAGTATTGCAACACCATTTATCTTTTATATTCTATCCATATTCTGCAAATCATAAACACACTTAAGATTATTTCAGGATTGTTGTAACAAAACGCAGTAGCATCAATGGTTGCAGATAAAACTCTGCGTTCCGTTCATTACATTAGGTTTAGAGGTTACACCGGAAACGGAATCTTTCAAGCTTTTTTGTGTATTTCAAAAATTAAACTTGTTTCGGGTATTCGATAGACAAACACTTTAATATAACTTTGATCCTTATCATTCAAATATAAATGATTTACACCAAGACCATTCTCTCCCCACAGAGGCAACTCAGTCATTACGGCTAAAACACGGGGTAGAAATCTGATTGGAGGCAATCGAAGTTAGTTGTGCAATCTGCGACGCCGTTTCAAAAGTGTTCATTCGCAAAACCTCGTCCATCTCCGTGTGGTTCGTCAAAGCTTTCGTTGAAATTTCACATCCAGGGGAGGTAATTCTTCCTATTGCAAACCATCGCTTTTCGCCTTCTTATTAGTTATTTTTTGGTTGATTAGTACAATGAAATCAATCATAAAACTAATAATAATTTACACAATAATAAAACAGTTTCTTATCTTATCTTATCTTATGAAAAACCCAATCCATATCAGATTTTCAAATAGTTTCCCTCTCACACTGTTACTGAAAAATAAACATAAAGACATAATATTTTTCTTTGTCACTATACGACCGTTAAGAACTCCCCAAGTCATGGATATACAAAAGGTGTTTTCATTGGCTGCAAATAAAGGAGATATTTTAAGTTACAACTTTTTGTCGCTAGGGCAACTGAATCTGCCGGAACCCAAGGATCTTGGCGTAATAGAACAGAGGCTAATTCAGGTATGACTGAGTTGCCTCTGTGGGGAGAGAATGCACCAAGACAGGAATTATATTTGTCATCTATTATACCTGCGGGAACATGACAAGTTAGAGTTAATGTGCAATTATCCTGACGTGCCATGTTCTACTATCACATTCATCTGTTTAAAGGCTTTTATATTTTCTGTGAAAGTTGGTTGAGTAATGGGAAAATGGTTGAGGTAGTAAACCAGTTTTGTTACTTGGGGATATCATTTGATAAAAATAAAATTCCTTTGCCTAAAAACAGTTGTCTGATCAAGACAGGAAGGCAATGTTTGGCCTTAACAATTACATCAAATGTTGTTCTTTTAATACTGAAACAGTTTTAAAACACATATAAAAAATTATTTGTAACCGCCGATTAGCTGTAATGCTAAAGGTCAATAAAGAATTGAATTGGATTGATTGTTCTCCAGCTGACGGCTGCACGACAGAGTGTAAGAACGGGGGCATCCTGACACCCTCCTGCACGTGCGACTGTTTGCCGGACTACACAGGGGACACGTGCGAGACTTGTGAGTATCTGACTACCCTGAGGAACAGTAGGTAATTAACTTCTTTCTAAACTTCTCTGGCCGTGATGACATGAAGAGTGTCAAATATTAGCCTCCTTTAGACAAGTACCTTTTTGGAAATCCTTGAATCCGTCACTGTCTTCCCTTCTATTCATTGTTTTGAAAACTTCAAATATCCATACATTTATTTTCAGTGGCCTGCTCTTCACATCCTCCGTCCCCGATGTGTGAAAAATATGGTGCCTCGGACTGCGCCAAATATTTTGGCTTACAGGAAATCTGCACTAATCTTTGCGGTCTCTGCCCATAGGGGAGATAACTCCGTTTGTCTACCATTAGGGCATCTGCGATCAACTCCAGGGGAAACACTCCATACATATCTAATGGATTCATCTGCAGCTGGACTTGATCATTTCTTACCTTGACTAACAACGCCTTCTGTCAGTGACCAACCACATGTTTATAAACACCCTATGTCACGTAGAAATTGACGGAAGTGAGAAATTGATGTAGTGTTGACTTTCACTTGTATTATCTGGAACGTGAACTTCTAATTGGATGAAAGACAGAGAAAGGTAGTTCATGAACAGTCGGGCCCAGCCGTGGATGAATCTATTGGTGAGTAGTTGTTGAGCCGGAGATGATCGGAGATGCAATAAGGGAGACATGCCGATATGCACCTGCACTTCTATATAGATTTGCAAGGATCAATAAAATTATAAAACGTTAAAATCGTTTGTTTTCTACAGTAAATTATTTCAAATAATATTATGCTTGATTTACTGAATTGTTTGAGTGACATTCTAGAAGTTGTCGGGTAATAAAGTAAAAGATGTTACAGATATCATATCGTTATAATTCACAGAATTACATGCATGGTTTCGGTATAGATCCTCTTGTCGTTTTCAAGCACATGGGCAGGATTGATGTGTAGCAGTACTTGTACATTGCTGTAGCCTTTCGTGTACATCACATTTGCCTATTTTTATTCATTATTTTCTCATTTGCTGTGCATGTAAACATATCTAATATACGGCTACATATCCCTTCATTCCATATGCTTGAAAACGTTTTCAGAATCTATATACCGCAACGTCGCTATTCCGTAAAATGTTTTTTAATATTCATACAATATTGTGTTTTGTGGTAAATCCATTTGAAAGTTAATGACATTTAGGATTTCTTATTGATCTATTTCATCATGCCAGTGATCATATGCAAACAAAAGTCGATCCGATGCCACAATGCTTTCTTACTCTATTTTAACAACTTGTTAAGTTTTAAGAGTGAAAAAGGCTCTCTGAAAACATTTCCGGTTTAAAACTCAACCCAATTGCAATACCTCTCCTTGACTCATTCAGCTTAACATTTTGATTGCTAAATCATAAGCATCTTATCAATATGCCAAAGCATTAATATTTGGTTTTGGAACGAATATATCTACTTATGTGCCAATATTTCAGCCGAGGTCAGTTTCAATGTTTCTTGTTTAATCTGAACTTATATGAAGTCGCTCAAGTTTCACCTCAGTCTAAGTAAACCTAGCCTCAATATTATCCATTTCACTTCTATACTGAGGTTAGTCTCATAGTAGAGGGTCGCGTCAGCCGACGTTTCTGTGCCCTATGACCCTCCAACGTTAAACGTGCGAAGGCAGACTATTGTGGCTTGGTAAGATGAGTTCTGATTAGGCAATTCGATACGTGGGCTGACGCGACCCTCTACTAGGCCTTTCTAGACTCAGTATAGAAGTAAAACATATAATATTGAGGCTAAGTTTACTTAAGACTGGTTTTACCTAGAACACAAATCGTGTCTGTTTCCCATGATTTGTACAACTTGTTGAATAGTTGCTAATTTCAGGCGTGTAAAGCCTGACGGGCTATGGCATGGCGACCGCATATCCGTCTTATCTGTCAATTTTGGCTTTATACTTCTTCTCCAGAAACAACGGGCCTGGAAAGTTGTGTAGTCTCCTTCACTGATGGGATCCTTATAGCGGTCCTTATGAACAGGCTCTTTAGCTGACGGAAATTCTAATTTAAAGATTGAGTCAACCATTGACCTCTATAAAGGGGCCAGCAAGCCAAAATCATTTTTCAAGCAAACTGTTTTAGTTTCATATCAGTAAAACATTCAAAATAGGAAACATTTAACATCAAATCGATACTAGGTCGGAAACTGAGAAAATCACAGCTGGTCAGATAATAGAAATAATACAAAAATACGTCTTCAACCCAACAATATTAAAGAGTCAATCGAATATGTCCTCCTTGTGCGTCAATGCATGCCTGGGTACGACGGGTACGACGACGCATCGATGTTGTCAAACGTCGAATACCGTTGGGGGTGATGTTTTGCCATTCTTCAAACAGACATCGTTGCAAGTCTTGAAGTGTTACTGGTGCCACCTGTCGTTGTCTGATTTGTCTTCCAAGATGATCCCATACGTTCTCGATTGGATTTATGTCTGGAGAACAAGCTAGCCACGGCAGAGTCAATATTATTATAAGCGAGGTAATTCTGTGTTAATGCTGCAGTATGTGGTCTCGCATTGTCATGTTGGAAGATCACACCTCGTTATTGCTGCTGTATGAATGGTCTGTGCCGTTAGGTTGCCTTGAATAACCACTAGCCTCGTTTTAGTGTCAAGACAAATGCCTCCCCCTACCATCACACTCCCGCCGCCAAATTGCTGATATTCTTGGATGCAATTTGCCTCAACCGCTCACCTTCGCGCCTGTCCACACGTCTATGCAGTCAGGGTGCATCAGGGAGAACCTGCTTTCAACGGAAAACATAACTCGCTGCCAGTTTCGTACCTGCCACCATTGAACTTGACGTTCCCACGTCAGTCTATTACGTCGATGATGGGGATCCCGCGGTAGGGTCTGTGCGCTCGGATACCATTAGCTTGTAGACGTCTGTATACGGTCTGTCTGCTGATGCGGTGTCCAGGTGCTGTTGCTGCCGTTGATGTTGCTGTGACGAAGCGGTTTCGGAGATTAATTATCCGGGTACGACGGTCATCAATGGGCGTGGTCACACGGTGTCTGCCACTGCCAGGTCTGTCTGACGTAGTACTTACCCGTTTGTTTAAAACGCTGCATTAGTTTGTAGACCGTAAAACGGCTGCAGTTGAAGCGATTTCAGCATAGCTTACTCCCTGGTGGGCCATTCCTATGGCCCGTTCTCTTTGAACGGTTGTCAACCTAGGCATTATAAGGTGTGTCTTTTGTTGCTGAGTTTTAAACGTGTCTAAGCAGCTACTTTATACGATTATGTGCACGTGCATTTCGCATGTTTTTCATTTTTTTCGTTTTCTGTCGAAGTTTATTGAATAAAGTGTGTTTCGACGATGTTTTTCCTTTCTCGGATCACAGTTACGCGTATATCTGTTCATTTTTACTTTAGAAAACAGCCCATTATTAACCAAAACACATTTGTTTGGACATGAGTATAGATGTAGGAGCTACAGAACCATTGACTCTAGTTGTGTTATCTTGTGTCTCCTCAAATGGTGAAACTTTTACAATCTGTATTATTATGTAGATAGCCTGATGAGCTACAGATCCAAGTTCTATTTCAGAATACGTTACCCCGACATCCAACTTCAACTTATGAACTAATAACATACGAAATGATATTTGTAAAAAGTATTTATTGTTCATGTAAAATATCAAAATACATTTCATAATACTGGTTGATAGCCACCATTCCTTACAACGGAAATAAGTGCATGTTTGATCGTGTATCACATATAGTTCATTTTGATTTTGTCAATTTAGAATGAAACTGG